>JASVER010000004.1:18149336-18310043 GCA_030449065.1 Oceanodroma leucorhoa | reverse complement strand
GACATCTCCCACCAGTCCTTCTCTGTTGGTAAACAGCAGGTCGAGCGAGGCACCTCCCCTGGTAGGCTCACTCACCAGCTGCGTCAGGAAGTTTAGAGTTCCTCTGTCAATAGCCTTTTGTATGATACTAAGGAACAACAACTCACATCTTGTCTTATTGGATCATTCAGCTGTGCACTAGCATGCTGTAGTATACCCCTCATTCAAAATAAACCAAAATCAGGATATGTCCTGATACTGGGCAAGCTTTCAACTAGTGAAATGAATCATATCATAGGTTGTTTTTTACAAATTTAACTTAATCTAAGATCTGACCTCATTTACAAGCCGCTTTTCAACTACATTGGTATAATACCTTTACGCACCTTAATTTGAAAAGCAGCAGTGTGGTGTTTAGGGTATTTAGGGTCATATTCAGTAGCCTTTCTTTGGCCCAAACTGATGTTCATTTCAAGAAGGAGAGTCTTGACTTTGGCCATTTTGGTTTTGCTTTGGTTTGGGGCTTTTTGCCTTAGTTCCAATTATGAACTGCAGTTCCAAAGCAGTTATCCATTGAGTTTGGGGATTTTTTTTATCTCAGAGTCAAGCTGGGTTCTTACAATTCTTATCATTCTGCAGGCCAAAGTGCAGCTTTGTCAACATCAACCATACACAATCCCGTGGGGGTGTACGCACAGGTGTAACAGGTTGTGAGAATTTTTCTGATAATGTACGCAAAAATAAATAGAAATTACGTCACATTCTGTCTTGCCACTAGTGTGCTAAGAGTTTTACTGTTAACAGTTTAATTACTGTGCTTCAATTACTCACTTTTATTTGTGRAGTCTTCAGCTTTGGTTCTGAATTYGTGTAAGAATCAGTTTTGTTCAATAAAAAGAATTCCTTCACAAYCACATATTAGAGTAGGGTTAAAAGTTGGAGGATGTGCCTTAAATGTGAAGTAGAAATATCAGAGTGGATCTGTCATGCATGACCAGCAACTGACAGTTTATATTGCTATGGTAGTGAGTCTATAGCTAATGCTAAAGCGTTTGTATAATYGAAAAAGTATAAACCCATTTGCAACAAATATAGGGTTACTGATTTTTTTCTTCCTTTTCAGTTGTCTCTAATGCTTTATACAAAAACAACCTTTCTGAACTCTCTCACGCTTGGGTCCTGTAGCCTTTACTCTCAGGGGTAAGGATGGGAGGCTGAATCAGCTATTATCCCATAGCTACTTAKAATCATAGAATCATAGAATCATTAAGGTTGGAAAAGACCTCTAAGATCATCAAGTCCAACCATCAACCCAGTACCCACGCCCACTAAACCATGTCCTGAAGCGCCACATCCACACATTTTTTGAACGTCTCCAGGATGGTGACTCCACCACTTCCCTGGGCAGCCTGTTCCAATGCCTACTTTCGGTGAAGAAATTTTTCCTAATATCCAATCTAAACCTCCCCTGGTGCAACTTGAGGCCATTTCCTCTCGTCCTATCACTTGTTACTTGGGAGAAGAGACCAGCACCCGTCTCTCTACAGCCTCCTTTCAGGTAGTTGTAGAGAGCGATAAGGTCTCCCCTCAGCCTCCTCTTCTCCAGGCTAAACAACCCCAGCTCCCTCAGCCGCTCCTCATAAGACCTGTTCTCCAGACCCTTCACCAGCCTCGTCGCCCTTCTCTGGACACGTTYCAGCACCTCAATGTCCTTCTTGTAGTGAGGGGCCCAAAACTGAACRCAGTATTCGAGGTGCGGCCTCACCAGTGCCGAGTACAGGGGCACGATCACCTCCCTCCGCCTGCTGGCCACACTGTTTCTGATACAGGCCAGGATGCCATTGGCCTTCTTGGCCACCTGGGCACATTGCCGGCTCATGTTCAGMTGGCTGTCGACCAGCACCCCCAGGTCCTTTTCCTCCGGGCAGCTTTCCAGCCACTCTTCCCCAAGCCTGTAACRTTGCCTGGAGTTGTTGTGACCGAAGTGCAGGACCCGGCACTTGGCCTYGTTGAACCTCATGCAATTGGCCTTGGCCCATCGATCCAGCCTGTCCAGATCCCTCTGCAGAGCCTTCCTACCCTCAGGCAGATCAACGCTGCCGCCCAGCTTGGTGTCAAACATTTTCATAACCACCCAGATAGCCACCAGAAAGTACTTTTAAATTCCAGCAAATTAGGAATTTTATCAAAAGCAATTATTTGCCAAAAAGTACCTACTAGGTATGGCCTTGTTTATTCTCTTGCCATCTAAATCAATGGACAGAAACTACAGGTATGTTTCCAGGCAAACCATGAACAATGAATAGTCAAAATGAAAAACTACCYACTTTCAGACTGCATTTTTCCTGTGAACTATTTGTTGACTACCTGAAAATAGTGAACACCTTCACAGAAATTAGGATCAATACATAAAGGAAGAAAACTGAAGCATTTCTCAAGTAACGTAGTTCATCCTGCAGATCTATCCTTTTTTGCTATACAAGAGAGTACGGAATAGAAATGGAAGCTGCATCTTCTGAGATATTGAAGTTAGTGAAGCGAAACTGGAGGTCATTATTGCGGCTTATATAGCAGCATTATGCCAAAGTGGTCACATTTCTTTAGTCAAGATGGGGGAACCTGAGAGGTATCGAATAAGGCTTTGTTTCCTTGCAAAACTAATCTTTTTACTCACATACACACATACACACATATTAATCATAATTACACTTTAAATCTGGAATCAAATAAGATTTGGTTTCAAGCAGATCTTGTCTAGGTGTCAGTAGTTAGGTGTATTTCATGTTCTGGCTGATACATTATAGGCTATAAAACTGTCTTGCTGTGTAGAGCATTCATAGAAAAATAACATTCCAGTCATGTAAGTCATATAAGAGTGAGTAATAGTAATGTGGTTTYTGCTGGGAGAGGGAAAAATTGTGAAGGGAGTTCAGCAAGAAGGTAAGGGAGGGGGATGGAAGAGAGAGAGACCTTAACAGCTTTAATTCCTTCACAGAGTGTTGTGGTTTGGGGAGAGATGCTGGAGGCAATTCTCAGCACTAAATTGTTATGGTAGCTTAATTCAATAGACTACATAAAATCAAATTTAGTCTAAGATGTGTCTGTATTGTTAACTTCTAATGTGCATTTCCCACAGTGATAAAACACTTGAAATGAAACTTTCTATAAATATTTACTAGCCCTGATTCATACTGCTGCAAGTGAAGCCCTAATCTGACAGGGACTGTGACCACATGATATAGGGACACATGCTACRGAAAATGGCAATAATGGAAGCCATAAAGCTCCCCGAGCCCTCGTCTGTGCAGTCATTTTCTTAATATCTAAAATGTTAYGAAATTAATCTGTATGGAAAAGATGGATATACAGATCATTGTCTAAGAACCATGGTGATTACTATATCTTGGTAAAGAGTGATGAGTATCTTTCTAAATGAGAGTCTGAATGGATTAATATTTAAGTTTTATATACATAGAATCATTTTGTTAGAGTTGATAAGACTAAAGAAACATGTGTCAATGTTCGCCCCAAGCAGGATAAAAAATATTCTCAATGCTAGTGTTATAGCCATTGAATGTGATATCTTATGCACAAACATTAGTATTATGTTCTTAACAGGCAATAACAATAAGCTAATGAAACTTGTCCACCTGCTGCTGTAAGCAAGTTGTCAAAATGTGAATCTCTGCAACTGCTTCCTTGGGGCTTAATACAGTGATATGAAGGAGTCTCCAGAAGTCCTGTAACATCCAGGGAGTGCAAGGGAGAAGATGAGGAGAAGATCACATGAAATACATACTGAACTCCCCAAATTTATTGTGTTTGGGTTTTTTTAAATATAACAGTCAGACTATGGACCATTAAGTTAACATAATTTATGCTACTAAAATGTTTGACAGAGATTACAACATGTGATTTACAAAATGTGACTACCATATTTTCAGGAGCTTAGATTTGGGAAAAACAGGTTAAACCTGAATCCAAAAAAGTAACCTGATCAAACTCCACATCAGATATGCTCATCAAAAAGTCATGAATGAGTAAGAGAGGAAATGTTTAATACCCCATATTGTTGGGTACCCTCACAGTGAACCAGGGAGTGGAGTAAGCCCTTACAGAGTGGAGGTAACCAGAAAGAAATGTACCAGGCAGAGTAAAGCAGGCAAGTACCCAGACTGCACTGACTCCTCTGCATGCCCAGGAAGGCAGGAGCGCAATCGTATGAAGAAACTTGAGAAAGATCCCTCCCTAAGCACAGAAGACATTCCTCAAAAAAGGCAGGCACAGAACCTCAATTCTTGCCCGTTGCAGACAGGAAAATGTGTCTAAGCTCCCTCCAAGGCACCCCATGCCCAAGCCAAGTTACAGAGGCCCAGGGGCCAGCCTTGCAAATCAGCTGAGACACTAGAGCAGGCAAAAGAAACCCATATGGGGGTTCTCTAAGGGGAAGAAGGTCCTTTGGTACGTGTCAAACAACACTTCTTTGCAAACTAGAAAAGATATGTAGAAAGTTTTCAGCCAGATGATTCATACTCTCATCATATCTGTGTGACAAGAAATTAGTAGCTCTACCATATGTCAAAAACTGTATAGGGAAACTGCAATACCAACACCATGACAAGTCACCAGGCTGTTTTGCCACATACTACACCCAGATGAGTCATCTGGGACAAAAATCCTCTTTCCCTTATGAGAATGAACGTAATGGAAAAATCCAGATGTACATTTAAGATAAATAATTATATCTGACCCCTTGATTTCAACAGCTTTATTCTGGATTTACAGTAAGGCAGTTCAGAGTGATGACATTTGAATTCCCTTCTGTAAATCARAAGTTCTTTCCACTGCTATTTTAGGAATCCCTTTGTTTTGTGACTTTTTTATTCCATTACAGAAAAGAAATCTTGTTTTCTTCACTGTGTATACAGAAAGTGAACAGACACATACCCTTCCAGAGCACTGAAATATTAGAAGGCACAGATTTTTCAGAAACCAGGGAAAGTGTCGTCAACATAGTTAGCACTGGTCTAGAGGATACACAACCAGCTATGTGATGCACAACTGCCCTTTCCACTCCAGTCTCTGACAAGACTGGAATTGAGTCTAGTCTTCCCATATCCGTTTACCATGGAAATTATTGCACAGTGGGTCAGGAGTGCAAGAATGCTTTCTTAGATTCACAGTATCTGATATTTCTATTTCTATTGTAACTTCACTTGCGAAGTGCAGTCTTGGAAAAACAAGCCATACTCAGGACACGGACAGTTATGGTCTCTTTCATGTCTCCATTTTGCTGGTTTAAACCTTGAGTTGCTCAATCCAAAATAATTAAATTACATCAGTAAACTTAGTGTAAATGAGAACAGAATTAAATTTAATTTAAGCCTTCTGAGAGTTTGAAAAGGGGAGAGGAAAGCATGTGTTGCAATTTTCTAGAAATTTTTTTTTCTTTACATAAACTCTGACACTGTCACACTGTAATTGATTAAACTTTTGTGAACTATGCTCTTCCGTTTCATTCAGTGCTTCTAAGATGGCTTCTCTGAAGAGTACATAAAGTTTTCAGAGATCTGTTTTTGTAATCTTAAGTGGTTAGTCTTTCAGCTCCAGTGCTACCACTGTGATTTTAATTTATCAATCTGCTGTTCAGTGAAATGTTGTAGAAASACTTTAAAGCCTAAACCCATCACTTATTCCTACACCTGTCAATGACAGTCTTCTGTACTTGTCAAACCAAGTTAAATGACACTCCTGCAATGTATACAATATCACTAATAAATTGGATAATCAATCACATGTGTATGGTTTGACAGTAGTACCTTGAATACACTGAATTTAAAACACATTTTTAAGAGGCAGGAGTCATTACTCTTGTACGAAGAAAAAAAATACTGTATAGACATCAAGAATTTTCCAGTCACTCTATACAATTAAAGGACACCTTGGGAAATGGTTAGACCACTGCTTAGGACACTAGAAAGCTTTTTCGTTACCTTACTATAAAATGTTCCCATGGGAAACATAAGCAATTGGAGATTACTTTAGATCACAGAAAAATAATTTAACAGCGGGAGGAGAAAGGTCAGGTAGACATTAAGTAGATTTACTCGGGCTTCTTTACACACAAAAGTTACTATTTTTTTTCTAAAAAGCATCAGGCTAACAGTGTTAAACATATACTGTCCCTGCAGCCACAGTAAGTAGTTTTTATTAGGGATAATTCTAATACTTAACACTTAGCTGTACAGAAAATTGTTGGGGTTAAATTTTGCCTTGAAATCCCTGCATGACTTGTGCCCATCTGGCTGCCAAAAACAGCTCCCAGACCAGCTGATCCCCAGAGTCTGAATATTGATCTTGATATCTTTGCTATCCTGTGCTTCACAAGCTTTGCCTAATCATTTACAGCAAAGTATCTGAGTAACTTAATTACCTGAATGTTTATATGCAACTTTGAATATTTGCACAAGTTTTGCCTAAAATTTAGATTAGAGAGTAAGTTTAAGAGTTTTCCCAAAATAYATTTCACTGGGAAAATAGTTTTTGGGAGAGAGGATGAGGGTAAAGAAGGGATGTATCTGAAGACAGAAAAAAATACAGTCTAATCATAAATTCTGCCTAGTGGCTGCAGAAAGATAYTTTAATGGAAAATGGAGTACTGTATGTCAGCTATTTTATGTATACATGTCTTGCTTGGAAAAAAATGTATCTCTTCAGATTAGATTTGCCAAAAACTTTTCAGTTTTGCAGGAAAAAAATCTCCATTTACAGTACTACATGCCTTGCTGTACTTTTTAAAACTTGACTCCATACTTTTCGCCCACCTCAGGAAAGAAAACAAAAATCTATCTTATTAATTAAATGAACATGTAAAATTACAATAAAACTTGTATTAACTTATGGTTACAAAACTACTATGAAAATTGATCAGTAACTGAAATATACAAATAGTAGGTTATGTTCAATCATTTGGCATTTTGGGACAAGTGGTTGGGGATTTTGGTGGTTATTTTTTGTTTGTAACTATACCTATTTACCCTCATAACTGCCTTATGGAAATGAATGTAAAATACTTTTCTGCAATTACTTTTCCTCTTCTGGCTCCCTCTTTTTTGCTGTAAACCTCCAAGAATATATTAGTTGAAGGAATAACTGGCAAAATTTGTCTTTTGACAGTAAGTATGTCAGCAAAAATCAGTCTTGGAGACTACTCTCTCTGCAGAATATACAGTCTGAACTGCAAAACAGAAGTGTCCTTCCACTTCCTATCAGCATCCTTAGCCTTAACTAAAATCAAATGATTGCTAAAGTAAAAGTGGGATTCAGCCCACCAATTTAATTCATGTCTTTGGGGAATGTAGGTAACCATCCACTGAAAAGTGGCCTGAAATCTCCACCTTTTTTTTCAATAGCTCATGAAAGTCATTGACATCTGATTGATTTTCTAACAGGGAAAGTTTCCATCTCCTGGTGCTTATTCTCTAAATCATCTGGCTACCCTCACCCACTCCCTTTTTTTAACATCACGTCAGTTCAGACTGATTCTCTTTTGCGCTCAACAGGAACAATTTCTAGCAATTTTTTTACATGACAAGAGAAATGATTTTACAAGTGACTGGAATACTAGTTTCAACCATTGCRTTGGTATGTGCCTCCTAAAAAGAGTTTGATTGAAGGAATATTGCTTTTGTATTTAATATTTTTATCCAGCTCTGACAACAGAGAAGCAATTGACAGTATAAATGGTGATAGTACTGTGAATTGAATTAAGATACATTATGTCTGGTTTGTCAACATTTATGATTTACAAATGCATCTCTGTACCTGTGGAAAGAAAAAGAGATATTAGCTAAGGGTGACTCACATGCAAGACAGAAATTCTGGTTGCCATGAAAATAACAAAAGCTATTTCTGCTCTGTTCTGCATTAACTATTCTAAAGTCAGAATAACTCCACTGAAATCATTTACACTCACTAGTGTTTGGAGCTAAGTAAATTAAAACAGGATGTGATCGTTAGTTTCTAAAAATCTTTTGTGGATGTCCTGGTTTTGGCTGGGATAGAGTTAATTTTCTTCCTAGTAGCCGGTATAGTGCTGTGTTTTGGATTTAGTATGAGAAGAATGTTGATAACACACTGATGTTTTTAGTTGTTGCTAAGTAGTCTACTTAGCAAGGGCTTTTCAGCTTCCCATGCTCTGCCAGGTGCACAAGAATCTGGGAGGGAGCATAGCCAGGACAGCTAGCCCAGCTGGCCAACAGGGTATTCCATACCATATGACATCATGCTCAGTGTATAAACTAGGAGACATGGTCTGGGAAGCAGTGATCACTGCTTGGGGACTGGCTTGGCATCAGCCGGCGGGTGGTGAGCAATTGCATTGTGCATAACTCATTTTGTATATTCTATCATCATTATTATTATTATTTTCCCTTTCTTTTCTGTTCTATTAAACTGTCTTTATCTCAATTCACGAGTTTTACTTTTTTTTTYTTTGATTCTCTCCCCTGTCCCACTGCAGGGGGGGAGTGAGTGAGTGGCTGTGTGGTGTTTAGCTGCCTGCCGGGTTAAACCACAACAGTGGGCATAGAACACAGAACACAAGAAAGATTATGCTGTAATAATACATTTTCAATATACAATATCATCAGATAAATAAAGACATAACATCATCCATACATTTATTTCAAAGATGCAGAAGAATAATCTTGCATTTGCCTGATTGACACACATGCAACTGCTGATGTGCATAGGAAATTTGAATATGTACAGCATTATAACTCTGAAAATCTGGTCTTTGGGGAATTCTTTATTCTTCAGGCATGCACAATTTAAAGTAGTCTTAGTGTTAAGTGAAGTGAAACTAAAAGAGACTGCTCACACAAGATTGACTTGGTGATACTAGGTCAGAAAAAGGAACCTTAACTTTTGCTTAACAGAAACACACTTTATTGATGAGTTTTCTTTGCCTCAGTGTGAGCATTACAGTGTCTTTTACTGTCTTTCATTTTAATACCAGCACCATGCACACAGTTCTGTTGTTAATACTGCAGAGATGGCATATGTTCGTGGGTAAGTAATCTGCCTGTTTACAATGCCATTAGGAAACCGCTGACTCCACCAGTTCACAGACTCGTTTAAACCTTTCTCTGCTTCCGACTTGCTGAGTATTTGGTATTCAACACTGCGYGAGTGATTTCCTGCAGCCTCCCTAACACAGGTTGGTAGGTTGCTAAGGAATATATCTCAAGAGGTTAAGAGCCCTGCAGTCACCTTGATCTCAGTGCCAGTGATTATCTGTGTAATTTTCTGCTTCATGTTTTATACTTCAGCACTGACCAAAGCTTATGTCTGTCCCTTAGCATGCATAAGTGTGAACAGTTATGGCTGTAGATAGAGAGATGTGCTGGTTGCTTTCACAATATAATCTTTTTACCATATGATTACAAATGAAACATCATCATTCAACTTAAAAAAAAAAAAAAAAAGAAAAGGGAATGAAAAACAAAAAAGCCAGTGAGATCGGTTGGAGAAACAGAAGAGAGATTTTTTGTCCTCGGTCATCCATTTTGGGTTCTTTTCATTGTGTTTGGTTCATAACCTTTTCAATACACATGCAGAACAACTGCTTCACAGCCAAGAGGACTAGGAACTGCCTTTATAAAACCCCAGACCTCTAAGGGTCTCACATGATGTCTTGTGTCGTGAGCTGTTAACTCAGCAGTCACAGTGAAGGACACTTAACCCCAGGAGCTACAGCATGTTGCCACTGTGTTGCCTGTGCTGCCACAGCTGCAGGTAGAATTTCAGGGAGGGCGAGAGAGACACAGATCATGGATATAGAGAAGGATCCACATCAAAATTTCCCAAAGCTTTAAAGCCACTCTCCTTTACCTGTCTTATTCCATAAGGGTCAACACTTACAGAGAAGGTCCTACAGTGCCATTCCCCTTCTGTTATTTTAATAGATAGCATGGAAGGATGTCTTTCCTCTACAACCAACACTGGAATTCAGTCAGCTTTTCTTCAAGGAGACTAAGTAATGGGAAAGGGAAAAAAGAATTGAGCCCCTTGCTATGTTGAGAGCTCATAGCAGCCCATCCACCTCTAGCACCTCTGCTGCTATTCCTACCTTGAGAGTGAAGTATCTATTGCCACATCTTTGCAAGTGGTCCCAGATAAGGAGTCCCTGTGTGTGCAGAATTGGCTCTTTCCTACTCCATATCATAGAATTATAGAATCACAGAATTGTTCAGGTTGGAAAAGACCTTTCAGATCATCAAGTCCACATGGTACTTCCACACAGAAATGCCTTTTGCCAGTGCAGAGAGATCCCAAATTGCCTGTGGCGAAAGTGATTCCCTCTCCACCTCCTGCTGGAGTCCCCAGCACCCATATTGTGGGACATGGGACTTAATTAACAGGAACGCCCTTGAATTGTGATAATTTCACTTGCAACAAATTCAGACTAGAAATGTAAGCAAATCAACTCCTGTTAGCTTGTCAACTGTGCTAGCAGGTTGCACAGTTAGAAGCCACAATATGTTTGCATCTCATATGCCAGCCATGGGGTCATAACCTTTTAGCAGAGAGGTGGATAAGAAGGACAAATCAGATAATGTTTGCTGCAGCTAAAGCCATGTGTATGCCCATTTCAGAGGCTGACTGTCATGCAACATACAGAGTACCTGCAGTTACCGCTTATCTCAGTAGCAATGGATGCTACTGAACTATACCATGCAAAAATGCAAAGCACCTTACTTTTAAGGTTAGAGGCAACATCTGTAGCAGAGCTGTTTAGATAGTGTCGGCTGTAAAACACTATATGAAAACCGCTAGGATTTCTCTGGGTGAAAATTAAAGACATAATAACAGTATCAGATGCTTCTGAAGCAATGAAATATTTTTAAAAGGTAATATAAGCAACCCATAAAAATTTACAAGAATTCATAGATTACAATGCCATGTGATAACCAGACTCCAAAATATGCTTCTACTTCTTCCTGCTCTGGTCCCACAGATAAGCATTAGACTATGTGGATTGAAACTGTCATTTGCAAAGCTGAAGGAATATAAAGAACYGAGTTCAGTTTCAAGACAGAAGTTACCTGAACAGAGAACAGAGCAAAAGAATGAAATTCTTAGGAGCTGACTGATGTGCAAAACTGCTTCTCTCAAAAGAGAAGTATTATCCAAGATGTTACACTAAATTAAAAAATAAAATAAAAAAAAGATAAGCCACATTTTTCAACAATATAAAAATATTCTACATGAAGAATGCTGTGTGACAGGATCTCCTCAGTGGTACAGTGACAGAGTGGGAGCAGAAGGTAGGGAAGGAGAGAAACAACTGSTTGCCACAACAGAAGCCCTTCCCTGCATTTTCCCTACCCAAAACCTCCACTGCCTGCAACTACTCTCATCTGAGGAACCTGTGAGCCTTTACCAACCACTCAACCCTCTCTCAAGCCTACTGATGTTTTTCCCTGGCACACTCAGATCTCTGCCCRAGACCTCTCTCTCTCCCATGCCCTGTGAGTGCCACCATTCCTGGGGATGGCTTTGAGCCATCTCTGTCACGGCATTTGTATATGAAGAGTTCCACATTCTGAAAGCCGAGTGAAGGGCCAGCAGTCCTTATTGTGTCCCATAGGCCACAGTTGAGTTATCACAGAAAAATACAGCTGCCCTTCAGCCTTACACTAACTGGTGCAAGGTGAATTATTCTTCATCAGCTTCATGGTCTTCAAYCTTGAAAAACAATTTATCTTGTCTTTATGCAAATTAAATTAATGTCACTCCAGGTGAAAGGTTTCATGTGACAGGCCTTTTAAATTTAATCTTTTTTCTTCAAGTTGTCTGTTATCTTCTACTTAAAAACACAAATTGAATATTAAGTATGGGCTTATTACAGCTATTAAATATTTGGCTAAATAAAACCAACTAGCAAACTGTGAATAGCTGTAAATAAAATAATAGGTCTGCTACCTGCTACCTCTTAGTTCCATGTGGACTGAGTGTGGAGYGAAAGACAAAATAAGAGCTGTCGCATAGTTTAGGGAAAATTTTGCTAGTTTTGTGTTAAGGTAAGATACAGATACATGATCATTGTCAAGGTCTAACTATTATTACTTAATGTTATTTTGCTTCCCCTGCCACACACAGCTTACCTGCTGCTAGGTTCTAATCTCCCAGGGCTCTTTTATTTAATGAGGGGTTCATATAAAATGCATATAGGGCTTTCTTTTCTCAAATAAATTACCAATAGGACTACAGTTGCCCTTCTCACCTGGTGGGTCTCATGATCTTCACTGCTGGTCCAGTATTATGTGGGTATACAGTACCACTTATCCTATCACTAGAGGTTTGGGCACTTGCATCCAAGGCAGATGTGGCAGAGGTGGAAATTTTTCCCCGACCTCCTGCTTCTTTGATAGATGTTTTTGCCAGTTGCAGACAAGGGAAATTGCAAACTCTCAAAATCAAAACACTGGGATGAAATGACTACTGATGTAATTTAAGCCTGCCAACTCTTTTTTTCCCCCCTTTTAAGTGGTCAATCCCTGAGACTTAGCAAAGGGAAGAAAAGGGGAAAGAGGCATTATGTGATGAGGAAAAACAAACCCAAAGAAGTCCAGAATTCTTGACCCATTCATCAAATTATGTACTAAAAATAATTGAAGACATTTTGCTCAAAGACAGTGCTCAAGAGCAGGAATTATCCAGAAGTCCATTCCCTGTGAAGACAAACTTCATTAATATGTAGCTACCATCGTTCATCCCCCTTTATTTTCTATTATTGTTTTCTTCTATGCTTTGTCCTTCCTAACTCTCTCCTTTCTACCTTTCTGCTTTCTTATTTAAATCTTCTTTTTTGTGATACTTCCYTCATGCCTCTCATCCTTTACTATTCATAATTGTCCTTCTCAGGCAAGTGAAAAAATTAGGGGTTTTGTTACTAGTCCTTCATCAGGCAGAGTACAAATCCTTTGTGACTTTTCTGTGCAGATCATTTATTAGCTCTTTGGTTCTATGTTTTTTGGATGTGTGAGATAGATAGACTTCATTGCTATTTCTTCACCATAAAGGTAGAAAGTTGCTAACAGAATGCAAAACTAGGAAGATCAATTGAGGATTGACTTTGCAATTGACAGCTCAAAAACAGTTTTCCCCTGGACCTTTGCAATTTTCTATCTATATTTGTTTCCCTTGATGGTGCCTTTCTTTTCCCAGATTGGTGTGTATATTCCCTTCTGAACCTGCGAGGAAAGGCATCTCTGTAACATTATTGCTTGCATCATTCATTTTCCTAACTTTTTTCCTTTTCTCTTTATGATGAAAGAAGATTTTGCGAACTCAAGGACCAACAGTCCAACCCTTTTCATGTTTCTCATAAATCAAATTCATTGTCTTATTTCTACTCACGTACTCACTCATCTACCAATCTTTCACGTATTTAACAGTCTTCCTAGTCCACTGATTATGCTATGTTAGCCCAGCAAAGAAGAGGGTTTCAGTATTAGAGTGCTCACTTAATTTGATCACTCAGAGAATTACAGTATAATGATCCTCTAATTACAGAGCTGTCGCGCTGTGTTAAATCCTTTCTATATGTGCTGTCAACTGTTTACACTGTTCTGCTTGCTCCAGACTTCACATTTCCAAATATACTACAGCGATAGATGACAACAGCATTGACAAACATAATGTACAGTATGTGGCTAAGGAAAAGAAGTGGAAGGAATTTGAAAAAGGGCTTGCAATGTGAGATTAAGCCAATATTACCACAAATGTTTTAATAATGTGTATTTTTCTACAAACCAGTTCATTCTTGTTTTTCTGTGTTTTTCCACAGTGGTTATGTCTTTGATTATGATTACTACAGAGATGATTTCTACAATCGGTATGTGTGGTTATATTTTTGTATATCCTACACCATTTCTACTGTTCGTTTAGAATGTAATCACATAATTTGGTTAGACAGGTCTGTTCTGATTTTACATATTATTCATTTCATTATTTCTATTGTGTATCAGAAGAAGACTATTTGAATACATCACAGAGAAGATTACCACCACCAAATGTATGCTCATTAAACAGCTCTTTTGGTCTTATCTTTCTCTGAGAGATTTTGGGGCATTTTCTGTGCTGAACAGTTTAATGGTAGTTTAATTGCTCAGTGTTTCTTCCTACAGAGTTCTTCCAGGCCTACTGTCACTGGAACRTATAACAACTGTAAAATTCTTCAGTATGACATTCATGTTTTTGTCTTTTCATTCATGCGTATGAAAAGATGTAGAATGTCTCCTGAAAAATGTGTCTTCCAAGAAGAAGACTAGAAGTTTAGAAGTCTAGAAGGACCTTGAGGGAAGCAAGACCACAAGTTGAGCAGCATGTGTGTTTCTATAGGCGGAAAAGAAGTGTGGATACCTGAGCAATTGGAGACTTGTGCCTTGAGTAYGTAGGCACAGCCTAGCTCAGTACTGTGGGAATGTATTCATTCAGATGTTGCAGAATCACCACAACACAGGGTTAACATAGATGACCATGGATAACCAACCCGTAATGCAGCAGTGTTGTGTCTCTGCATTACAGCAGCCTGGTTTAGCACAGGCCAAGTGAGTCAGAGGGGAACAAAGCATTGCTCCAACCTCTTCTATTCTGAGACTTCTTTTATGTAAAGCAATGGACAATAGCAGGTGAGCAGTTTACACCCCAAAGTTAAGTTACCATGCACTATGCACCTTTCTGCTTAGGAACAGTGTAGGAAAAATTTAGAAACAATATGTTTTTTTGATTTTGTTTTTTTCCTGGGGTTGATTTAATTCGAGCCACTAGTTTTGGTTTTGCATGTAAATGACCATGCTCACTTGCCRCTTCAGCTCTGTCCACAGAGATAAAAATCTTGAGCTATAAACATATGGAGTAAAAGCCATCAATGCAGTTCAATCCTCCTCAACCCAGCCTTGACGGTAGGAGCAGCTCATATCCTGTAAAAAGTTAACTTCCACAGACTTGTGTTTCTTTACCCAAGGTTACTGCTCTGAATTTCATCAGAGGATTTGTATGTTTTTAAACAGAGTACTGTTTCTGGTCTATGCCACTTGAATATTAGATATATGTGTCTTTAGTTTTTTCCCTAATTATGTGTATTATGGGTAACACAAATAAACAACTATAATGGTTACATTTCCACAACAAAAGAAATACTTATGGGCCATTAAAGGTTGTTTCTGTGGAACCTCCTGTCTATCTTGGTGATTGTCTTATGGAAAACCCCTGACAGTGAAATGTGTCCATAATCTGTTCGAGTATAATTTTCTGACTTCGAAATCTTTCAGGATTAAGACAGCAGAAGTTTCATGGTCGAAAACCCAAATATGAGGTTGGCCTCACAAGGCTGGACATGTTGATCTGTTGACATAAAAAGCTTAGGAGGTTAAGGGTCTCTGGTAGATCCAAGTTAATGGAAGTAGAAGATGAAAAGCTCTATATGGTAGGCATGGAAAAGAAAATCCCATGGAAAGTTTGGTATACTATCAACATGCTTATAGGAAGTATAAATTAAGAAATATAGTCATGATTCTTTGAATTTCTGAACTGAACTTTCTGAATTTCTGTGTTTTATCCCAAACCATAGGTCTTGTTTTCTAATATTCATCAGTTTTCTAACCTCCCTGAAGGGAGAATACACCTATCTTATCTTGACTAAAACATTGGTGGGGTCAGAAAAGAGTGACAATAATGGTTAGTGCTGTAAAATAAAATCTGTCTGAAGACAGATTGACAAGATCAGGACTGCACAATTTAGAAGGGTGGGTGAAAGAAAGGGTACTGTTATATGCACATTAATGATCATTGGGACAAAGAATTGCTTTAGAACTGAGCATTTCTCTTTATCATTTCTCATATTACAAGCACAAGGAATACAGGTAGGGTACTTCAAAACTGATAAATGGAAGCATTTTTTTAAAGAAAGCATGTAATTGAAACATGAAGAACTTGGTACAACAAAATACTAAGCCCAAAAGCTTTACATAATTTAAAGAATAAAAGTAAGAATAGTAATATTAGATAACAGTCCTTTTATATATTTCAAAAAAGGAAGCATAGTTTTCCATTTCACTACATTATCTAAACATGAACTATTGGAACCTGGCAAAAAATCACCTTTGGAGGAATAATTGCATAATGATCATTTGCATGATAGCTTACAGTTGTGAAACATTTTGTTCTAGTAATGTCAAACAGGAGATTGTGACCAACCAGCAGATCATCCAATATGATAAACGATGAGTGACAACAAACAATTATATTTCTGTTAAAAGTCCCAGAAATGTTTTAGTGTTCATCTTCATACACAATTGTTTAGTTATGCTCACAATGGCTAGAAACTGCTTATTCAGTAAGAATATCCAAGGCCATGGGGTTCAAGTTCAGGATCTCTGTGACACATTTTGTAGGCAGCTAAGGAAAAGGAGGGAGCTGGTTATATTGTCTGTAGGATTATGGTACAGACAACAATAAGGATCCTGGGATTTAAGCATTAGGTGTTTACTTGCCAGAAAATGGGCTAGAAGACTTTCTGCTTCCTGCTCAGTACGCTGTTAGACACTGTGGTGAGTGAATTACTGTTTCTTGTGTGTCTGTTTTCAAATCTGTATCTATCCACCCAGCTGGGTAACAGTAGTCAGAAATGTGAAAATTAAACATGCAGTTATAAATTTCCATAATTACTAGTTGCAAGTATCATTTGAAACTTGAGAATATTTTATGAGCATGTTTCTTGTCCTTCTGCTTCAGTCTCTGAACTGGAAATCTTAGTTTTCTGAACTTTCTTCTCCTGACCTGCTGTATTCAGAGCCTAGAGCTTTTATGTTCTAAATATATCTGTAGCTTTGRTTACCTTTTCTACTGCCTTCATTTTCTTCTATGCAGGTTAGTTAGCTGCTGTTGATAGCTGTGTTTTTAGGATTGGGGTATTCTGTTTGGGAACACTAGTTCATTCTGGTGTAGAGTATCTTTTATTGACTGTAATGGTAATTCTCTGAACATCTACATGCTACAGGGGTTTTGGTTTGAACAATACTTTTTTTTATTAAACATGCTTGGGCATTTTAGTCATTCTACATCAATTCATTCTCCAATAAAAAGACCATTTTACAAACCACAGGATGTTTCTTTGTGGTGATGGTTGGCTTCAGAAAAGTTAATATCTTTTTCTATCTGTAAGGATAGCAGATAGAAAACTAAAATTTAAGCCATGCATATAATAAAGGAGCTGAAATGTCACCACAACAAAATGTACTGCTATTAGTTGTGTGCAATGAAATGGTGTGGACCTGTGAAAAGCAGGTTATGGATTTTCCATACTGCAAATAACAGAGTCCCATAACGCATTCCTCATTTAAATTATGCAAAAAATCTGAGCTATGCACTGGTCTGTGACTGAAATCTGAATATGGCACTTAATGTGCATAGGTCCTTGAAATCTAATTTGACTGTGATATAAAGTGATTACGGTTTCAGAGGGTAATTTTCTCAAAGATAACATGAAAATTTAGTTGACAGGGCTTCCATGACATGAAATCACAGAAGGTTTTATGAAGTCCAGCTGACTTAATCTTTTCTAGGTTGTTTGATTACCACGGCCGTGTCCCACCACCACCCCGTGCAGTGATTCCACTGAAGCGTCCTCGTGTGGCTGTGACAACAACTCGCAGAGCCAAAGGGGTTTTCTCCATGAAAGGAGCATCACGATCCACCTCAAGTGGGGCTTCTTCCTCAGGATCCAAATGTGAGTTGCTCATATCTGTTGGATGTTATTGAAACATGAAAAATGATCCTAGTAATTTCTGCAAGCAGACAGCTTCCACTATATAGCTCTGTTGTAGTCATTTCCTACTCTCAGCCTTTAGCTTGAAAAACTGGTTTGATTACCAAAGCTGCCATCCTTTCCTGCAAGTGAAAGAGCACATTGATGTAACTTTTGAAGAAAATCCCTTCCACAACATTTGACCTACAGATCAGTCCCTTGGCCTCAGAAGAAGCCTGTTTAAAATCTCCTATCATCCTGACTGCTTATGCACCATGAGGTCTTGGGAACAGCTGATAATAAAGCAAAGCTAATAATCTTGTTATAGAAAGAGGYACAGTGATTTCTGTTGAGACTTGAGGATTGTATGTGAGCTGGTGGGGGTGGGGAGTGGGGGGTGGGGGGACAGGGGGAGGTTGGGTTGTGTGTGCTTTTTTTGCCAGATTCCTCTGAGGGTAGAAAGAGGCAAAGTGTCTTTGCCTGTTCTAAATGGAGGGTAAAACAGTACTGGCAACTTGGGATTATTCAACCCTTCCTTAGTGAGTTGGCCTTAAAAGAGCTGATGAACAATAGGCATTCCCTCCTCCAAGCTCACCAAGCTCCCCACCCCATAGTATTGTCCTGGGAACTTCATCTTCCTCTCCGTGCATCTTTCAGCACCCACCTGTCTTCCCCTGCCCCTTATGTGGAGCGATACTGTCCTTGGAAGCGTCACTGGAAGAGGAAGAGAAAGATCAGGTAGGGATCAGATATTAGAAAGAATGAAGGGAATTCAATAAGACACTTGCAGACAAAGACAAAGCATCATGCTGTCTTACACACAACCATGAAATAGATGAATCCACGAACACTACACCTTACTGGAAGAGGGGTTAATTATGTCATCAACTTGAGCCAGTTATATACTCTGCGTGAATAAACTATCCAATTCTCAGACACTAGCATCTAACAAAGAAGATGGACCTCTAGTGAGACCACTAGGATCCATTCTTGATCCTATTGTATGAACTGATGGTATCCAAGACCTTGAAAGAAACCACATAATAAATATGCATGTGACTGAAGGAATGGAAATGCGATAAACAGAGCAAAAGATAATGTTTTACACTGAGGAACAAGGAGCTCAGGCCATTCCTTGGAAAGGATGACATTCTGAGAAAGAGAGTCTCTGTTGGCTGTACAGTCGAATCACACACAAGTCTGCAATGAATGAATTGGCTAGATGCCCATTACCAATAATGGGAGCTTTGATACCTACCACACAGTAGGACATCTAAATTTAGGTGTCATATTATGGAGCTCACTCACACCCTAAGAGGATGTCTCAGAGTAGCAACACTTTCTTTGTTCTCTGGAGGATGAATATGAGTCTAGACATTGTCATACACATCTTGAACTAATCCACTTGTCCATAGCTACTTTTTTCTTTCCTCAATACTTTAAGTAATGAATTATGATTCATTACATTAATTTAAAAGAAAGCATACAGCTAAAGATCTTCACCTTAAATTAAAGTAAAATTTTAATTTTAATTTTTTAATTTTTTAATTTTAATTTTAATTTAAATAAATAAATTTACTTTAAATTAAAGTAAAACTTTAAATTACTTTAAATTAAAGTAAACTTTAATTTAAATTATTTTGTTAGTCTTTTCCAGCCCTTGAGTCTTTGGGTTTTCACAGAGTGAATCAAAGCATTAGTAAGTGTATACACTTACAGATTCATTCATTAGATTTCCTCTGTTCGTCCTTTACTGTTGTCTTATCCATATGAAAAGTTAGTAGTATCAGTGCATTCAATTCACTAATTGTCCTAAAGTGTGGTCTAATAAGAATGGGCTTTTTGGACTCACTTTGCCTTGAGAAGATGAATTATTTTCAGATAAGTTTTTATAYATTTACTTCTCATTGTCCAGAACAAGAATAACTCCAAAATTCTTCTAGAAAGCTGAGGACCTTAGTATATCCCAATAGTTGTCAAGGAAATCTCTCATCCAGAAATCTGGATTTTCATTGTAGTGAATGGGACAGAGCATATTACATTAACATATAGGTATCTGTTCCTCAGGATAATCATCAAATTTGCTTTATTATTTATTCTGCATTTCAGGAAATGTTTCATAGTCAGGACTTAAGTAATGAATAACGTAGATTGTAGGATTCAGCCTTAGTCTGAGTACCCATAGCCACTTGCTAGAAGACCTCCAAAACACTGCATGCATAACATGGTAAATGTTGCAGAACCTGTAAATTATTTAATGGAAGTGCAATCAGGAGTGTAGAGATTCTAACAGACAGTGTTATGCGCTGGTGAAAGTATCTTTCAAAATATTCAGGTGTGAAGTGAATTCTAAAAATGTCAGTCTTAGAGCTCTAGGTGACAAGATCRTCTTTGGATCCAGCTCTTAGACACTGAAGGGAGAGCTGCAAGATGCATCACTAAAAACATGGGCTGATGTTTTGACCCCTGTTGGGTTTCCACCCTCAGTTCTTTACAATGGCAATTGGAACACAACTTCAGAGACCATTTACCGTGCTGGAATAAATTGCAGAAAATATTCTTTCTGCATGCAGCACACCTTTAAAAGGAGTCAGACACACAGTATAAAGACTTTCATGCTTGATTTCCCATTTTGTCAAGTCCAACCAACCCACCATAAAGGTCGAAATGAGATTTTCTTGACTTGGACAGGAATTTACTCAGCTTATTGTAAGACATTTATCAGAGAAATAACCAAGCCATTCCCTTGGGGTCTTCAAGTTGGAAAGTAGAGAATATGTGTGTTGTGGCTTCTTTTGCCATTTTATTGGAAAAATTGGTTATATTGAATTGTGGGATGAAGCAATTTAATATTTTGTTGCCCCATACTCTACAATGCTAATCTGAACCCCTTGAACCAATGCATTGTTGATTCTAATCATAATTTATTGCTAGTTAAATAAAGGATCTTGGGTTTTAATGAAATTCAAGACTGTAAAACAGCTTAATCACAGGTTCAGAATTAACTATGTCAAAATGGTATTGCTTATGCTTGAAAGATTTCACCCCCAAATAGCAAAACTCTCATGAGATCACATCCCCTAATAGACTTTTCAGATTTAAGTAGAAATCTCATAGGCATAACTGTTCTCATAGCTGTTCTCCACACTCAGATTGGATCCAGAAAATGAACCCATACATGTAGTATTAAAGGTCAGAACACAGGGGACCCTTCAGTGAAATTATCAGGATTAGACAGACTCATCTCTGAAAACCAGCAATTCAAAGACAGAAGTTTGTTGTGGCACACAGCAAAGATGGTATAAAAACATAATACCAAAAATACCTTTCTCACTGATGAGTATGTCTGCAAAAATAATGTCTGCCCTCCAGTGCAGAAAATTCTTGTTCTACCAAAAAGTGGCAATGTATGTTCTAAGTTTGCTTCCAAAACACAAAATAAATTAGGAGGATTTGATTTCTTTTCTGAATCTATAATTTTTCAAGGATCAGTTGCCAATATTTTGTTTTCTTTTTAACTCCGAAGACTAGAAAAAAATAAATCAACCTTTCCACATTATCAGAAGTAACTTACAAAATGAAACATGTTGGTGTGGAAACTACACATAGTAATTCTTCATGTTAATGGTAGGAAGCAGCAGATGCAGATTGCTATTTAGAACTGGGAAAAACTCATTTTTTCTGACAATCTAGAAACTGAAGCTCTTAGAGTATGCATTTTCATTTTACACATCTGAAAACAGGATGAAAACACTAATCAAATTTTTTATATCCTGTGTACTTGAGATTAAGGAGTAGACACTTAAGATGTTACAATATGTACTGAATTATGTCTTTAAATTAATTCATTTTGGCTAATATAGTTTATATTTAGCTTCATCAGCCAACCCATTTTTCAGTGAAATCTAAAGTGATACAATATGATAAAATATTTTATATTAAACATGAAGGGCTTAGATAAAAATACATGACATTTCTTTTCAAAGAAATCTGAATCATGCTTTGTGGATGAATCAATTTGTAGTTATGGCACAAAATGTTTCACAAATACAGCTGTAATTCAACAGTGGCACTTTCATTTCTAAAAATGTGATTTACCTCAATTTTAAAGCTCTTGTTCTGAGCTGGATGCAGTTTGTCTCCTTTGGTGCTAGATGCTTCAATGAAAGATGAATTCCTGGCAGAGGGCTGGAAAGGGTCACGGAATCTAATTCCTTATTGCAAGTAGCAGCATCATCTAATCCTTTAAGCTCCATCTTAAAGCTAGTTAGGGTTTGGTTTTTGTCTGTGTCTGTTTCTTCTAATTTCGAGCTTAAATTTGTTTCTTATTTGTTCATATCCATTTGTTGTGCCAACACTGCCTCAGCTTAAAAGTTTTATTTCCTTTTACCTTCTTTTGTCTCAGGCAAACAAGCAAAACTCTTCTGTCACACTACAGGCTTTGCATTCTTATGGTCATCTTCATGGCCCTTCTCTCCACGTACCTGCCAGAGTTCAGTGGTTYAACCTGTACACATTATTCCAGATGAGCTCTCACCTTGTACAATGGCATTGTACTTTCCCGTCTTTAGCAATACATCATTTTACACATCCAAGCACTGCATTTTCTTTCTCATGGCTGCATTATAGTGATAGCCTATTGTCAACCTGAGACTACAACTACACCCAAGGATAATTCTATTACTGTCTTTTCCACGTTAAGAGTAAGAGTTCTGCTGTTAGTCAATCAATCAAATGCAGAACTTTTTTTCAGTGTAACTGCATTTCATCTTTTTTCTAATGAAGCATTCCTTAAAATCACCTGACTCCTCCTTCCATTCCAGTTCACTCTTGAATAGATGATACCTTCCAATTTCATGTCATCAGCAAATTTCACCTRTTTACTTTTTGCATCAAAGTTTTTGAAGATATTTAGCCATTTTGGTGACAGTGCTTGAGGAATTTCATTAGTAATTTCTTTCCCTTTCAACACATGCATTTCTGTCACCTGCTGGCCTTTGCTTATCTGCTAATAGGAAAAAAAAAGTGGTAAGCTACTTTATTTTCCTATTGTATTACTCAAAAGCAGGTGAACATATATTTTGGACACATGCAGCTCTGGTTTCATGTTTATCAACTGCTTTATTTCTTGCCTGAGATCAATTTAAAAAAAAATCCATGAAGTTTTAAAGGAGAATTTATATACTCAAAGCAGGACACCTGAAGTACAGTATTTACAGTCTTTATATTTTGTCTTTGTCATAACACTGTGCTTAAAAAGCTTAAAGTTCTTTGGAAGCTCTATACCACAGAAACACAGAATCACAGAATGGTTGAGGTTGGAAGGGATCGCTGGAGCTCATCTGGTCTGACTGCCCTGCTCAAGCAGGGTCACCTACAGCAGGTTTCTCAGCACTGTGCCCAGACGGCTTTTGAATATCTCCAAGGATAGAGACTCCACAGCCTCCCTGGGCCACCTGTGTGAGTGTTTGACCATCCTCAAAGGAAAAAAAAAAAGAAAAAAAAAAAGGCTTTTTCKTGTGTTTAGATGGAATTTCATGTGGTTTAATTCATGTGAATGGTCTTTGACATGTTAGTGGGCACTACTGAGAAGAGTCTGGCTTTGTCTTCTTCATTCCTGCTTGTACCGAGGAGCCCAGAACTGGACACAGTGCTCCAGATGTGGCCTCACCAGTGTTGAGTAGAGGGGAAGGATATCTCCCTCAACCTGCTGGCAACATTCCTCCTAATGCAGCCCAGGATGTTGATGGCCACCTTTATCACAAGGGTGTATTGCTGGCTCATATTCAGCTTGTTGTTCATCAGGATCATTCATAATTTGTCTTTAGTAATTGCTGCTCACTGCAGAAATACCCAGTACTGTATAACTGAGAGCGGATTTTCTCTAGGAGAATGACTTTGAAGATTTGTACAATTCCTTGCAAATTAAGACAATAAGCAACTTGGATAACTACACCATCACAATGTTGGAACCAGGGTGGAAATTTGGAACTTCTTGTGCAGATTTGTTGAAAATCTTTCCCSTTTTTTCTTTCAGTCCTTTTTAGTGTTAACTTGAAGTGATTGACTGTATGATGGAGTCTCCTATTTAATGACCTTATTAAATGTGAATGATAAATTGCAGATTCAGTGACCAAAGTTTGAGCAAATTATTTTGGCATAGGGGAATCTTGCAAGGTAGCAATAAAGCTCCTCAGATGTTTATAGCACTTTTGCTTGCTGTTGAATCCCCACTGATGTGTCTCTGTTCCCTCTGATGCAGTCTTCTTCCCAAACTGATTTCTCACTGAGACACCACAGGGAAGCCCCTGTGAAGCAGAAGGTTTGACCTGAGTTGAACAGTAGCCCTACGTATGTGCCTGTTTCCTCACCAAATTCAAAGTGCAAATGTTTTCTGCTTTGCCTTTTAGGCTGGGAACAAATCTCATTACGTCCTTGTGGTGTCTCTTCTGACTTTTGACCTTTTAGCCTTGGCAAGCCTGCTGCTTGCCAGTCAAGGGACCACCTTTAACACAACAGCTTGGCCACACAGGTTCTGTTGCCAGCTGGCTTCATAGCGGGCTGCTGCGGACACTTAGCATTCCCCATTGGAGAGATTCACACCATTTCACCCTGGAATCTGCGTTGCTTTGCTACTCCAGCACAGACCAACCACTGCCTCCGGGGAAGCAGTAATCTTCTAAATATATAGTTGTCAGAATCTTAATGTTTTGTTACAGATCTAGGGGATTGGACCGTGGCCCATTATTTCTCCAAGAACATTTTAAGGCCTTGCTCTATAAATATACTGAATTATTCCATCGAATGCTCTATAGCATATAAGGGTCTAGCACAAAGGTTACTTTTAAGCTTTGTTCTCTAAGGCCTGCCATTCATTCAATATGAGATCAGAGGTTTCAGCCTATGATAGTGAGAGGTATGCAATTTCTCAATATGAGCACGTGATTAAACAAGTTCACTACCACATATAGCAACCTACTGCTTTTAGCTGACTTGTTGTAACTAYAATGCACATGACCCAAACTCTAAGATAAAAAGCCTTGGTTTCAGCCGCAGTGAGTGTGCTCCAAGGTTGCAATAAGGCCGATTTAGAAGCAAACACGTACTCATTCACTACCTCTGAAGCAGGCAGTAGCTTGCCTCCACACTTCGTCATCAAATTTTGACTGTCCAAGAAAAAATACCCATGAGACACCATGATGAGATACATGCCCATGACTCAATGAACAGGACTGATACGGCAAGATGCAGCCAGGAGACCCCTTGGACAGAAAAGGAACACATCCTTCTCCATGGCAGAACATCCCTTTTCCCAGGCTCACTAAGGGCTCTCCCATTGCTCCGGWTACACACCCCAAAGTCAATGCACATCCTGCTTCAGCAACTGTAAGGACGGAAGAGTAATACTGTTCAGTGCTTTTCCATTGCCAATCCCTCACAGTTTAAGGTGATGGTCCATTTATTCCTACAAGAGTTGTAAGAGTGACAGCTGTGTTATCTACTCTTGACCTTTATAAGTGGCTTTATTTTCCCGTGCTAGCACAGGGTTCCCATTTTCTCCTCTTCGCCTTTTCAACATGATATCCTAGCACAGATGGGGCAAGTGGATCTGTTTGAACTATCTTCTGAGCATAAAAACATGTCCTGATAATGCCATAATAATGAGATCATTCATGAGTGCTGCAGTGCTGTTTCTTCTGAAGCCAAAACACCTCCAAAACAGTTACTCCTTCTTATGTTAGAAAACAAGTGTGCAATAACACATATAAATGAAGAGTAATGAATGCAATGCAACAAAGATTTGGAAAMTTCAGCTCTTAATTTCTGGGTGTTGCCTCCGTGTCCCTGGATGTGATCATAAAAATAAATATTTTCATATGTTATCTATAGCTGGAAAAAGTACAATAAATTACCAGAACTGAAAGCTTTTGAAGCAATAATACTTAACACCTTCTATTGTAATTAAGTTGTTGACTGCAATATAACATTGCATTCCTGACTCCCTAGCATTTATGTTACCATTCACTCTTTTTGAAAAATACCTACTACTACTGTGAGGGATCTTTTTATTATTGTTGTAATTATTACAAAATAGTCCAGCAAAATAGCATTGCAAGACTGTGAACTGTCCATCGTATTTGAATCATTCTTTCACTATAGGCGGTTTTTCAGTAAAAGTTACTTGGATTTACTAAGAATGCCCTTGAGATGTTTTGCCTGAAATGCTTATTACAGAGCAATACACCTCACATAACCCCTTGCCACTATGGTTTAGTATCTTGTGATTTCCTAGGATTCAGCATTTTTAACTAACAATGTTTATTTTAAAAGTTAAATCTCTAAAAATGCTGACAGAAATGAGAGAGTAGACTTTGCACTAGAGAGGAAAGAAAAAAGAACACATTTTGTTCATGGGGGGGCTGCAAATATAGTTTATTTCACGTTTTGTATCTTTGCTCTCTCTCCACAGTGAAATCAGATGAGTTGCAAACAATCAAGAAGGAATTAACCCAAATCAAAACAAAAATTGACTCCTTGCTAGGGAGACTGGAAAAGATTGAAAAGCAGCAAAAAGCTGAAGCAGGTAGGTGAAAGAAATTTGTTGTCACATGAATTAAATTAGAACCTAGTTATCAGTCAAGCAGACAGACCAGAGAGAACGGAAGCCTTCCAGAAATTTTGCTACATAATGGAGGCCTGTAGCAAGGTAAATTAACTCTCAGGTGGAACTGTTGGAAGGATAAATTAATATTCTTCACAGAGCATGCAACATCATTTCAAGAATTGTTTTCTATGGTATAGTAGGAAAAAAAAAAMCATCTGAAAACAAAACCACTAAAAAATTGACTGCACAGAATTAAGTTAGAGGTTGCTGACCTTGGGGATGCTTGTGCTATCCACATTAAGAATTATTAGATGGTCTATATCAGGAATTATTGCCTGGGCAATAGGCAATAGTCACAAGTTGCAGCAAGGGAAATTCCTGTTTGATGTAAGGAAAAGAGATGCAACTAAGCAGTACAGCAGGTTGCCCAGAGAGACTGCAGTAGCTCTATCCTTAGAGACTTTCAAAACTCATTGGGCCAAGGCCCCATGGACCTGGACCAAACTTAAGAGTTTGGCCCTGCTTTGAAGAGGGGTTGGACTTGGAGATCCCTTCCAACCTAAGCTATTGTGTGAAGCTGTGGCATCTCTGTAATACTGGCCGCACTTCTAGTTCAGCTTTTCTCTGGCTTGAAATGTTTTGTTTTGAAGCAAACCTTGGGAGCAACAAAATCCAACACTGCTTTTTAATTTAATCAAGAACTTTATTTCTATCATTGCAGTGATCATTTTGTTAGCTGAATGATCTCACCCGGCAGCACTTTAAAGCCATACTGAGCAGCTATAAGGGATTTACAAGGTTGTATTTTCACCATGGTGTATATGGAAAACAATCTCAGTTCTTACCACTGTCTGTGGTATTTCCTTGGTTATTTCCTTATAAATCACATGGTATATCTCTGTAAAGGAGCTSTGTACTAGCAAGCTGATTTTGATGAGAGTCAGCAGTGAAATGGAAGTCTTATCTCGTGAAAAATCTCAATGTTCTTATTTTTTCCCCCTCCATTCTCTGATGAAAATTTTTTATGTATTTTGTGTGAATGTATGAAAGAAATTCTGCCTCAAAATCCACAGCTGCCTGGGTGTCTAGGCATTCAGATTTGTGTCCCTTGCCTAACTCCAATCAGCTACGTGAAGCCAAAAAGACCCAACAGGACACGTAAAGAGAACTTCATCAAGACTGTCTAAAACATTGGTAGGAATTAGCAGTTGAGGTTCATGAACCTGACACAGGCAAAATAGATATTTATATCTGGATGCCTCCTGTTCCCATGCCTGCCCTATTTGCTGGTCTGTTGCAGAGGTATCTCTCTGAACCCAGAATTTTCCTACTGGCATTCAGAAATAACGTTAATGAATGTCTTCCTAGGGCAGAACACTACGGAAAAATATTTTGCGGTTAACAATTAAAAAAAAAAAACCAACCCAAACAAACAAACAAACAAAAAAACCCACCAAAAAACCCCAGAAAATAGCTCTTTAAAAAAACCTACCTTTTACTTACAATCATTTTCTAAGTTGACAGACAGGGACCAATTCCTCAGCTGTTATAGTTTACCCCACAAAGTAAGTTGCTTTTTTCCAAGTCTAAGGTAAACCATTRGTACAGAGTGTGATTATCCCTTTTAGGAGAACCGTACAGAATATATATTCATTATATTCTATTTTGTACTTTATGCAAGTTAGATAAAAGTTGGAATAATCAGTGAAGATGTAATTGCAAGGCACTCCATTGAATCACTTGTGTACTGAAATGCTCTGAGATGGCGCATCCCTACTTCAGGGAGCTTTTATATAAAATCCATTACTATGCAAAACAACCTGCATGTCATTGTACTTTGATATCCTATTTTCACGTTTGCTAAAGGACTGTAGTGAACTCATTTAAATAGAAATCAGCTCAAAGAGGAAAACGTTGATTTGTATTGAATCATACTGTTATGCCTTTTGAAGACAAGCAATGAATAATCTCCTCAGAGATTAAAAACTGGTTTCAAATTGTTGATGTTTTAAAACAGCATGTACAAAACCTGTCCCCCATATTCCTTGMCTTTCATCGGAGGGTGTGAGGAGAAAAAATACCTCAGAGACACCAGTAAACCTGGATCCCCATTTAAGTCTCCTGAGCTGATGATGACGGTTATGCAGCCTGGGTGATTAGTCTGCAGATGATTGCTTCCWCAGCTAAAAGATTTGTGTAAGATAAGGCTACATCTGTAGCTGAACTATTTCATTTACGGTGTCAGATGTGACACAATTTTGTTCCTTCTCTATCGTTTGGAAATATTATTTCTTACTTTCCTCTGCCAGAAGGTATGCCTTCACCAAGACTGGGATCAGAGAGAGGATCTATGTCTTGTTTACACAAAACTAAAATCAAGCCATCATCTTGCCCTTTTGGCTTTTTAAGTTTTCATCACTTTCATGAAGAATATTTAGTTATTAATCTTAAAAGTTATACATCTGTAGGAATGTGACAGGTTAAACAGACAAGCTCAACAAGCTCAGTGCATACATTGGTTACTGCTCTGCGTGAAAACTCTCCTTATAATAACGGCTGATGTTCTGTCTTTTACTATTATCAACCCCTGACTATTCCAATAGAGGGAATATAGATAAGAGGATTTCCTGTACATAGGAAAACTGCAGGATTAGCTCCTTTGTTTGTAAAAATCTGAATCCAGAAGCCAGGGATAACAGTAGCTGTTCTGATGTGAAAAAATTGTTAGAGGAGAATATTGCCCCTGTAATATCAGAGATGGGTGCTGAAAGGTAGGATCTTAAGTTTAGCTTCTCAGAAGAGCCCAGAAGAGTTAGATGCTGAGCTGGTATTTTAGACTCCTCTGAAGAACCCAGTCTACGTYCTCATGCAGATAAGTAAGTAAGTAAGTGAGCTAATTTTTTTTGCAGCTGTATCCTGAAAGTTTTCCCATTTAAATGTATTAAGTCCATAATTTCAGGAACCCTTTTTGAAAGCCTTGACCAAAGTTGAATCAGTTGTCACTGCCRCAGCTGGGTTAATCTCAGAAGTGGCTTGAAGCAGAAGGTGATGGGGCAGGACATAGTAGGCATAGCTGACTCAATCCACATTTCCTTGCGCAGTAAGGCAAGTAACACAATGACTTATAACTAGCATGGTATTGTACAGAGGACCTTACCAACAGATGGTGAGGCTCCATGGGCTGAATTTTCTACTAATATGCGTGACTACAGTACTGTCAAAGCAGTTATTTAAGATGACTTTTTATTCTTTAAGTCCAAGAATCTTTCTGTAGAAATTATGTGACTAAGGGAGAAAAGCTTACTTGTTATGTGTCTTCAGTAGACAAATTTGAAAATGAGGGATTAGAGACTAACAAAGATTGAAGTTGCAAAATAAATGTGCAGAGGTAGAAGGAAAAACAAATGTCTTGGTTTAAGACTATGATATAGAGAAGTATGAGCAGATTTGAATATTATATGCAGCTGGTAATAATTTATAGTAAAATA
This sequence comes from Oceanodroma leucorhoa, assembly GCA_030449065.1. NCBI lineage: Eukaryota > Metazoa > Chordata > Aves > Procellariiformes > Oceanodroma > Oceanodroma leucorhoa. Next base: position 18,280,156 of record JASVER010000004.1, on the reverse strand, counting down.
ATAATAAATTCATAGAGATGAAAAACATAGAGTTTCACAGGCAATCTGCAGATTCATTGCCTGTCCAACAAGATAAGTGATGCACTACTAGTGTTACAGAACAGTCACTCTAACAAAGAAAGAAATGCTTCTGTTCTAGAAATTTGATCATTGATGGGTATTGTCACCCTGAGACTGAAAAGACATYGGTATTCCAGCTACAGGCAACCAATTCTCTGGCCTGTATTCACTTTGTGTACATAAAGCTTTTCATCTAAACTCCTGATGTGCATAGGAATAAGACTCTGATCCCTCCAACCACTCTTCTGGCCAGTCTGTCTCTGTCATTCCTCCCTCAGTCCTCCTCTGGATTTCTGCTGGCTGGATGAAATTCCTCAGCATATCCAGGAGTCTCGCAATACCTAATCACAACAATGCAGCTATCTGCACTAAGTCAACCAGAACAGATCCTCTGAGCATCCATGGAAATGGTCTTTCTTTTCACTGCTTTGCAGAAATTATAGGAAGCCCTATATTTGGAAGGGGGGCATTCTCCAGTTACCTCAGCACATTATACCAATGGGGAGAAACTGTTGCTTTACTCCATAAAAAATATGTTCAGTTGTTTAGAAGGATTTGTTGATTATCTGTATGGTTGTTGAGCTATATTCACAGCAAATTTATGCAAATCCTCATGCACTTATTGGCAATTAACAGCCTTTCTCTTCTCAGAGCATAGAGATTTAGGTAATTCTCATTGGCTGCAGACAAATAAATACATGGTGACTATGCCAATTGGATTCCCAGGGCAAAGCAAAGTCCAGAAAATCAAAAAGCTGGATCCACTGGTAAATCAAGCCTTCATCCACTGCATGGGATAGATGAGYGTGTTGGTACTATGGTTGATTTATGCATTAATTTTTGAAAACAAGGGTTTTGATCATATTTGCCTGGTAGATACTAACACACTGATTTTTACAAAGATAGCTCATGTGGAGATGGGAAACTTAGGTTTCTTCCTCAGAGCACTTTTCTTTGCCACCAATAGGGAAGGCTACTGAATCTCTATAGAGTATGTTTTCCTTACAGAAGCTCAAAAGAAAMAAATGGAAGATAATGCTGATTTGATTCAAGAGGAATGCATATCAGAGAATGCAGATAACTCTACAGAAGAGCCAATTGAAGGAGGGCCAGATGCAGATGGGGATGGAGAAGAGATGACTGATGGGATAGAGGAGGATTTTGATGAGGATGGCAGCAATGAGCTGGTAAGGAATAACCATGCCATGTCTGTCTATACAGTTGCTACAAGTAACCACAGAGAACCAACAATCTGGATTAACAAAAAAAGCTCACAGCAGCACCGTGATGTTCTATAACTAGTGCCTAGTCCTACATTCTTCATACACTGTAGTATCAATTAAGCATAGGGCCCTCTAAGGATAAACAAGAAAAATATATTTTACTACACTTGGTGATTTTAGAAAGGAAATGAAATGTACTTTAAATTGGTTAAAATTTATTATTTTACATTTAATGAAATGCAGATGAAGGGGGAAGAAAAAAGCAACCATGTTTTCCTAACCAAAGCATTTCAAAATCAAATAAGATTCTAGAATGGAGAATTTTCTCATTAGTAAAAATGTGGTCCCCCATCATTCCCAGTCCCTGTCTTCCACGTATATCTTTTGCAAGCTGTGTTGGCGGCTACAGATCTTTTTGATGGAAGGATTTTTCCCTAAGAAATGTTCGGCTAAGAAATGCTTGGGTTTTCAGCCTCAGCCTGCACCTTTCATGAAATGCCCATTATCTTGTTAAACCTCTAAGTTCTTCTAGAGAAACATMAAAAAATATTTTGAAAGTCAGATTTATGCTTTTTTCTTTATTCCTAATAAGAATGAATGGGGAAGTTAACGTACAGTATATTAGTCTCTGACTGTTCAGTGCTGTCGTTTCACCCTGTAGGTATGACATATTTAGCATATATCTACACTATATAATGAAGCATGATGTAGGAGAAATTTTTCATCTAGAAAAGGCCTAAGCAGGAAAGTTTCTAAAAAGCAAGCAGCACAGGAAGATGTCGTTAGCAGTGAAAGTCTGGAATCGGCACAGCCACTTTTGCACACTGCTGCTTCCAAGTTAAAAAGCCTTTCCAAGATTTATGTTATGGCACTAGTTGAAGTGCAGTGTGTTGCAGACACATCTCCAAAGACAGCTTAGAGGTCTGAGCCACGCATCTAAGGCACAGGGAGGAACCAGCTCCAGTTTCTCTGCATRCCATTACTGAGCCCCTTGAGTGCCGGGAGGAGGTGGCTCCCTGCACATGGAGAGAGGTGTCCTCTGCCTTGCGCCCCGGCGCTCATGAACGATATTTCCCCAACCCCGACATGGTGGTAGCAAGGAAAGGCCAAGGAAGAGCATTTATGTGCATTGTCTTGGTCAAGTGCACCCCATCCCTGTGCGAGGGCAGTGGAGCCAGGCAGCCTCATGCCTTCCACCTTCCCAAATGCTGGGACCCTCTAGCTGAGAAGCTGGCAGTATTGCACACTTTAAAGCTCAGAACGAGATTGCCACTGATGTAAAATCCTTGTGCTTTTCATCCTCCCTTGCCATTTTTGTCAGGCTTTGGAAGAGACCACTTCACCTTAGTTTTCCTCCCTGCTACGATAGGTTAATAACACTTTCTTTCTTTTGCAAAGCCTAGGGAGATAAGTGAATGAAAAACTGCTATGGATTGGATAAAGGATTGCTCTACAAAGGATTACTTCAAAGAAATCTCAGGCAGTGGGTGTTTCCCACAGAGAGGCAATTATAAATTGAACTGTGCATCTTTCCTCTACAGCTTTTACCCCAACACTTGACAGTATTGACCAGTACTGTTATAATATGAAGCTGGTAGTTTATGATGCATATTGTAATTTAGTCTGTTTTTCGCTTATACTTACATATATTTATGTAGATATAATGGTCAATTTCTATAAGTTTTACTTTCCACTCCAATCACTGATAGCTGTATAACTGGAAACTCAATAAGAATACTATCAAATATATAGTGAATGCCCCAGTAGGAATACTTGGGATTTCAGCCTGCTTCTACCTGTTCTGTGCCCTGCTATCTGGCATTACCCTCTGTTTTGTGAAAATTAAAGTAGATAGATAAGCTTGTTATAAAACAGRAAGTCCTAACAGATACTGATCTCCTGTTTTATGAAAACTAAGTTATTTAGGAAAAAGAGCTGACTAATAGAGGATGTGTCATTTTGGAATGGAGCCACTTACAACTCATTTGGGGAAAGAAAAGGGGGTTTTAACATGAAAAGTGTTAAATGTGAAACAGTTAGGACAAGCTTTCCATGTGTAAAAACATAACTTTGGACCCAGAATAAGAAGTACCCCTCCAAAGGGCATTTTTAAATAAAATCCATAATCTTTTCCAAATGTAAAGCTAAAGAGATTTAGGATGATGATGAAAAAAAATCTTCTCTTTCATCACTAAGAGCGGCAGAGCAAATAGAAAAACATTTGAAATGGGCATAGCTAGTGTTCCGAAGTCAGTTCAGCACGAAAAATTCCCTAGTGAGTCCACTAGTCTGAAAAATATAGTTAGAGAGAGAGAGCAACATGACTTAAATTTAGATCTTAACGTTTTTTGCAGTGCTTTGTATTTAGCTGTAAATCTCCTGCCAAGCCATTTGCCAATAACCTGCTGCAGGACTCTTTTTGCTGAACAMAATACTCTGTTGTCTCTTTTTTGTTTCCCCTGTGACCAGCCCTAAGGCTGTCAGTAAAGGGAAGAGTTCAATAAGGACAGACCCGCTGCCAGAGTCCAGATTCTGCCAGATTCTGCCAGAATGGAGCCTCTGAATCTGTGTATTTGGGTGTACATCTTTGGACTAGAGGACTCAAAAATATATTTCTTTCTCTATTTCTAATTCTAACTTGCAAAGGAAGTGACTATGCAGGATGCATGCTGTGGATTTAGGTGGTAGGATCAGTTCTCTATATTCACACACTGTCTATTTGGAGGAACAGGTTAGTTCTGAGTGATGGCAGCTGTCCTCATGCCTGCTTTCAGCCTAGACCAACTGTAAAGAAATGCGAAGTAGTTTAACTACTGGAGTTAAACTCAGCCTGGAGTCTGAGTTAAGTCAGGCACAGATTTAAGGAGGCTTTAGCCTCTTCATTTGCCTGCCTGACTGCACACACAAAAACACATCACATTCAACAGCTGTACACCTTCTTCATCCACCATTTAGATCAGGATGTTTTTCATCCCTGCATTGTCATTTTCTATGGACTAAAGACACTCCCACAAATAGTCGTTATGGCTCAGCTGAAGTGTGAAAAAGTTTTACGCCACAATAACTTGATTGCCCATCTGAACTCTAATTCAAGACATGCTGCATTTGAAGTATCTGCTACAGTCATCAAACATCACTTCTTGGGAAAGTTTCTTTTGTACCAACTGTTTGCCCACAAAAGTGTCCCAGTGTCTCCAGTGTTGCAGACTCTCCAGCTTGAGGATCTTTTTAGAACAATCCCTAAAGACTTTTGCTGCATTGACATACCGAAGAGTTCTTTAAATGGTGATTTCAGATATATGATCCAGCTACGTACGGATACGCTAGGAGAGACTGACAGAGTCAAATAGTTGACTTCAACTTGCTCAGTGAAGAGTGTCGTATGCTTCTCACTCACCTGCTCTTACACGTTGGCCTTCCACTGCCCCTTGTACWAGGGCATGTGATAATATATTTTAGCTATATGTATATAAAATAATCGCTAACTTGGAATGTAGCTCCTGAGCTTACCCTACAACTCATGTCACTTAACTAATCATCAGAGGTAGCTGGAACAGATGAAAACTTCAGGTCTGTTTCTTTTTCTCCTTTTAGATAAAAAACCAAGTAGTTGGTTATCCCAGATTTTACAGGACCCATAAGTTAGGCTTTCTATCCACTCCTTGTGTTGAACTGTTTCTAGTTGCAGTGAATTAAAAATCTTTGTGTTCCCTCTTAGTGCGAAAACATCCACTCTTATTGCTTTTAATCTAAACTGTCCCTCAACAGTGCTGTGTAGAAAACAATACACCTACGCAGCTTCCCATCTTGCCTTACAGAAGACAAGCTCCTATGAAGAAAGGTCTTCATGTTTACTAAATTCACCTCACACACAAATCACAAACAGGCCACAAATCACCAGAACACAACTCATCAGTGATATCAATCAGTTTTCAAGTGCCTGGCACGGCTTTAAGTTGTAAGGAGTGGGAAGAAAAGCCAATAACCTCCTCTTACTCCTGTGGCTGCACAGCAGAGAGCAGAAAAGTCACCTTTGCTGCACACCCGACACAGGTTTTGATATTTGTAAAGCAGCTTGGTCTCCGTGCCTCTAAAACAAGCCCCTTCTCCTTACTGCAAGTAGTGTTAGCAGTGTGTGGCACAGCTGAGTGCATGCAGGAAAAGCGTTTGTGAATCGGCTTGCGTGGTGGTTTCCTTACTCTGCCGATTTAGCGGCTGGACAACCCAGTGCAGGCCCAGAGCATTTCATATAACGTCTCTGAATTTGTTTTAAATGGCACTAATCGATCATCGAGGAAGCACTGGCTCAAAATGAACTGTAACTTATCATCGCAATCCCCTTGTAAATAACAAAGGTGGCATCYAATTAATTAGCTGAAAGCCTGAAGTATTGTCGATTTGGAAAAAAATCACTTTTGGCTAATGCTTAATAAAATACCAACAAACTAATTAATTGGAATGACTTATACACAAGCACTCATATCTATATTACGTTGCCTGAGAAGAATAGTTTCTATCAAACTGTCAGCCTTTCATAATAAATAACTATAATAATAATAGCAGAGCAGTGGTTCAGTAGTTAAGCATTCAGTAGAGCAAACAGTGTTTTCTGGTAGAGCATGTGATCCCAATGATTTCAAATACAACAGATTTACGGTGTCGTAACTCAGATCAGATTCTGGTTAGTGCTTGGCTGGAATTTGAAGGATATATTCACATTCGCAGCATTGTGATTTTATGCTGGTATAGCTACGCTAAAAATAATGAAACCACACAAGCATTAGATGGAAGTTCCACAATAATGAGTCATCTTTAATGAGATGTCTTGAGAGGCATTTTTATTAAATTATATCAGAAACAAAAGGTACAGAGACTGTGCAAGGCCCAGTTCTGGTTACAATGTAGATTTACCGCAGTTATTTCAACAACAATTATAGTTCTCTTTCTATTAAGTATATTTCAGTTACATTTACCTCTCAAGGATATTTCATTTCTTACTTTGTCCTTTTCTCCACCTCTGCACTGCATGTTTTCAGTCTATCGGATTTGTTTCGAACGTCTGATAGAGAAACATGTTTCAAACATAAATACCAGAAACTGCCACAGACAAAATCTCAGGATAATCTTCTTGCTGCACTGTTTCATTATGCAAAAGTAAAAATGTTATAATATAATAATAGCTATATTTCTTGTAAGAATTGATGCAAATACCATTTAAATCAATGGAACCAACTAGTACTTTAGCTAAAGCTCATCAAAAACATTTTCCTCTCTTATAAGTASATCAAGGGAGATTAAAGTAATTTAATAACAAATCTGTATGAAACAGTGAAACTTTCTCTACTTTCATTATTTTGCATGAGAATTCAACAATGAAAATACTCAGCAGRGAGTAGAATAAGGTCTACAGAAAAGGAATAAAAATACGTCTGATGAATTTCATGTAGTTTAAGCCCTATTTTGCATATCTCAAAGAGCAAGATTGATCAAATATGTGACAATGTGATAGGATTGATAGTACTTAATTTATTATTGTAATCAAACTGGATTTTTCATTGCCCTTTTAGATACATTTTTTCTGTCAATAGCATCAGGGCAGACCAGACTGACTCTTCTATTATCAGCAGAATTAGGCTGATTAGGCATGTCAAAAAGATCAATAGCTGCTGTGACAATTTGCAGCTTGCTGAGTGCACTTATACAGAGTACTACTTAGAAAAAAACAGGACAAAACTTCTAATTAATGGTAATGGCTGAAGCAACATTGTGCCAGAAATCTTATTTAGATTACTTTAAATATCATTGAGACCAAGAAAAATTTAGTCTTTTCGATGCACTGAACATTTGGACTTCATTGAAATCTTGCTTTCTGTATCAGGGAAAACATGAAGCTCTTCATTCCTAAGACAAATGAATAGGTGTTCACTTGATAAATATCAGTGCAAGATGTTTGTACTTGAGCAAGCTAAGAAAGTCATTAGGGGCAGCATACCCGACAGATACTAATGTGTTGCACCTTCCAAAGCTGCAGTAAATCTAATAACCTGTGACTGAAAAAAATTGGGAAAGTAATAAAAGCATGTCATGAAATCAAAAATTSTAAGAAACTTCCTGACATGCCCTTTTGTTATATTTAATATATGCAATAGCACAGTAGACTTGTTTGTTGTTCACACGCTGTTGTACAAGTGAGTCATTGGAAAGGCCTTGCTACCAGCTCCTCCTCCCCATTTTTCCTGGCAGTCAATTTCTCAGAGGAAGACTTCATAAGTGGTGTTCAGGGTTTTAACCAGGTTACTCCTGACTGACTACATAATATTTTTCTAATTATTATTTACATCCTATCCGCAACATATCACATGGGAACCTGCAGAAAGTGTAAGCACTGTTATCAAGCAGTTTGTGTCTCTCTTTCTACTAGACTTCCCTGCCTGCAATTGCATATTTGTAAAATGAATGAGCAAAATAATTTCCTCACCTTTCACATCTATTCCTCTGAACCTGCTCTATATTATTTAGTCCCCAATTAAAAAAAGAACACAACTCAAAAGCATAAAACTTTTAAAACATTTGTAATGTAAATAATATAATTAATTTACAGCCATTAGAATCTTACAGAGTTGATGCAAAAGAGCTTGAAAAGAATTTTTTTCTTCTGTTTATCTTTTTTTTAAGCAAAGGATGGGGAATCAGGAAGTTTGGGTCTTATTCTCAGCTTTGCCACTGAGCCAATGCAGTGGGCAATGCGTCTCAGCAGATCGAATTGCATGTAGACTCAGTCCCTCTTTCTGAGGTCAGACCAATACGTGCCTTTGGCCCTACAGCCAACATGTGGGAAAGGAGCATTCCCCAAATATACGGTTTAGGCTTATAAAAATTATAATCTTTCCAGTCAAGAAAATTATAAATTTTATTTTTGCCCTTTGAACATCATCGAGTATAGTCTTCAATGAATTTGTTTTACTTTTTCATTGCAACCTGCCATCAGTCTTGACCTGCCTGAAGTTTCAGACATCATTTAATTTCCTACTTTTTCTGCTAAGAATTATTAGCATGGCCTCTCTTTTTGAGGTCTGTCTATACGCAAGGCAATTCTGGACAGGTCCCTTCAGACCCAGCAGGGTGAACATTAATAAACCTTGCCAGCACCTTCCAGCATAATGCCCAGGCGCATATAGCAAGARCAGGAAAAGTGTGTCATCTTCTCCCCTTAAAGGGGGCTTATAAGAAAGATGGCGGCAGACTTTTTAGTAGGGCCTGTTGCGATAGGACAAGGGGTAATACTTTTAAGCTAAAAGAGGGTAGATTTAGACTAGATATAAGGAAGAAATTTTTTACAATCACAGTGGTGAAACACTGGCACAGGTTGCCCAGAGAGGTGGTAGATGTCCCATCCCTGGAAACATTCAAGGTGAGGTTGGACGGGGCTCTGAGCAACCTGATCTAGTTGAAGATGTCCCTGCTCACAGTAGGGGGGTTGGACTAGGTGACCTTTAAAGGTCCCTTCCAACCCAAACTGTTCTATGATTCTATGATTCTATGATTCTCCTACACCCTGTTAATCCCACTGAGCACAGAAAAACCACCCATGTTTGGCAGTTTAAATGGGGTACACCCTTTCTGAGAAAATAAATGGGTATAAAAATTAAACAGAGGGAGTTTTTTGTTTGCTTTGCTTTCTGAGAACCATTGTAAGAAATAGTCACAAAATTCTGGTATTTAGACTAACTTAAGCAATGGCTGGTTATAACCCAATGCTGCACAAGGCTAGTCTTAAGTACACTCATCTAGCAAGTGCCTGTCAATACAGAGCACCAGCTTGCATGTGGGATTTACAGCCTCACAGAATTTTGGCCATATGTCTAGTTGGAAACGCTAGCATGGGTGACATCTTGGCAATATACCTGATACRTAAAAGAATTTCTTATTACTTCTCCACCACTTGGCTTTTTTTAATGTTTTTTAGAAATTGTCTAAAAGTGCTTTGTGTCAAGCTCACGCACTGCCTTCCTGTGGGCCTGTGTTTTGAAAGGGGAGCTTGTGTACTTTCTGTATTTTGGGGAAAAGAGGAACTCTCCTGTTTGTCGACCCACTGTCAGTAGATTTATCATTATTTAGCATTCATTATTTATTTTTGTGCTAATTTCACTCTGAGTTTGTTTGGGTTTGGTTTGGTTTTTTTCTTCTTTTTAGGCAGGCCTATATGTTTATCTTAAGCTTTTAGGTAAGAATAAGATAGTCATGGTGCTTGATGTCTCTGAGACATCAAAATATTTAATTTTAATGGCTCAGCTTCAACTGTCATAAACAACTGTTGTGCCTCCAATTAAAAAAAAAAAAAAATGCACAAAAAAACACCGAACCTGTGAATTGATTCAGAGGCAAATAATGTTGTCAGATGAGGCCAAAAATTCTCTCAGACATGTAAACAAAACACTTGCCTAAATGAGCTGAATTCCTATCTAATAGAACGTAATTGACCTTAATATTCAGTACTAGCAGCCTGGTTATGTTTATTCTATCTAAGTAAATCAGAATTAGCTCCACAGATTTTGCTAGCCTAAAATTCATGACAGTAGAGTCAACCTCTGAGTGCAGTACAGAAACGGGGACAGCCAAACACTTACCACCCAGAAGCAAATCTAGATCCCTTTTCAGGGGAGGGTGATGAGGCTTGTAAAAAAAAAGATCGCAAGCTTTTTGCTGTAACTTCTGCCTAGCAAAGAAACATCAGATCTAATTGAAGTAACTCACCACTTTAAATACGAAGATTGATTTCAGTTTCCACCCCTGAATATTTTTGCCAATTTAATTTTCACTAATTCTGGTGGAGTCGCTCTTCTTTTACCTYCCTGTATTTTGGTTTATTCCAGTAGACTTTGGATGACTTGTGAAAGGTGCTAGGTTGGGTTTGGTTCACTCATTATTTACAGCCAATATTCCCCAGTCCCATGTAGAGAGAACAGGCATCAGAATAGTAACCTAGTGTAGATACCAAAGCAGCAGTATGAGGTACAGTGGGAAAGTGGCGAGAGAACAGGAGGGGGACACTGGTGCTTTCCAGGCTCTCATTGGGACATTGAAATCCTCCGCAACCATTCGGGCCAGCCATTGGGTCTGTGTTCGGCTATGGATTTGAGCCTATCAGCTAATYCTCACATTCTTAGATTTAACTGAAATTGAGCAATTGCCATGCATCACACATTTTTCCTGATGTGTCAGTCTTTGAAAGTAAATAGCTTTAGTTCCCCTAGAAAACACTCATTTCACAGGCTTTATCAGTATGCTTAAGCCTCAACAACACTGAATGAAAAAYTCTCAGAGGAAACATTTTTCTGTTGAAAGTCTTCATGCAAGTAAAGAGGGGCAAACACTGAAGAGCCGAAAGGTTGTTATTTTTCCATATAAAAAGGCACAAATTTAAAATGTTTTTATTTTTTCAATACAAATTGCAGAGCCACTGCAGCTAGTGACCCAATTATTCCAAAAGGTCTCAGTTTTTTGAGAAAATATAAATGTGTTACTAAGAAGATTTTCTGCATGATTAACACCAAAACGTGAAAGGCAGATTGAATTTATCTGTACATAGGCATTTACAGACCTCAGAAAAGGGAAGTTATTTAGAAGGTGGTAGAACTGTAATTGCCATTTCAACAAAAAAGCAATCAGTGAGGAATAAAACAAGCTCAGTCTGCCAAAATGAAGATTTGGAAGTTAATCAAATGCCATCTTAGCCAGCCTGTTATGCTGATATGTGTATCTGAAGTTTCCAAATTGTTGTTGCTATTGATTTCTAAAAGTACACTACAGTTTTATAATGTCTTTCAAAAAGAGTAAGTTGTGTTCCAGACCCAATAAACAGAGAATCCATAGGCTAAATACTTCTCTGCTTCCTCTCTGCAGGGTTATACTAATCCCTTCTCAGCTATTAGATAATTCTGCACCATTTGCCGACCACAATGTAACCCTGAGTCCAACATTTTGCTTTGTAATTTTTATTTTTAATGGAATCATAGAATCATAGAATCATGATTCTATGATTGTCTCTTGAAATGTCTCTTGAAATACAAATGTCTCTTGAAATACTCACAAAACAAAAATGTTGTGCACTGCTATGCATTTTACATTCAAATAAGTATTATGCAGAAAAACACCAAGCGAAAGCTGTTTAAAATAGGACCAGATTTTATTGTCATTTCCATCTGGATCACATTCCCAAAACAAGTCTTTCACAGGTAACAGTCTTTCGCAGGTAACTCTACATCCTGTATGTTTAATTGACTGTCTTAATTCAGTACACTATTGTCACCATTTAAGTATCTGTTGTGCATCACTGATAGTCTCATCCCTCTCCTCCTTCCTATGTTTTACTCTGAGCTTTTCTGGTACCTCTGTCATCTCACGCTAAACACTTCTAACTGCTTCCTCCGGGAAGCTCTCCTCCCCATTCCTTCTCTATTAATTTGCTTTTTACCTCACTCCACCTGGTGTTTATGTTGAGTAAAACTTCTGCCTCCAAGTAACTGAAAAATCTCCTGTTGATTAGATAGGACATTCCTGATCTCCTTACCATCATTGCGTACAATTTCTTTTTCCTGCATGGGTGCACTTTGGTTTTTGATACCTATCTAAACTCTAATTTGGCAACACTGGGAAAGTTTAGCAAGTGGTTTCTGTGTAATTAGTTTAAGGTAGTTCTAGTACTACATAAGCTCCTACTTTCATATATTTTAAAAACATTCTACTTAAAGTGTAGACATAGTGAGTGGCCTCAGGGTACAAGTCTTAGTAGTTCCTTTATACCTTAAGCTGTGTGTTCAAACCTGCACTCTTGGCATTGGTAGGACAGGAACTGTTGCCTTCGGCATTCATACTAATCAGACCACCACTTCACACCGGGGAATTCCTACTCGTAACATTGAGCAGAGGTTAAATCAGTAGGAATTTTATTCTACAACTTTTTGACAGAACTCTGCATCCTAAAACCATCTCCTTCGTATCATTCAGAATGATCAAGGACGATCCTTACCATGGATCCTGCTAGCACTGTCAGACTTGCTTCTCATTGAACAAGCCCAATCCTAAAAAGCAGAAAACACCTAGTGATCTCCAATGAGAGTCATAACTCTGGGAATTTGCTATTAATATCCACTCATATTAGGGGTTAAAGGAAAGTAGGACATTTTACCCTTTGCTATGTCTGGCACTGGATCCCAAGAAGGTGTTGAGTTGCTCCCAAGGCACACTGGTACAAGCTGAGGGAACTCTGTGGACAGCATCAGTGAAGCCTTACTGCATTTGGTTTGGCTTTCATGCTATTCCCAATCTCACCTTATATCAGCCAAGAGAGAACATGAAATGGAGTGGTGGTGGTGGGAGCACGGCTTCACTGTGGGGTATCTTTGTGAGTGTATTCTGGGTAAAGGCTTCAGGGCAGTGAGTGCTGCAAAAACACCGCCATCCCATCTTCTCACCTATTCCACATTCTTCTGCTTGGAGATCCCGCAGTCCACCCCACACTCTGCAGAAGGTCCAATGCCTCCAGCTTCAGATCCCTCCCATTGTCACCAGAAACTACACTACCAGTCCCTGTATCTTCTCCTACAGCTAAAAAGGACCTCTTAGAGAAAGATTTTGCTGCAAAAAGCAGTAGAGTAGGAGGAAAACCCACAGAGTAAATTGAGGTGGACAGATCTACCTCTTTCCCTCCTCCTCCTTGCTGCCCTCATAGCCCCTCTCAACAAAGCTCTCAAATGACCATAGTGAGACTCTAATCCCAAAGTCATTCCTTCAGCCTCACACACCTGACCATCATCTCAACTGCAGCACATCCTCACTGGCACTCTCGAAATATTAGAACCTGTCTCCACCACTACACCCAACAGTATTCATCACAAATCTGCCTACACAGGACTCCGAGAAAGAAAAAATATGTCAGTCTAGGGGAAAAATCAGTATTTGAGAGGGCTATCTCATTATTCCTGCTGATTTTTATCAGGCAAGCAAGTGAAACAGAACATTTTACTACAAAGGAGAAAGAAGTTTGTTTTCACTGATGAGTAAAACAGCCATTCTCACATGTACTCACATAAGTAGTAACACTTCAAAGCAATTAAACTGTTCACTGAACAGAAAAATGATTCTGTAGTGTTTTCAGCAATTAAAGTATGAGTGACAGAGTACAAAAGATAATGATTAGGTTTCATAATTTGAAGAAAGGTTTAAAGAAGGTTCAACTGCTTCCTTTAATTATTCTTTATTAATATTTCCCAAACTGTATAATTCCTCCCATTTGTTACATGCAGTGAATATTGTATCACTAGCTCATTATAAAAAGTTTTGCTTTAGTGCCATAATTTTGTCTGTCATGTTTTACAAGTGTTACGAATGACAGCAGCAAACCCATAATGCACATTCATATTCCCTTGCTAACACTTACTGAACTCAGCATTTACATTTCATATGGGGGCATTATACTAAATCACCTATATAACTGTGTTACTTCATCAGAGATTTCATGTTTTAAATCAAGGGACAAAGCGCAAGGTGTATTTTAAATGAACACAGCCGTGGAGTCAATGTGATAGCTAATACAAATTCAAGGTTCTTTGGTAAGACCTGTTTGTTGCTTGTGGATTTCCATTCATGATGATGGATGCTGTGTAAAAGCCAATAGAAGCGTGTGCCCCCATGGTACCTTACAAACATAAATTACTGGCTTTTGCACTCAGKGTGAGCTGCCTGCTTAACAGAAAGGAAGGAGATTGTCTTGAGTTAGACACAGCAAATAAACAGAATGGCAATTTGCACTACTACTTTCTGTAATGCATCCTGATTTTTCTCATTTTAGGGAAGTAATCTGGATCAATAATGGCTAACCAAGATTTGGGTTTTTTTAAAAAAAAGTCTGTTCTGAAAACAGATTCAGGTTTTCACCTCCTTGGCTGTCCAGAAAGTACATTTCATAATCAGCAAAAATTATTAGAGGTGAGACAGAGTATGCCAACCTAAAGGACCTAAAATAGTGGCATCCGTGGACCTGGATTCAGTATTTTCAGTTCTACAGATAACAGTATAAGAGTGAGCATCAGATGCAATCAAAGCAATCACACTACGATTGCAGTTTGAGGTAGTGCAAGTATGAGGGCCAGTGTTGTGAGTGAAAGGACAGTGCAGCAGCTGCATTTTAATGGGAATTGCAGTTGTTTTGCAGAAAGTGATGTATGGCAGTCGCATAACCCATTGCCAGAGACTAGTCAGACACCAGCAGCAACCTGGGAAGGTGTCAGGCATTGAGCCTCCTACTCAACAGAAGCCTGACAGAGGTAGAAATGTGATTTTAGCTGAAACCAAGCAATGGTCAGAATTAGCTTCAGATGCCTCCCTTACAGCTATTAAACTCAAAAGTCCAGTCCTAAGAATGGGTTTGTCTGGCAGGAAGAAGAGGCAGCAGAGCAAGAGGATTTTGAAGCTTTTGGTTTCAAGCTCATATGTATATGTGTGCCATCATCTATCCATCCACTGTTTAGCTACATTTTCTGGGAATTTCTAAGATTAATGTTATCATGAAAGCCATTCAGAGAATTTGATTGCTTAAAAACAGATGCATTTTGTCAGACGAACATCTTGCATATACTTGTTGGATGCTCTTATTGCATATAATTATTGTGGGGTAAACCATACAGTAAATTCTATAACGTCCCTATTCTGTCCGACATTTCTCTAAACTACAAAGGAAGACATTAATCATGTACATCTTTCATGTCATTTAGTCGTGGTGCATTCAAAATACTCCCTCCCAAGGACATATGCTGAATTTACGCTCTCATATAGTAAGATTTATTCCTGTACATCTAGGTCTGGAAGATAAGCATGGTAAAGAAAATCCAGCACACTTTTCCACAAACCCTGTGAGAAGGAAATTGGATATTTATGGGGAACAAGGAACATATCCTGTTGTTTACCCTTTTTCAGAACTGTAAGGAAGAACAAATAAACCAGAGCAGGGAAGAGGCTGAGCTCTGTTTGGATCTAGATAGCAGAGATCAAAACTCGTGCCTCCTGCAGACAAATAAAGTCTACCTGAACAAGTTTAGAAAAGCCAGCAGCGTCCTCCATGCCACTGAAGCTGTGGTCACCATCACAGCTTCCAGCTGCTTGGGGACAATGGGGAGAGGTGGGTGGCTCACCTCGTTCTAAAAGAATAATGCCTGCAGATCTTCACCATATATTGAGATTGCCTTCTCATAAAAGGCTTTTAGGAGAAATACAGAGTGCAAACAATTCCTACTGCATCGTGGTTGGTGACTACAAAACTTGAGGAAATGGTCACCTGGCAGATGATCTGATGGCCAGGATCACCCACAAAAAATGTCCTTTACATGCAGGGCATTCTTAAAGATCTACAGATGTAAAGACTGGAATTATCTAGGCTTTGAGGGGAGGTAAGTGATAAAACCATTAAACCTCTAAAAGACAAGTTGGAAAACTCTCTAGATTTTTACTGAATTTTATCTGATTTACTCCATCATTTTTAGTGATTATAGTTTGAGGGCCATTAAGTAGAACTGCACTCTCATTTAGTGAGGTGTTTAATATTTAATGTTGGCTTTCCAATGTTATATACATTGTAATAGTGTAAAGTTAAAATTAATTGAATCTAGTATAATTTGAGTCTGGTAAAAATGCTAGAAGGATCATACTGGAACTATAATAACAGCAGCAATAGCATTTCTGGAARACTGAAACACAGTGTTATGCCTAAGAAGAGTGTTTCCAATAGCTCATGCTCAAAAAACTACCCAGATAGGGAAAAAACAGCAGAAATTATTTCAGGTGGAAAATGAACCAATAGATATTCCATAACCTATCTCCAGCTTTTTTCAGAGATTATGATGGCAATTAGGACAGTATATACTGTTTCTTTGATATTGTCTACAGCTGCCAAGGCTATATGCTCAGTTGGGTTATTCAATTCTTAAAATGCATTATGTTCAAATCACGATTTCTAAAGTGGTTTTCTGTTAGAACTACATCAAATGAAAGCCATATTGCTGGCTTAAATGTAATTCAGTTCATCCTTGTTGTGTCAGGATGTTTTTTATATATATAATGGGAAGGAAATGAAAAGATTAAAAAAAACATTAGTCATCATGAGGTTTTTTTAATATCATCAGCACTAACATAAAGCCAGCTGATAAATTGCACACTATTCAGAAGAAAGAAATAGAATAAAATTAGTATTGCAGTACACTAGATTAATCACAGCCCTGGGTTACTGTCATTCTATGGAAAATAAAGGCTTGACTATTTCAGATTTTAAAGTTCCTTCTCAGCCTTTAAGGTTATTTGCCTCTTAAGGCAAATAACAAGCCCATGTACTGAAGGAAGAACACAAGATTTTGGGCTGGTGGGGTTGGTAAATTTTTATCATTGTTTCTAAACGACAGCAAAGCAGCATTGATGACTGGGATCCAGATGGTTAGCAGTAACACTTCATAATAGTAACCTAATGAAGCTTTTTAGTGTTGGTGACAGGTAAATGCTTGAAAGGTTTATGGCAGGGAAAAAGCTTCAATAAATAACTTGAAAATCCATCTCTTCTTACTTGCGTAATTATTGCTTTTTATAATGGCATAATGGAACAGCAAAGCATAGGTGAAGAAAAGGCTAGAAAAGAGGAACTCTCTCTGGAGCTAATAGGATGTACACTGGGATTTTTTTTGCTTCTTATAAGATGAATAGCTACTTAACAACCATTAGGCCTCTCTCAGATTTAAGGGGAGAATTTAAAAATCTTTTTCATGTAGTTAAGTCTGTCCAGGGATCAGGAGCTAAAAATAGAGGACATGAATATTTTTCTCTATGCAAGTAAAGAATAATAGTTTCAGGATATTTTAACTGAAAGAAGAAAGTTCTGGGATCTCTCAAATGAGCTCTTCTCCCTAATCCTGGTTACCTGAGAGGAGTACAGCCAGAAATCTGGTGCTCCCTGTGTAATGAGGGAGAAATCTGGTGGCTGGCTGCTTCAAAGGGCAGGGGGCCAGTCCTGCAGGGACTCTGATGTTTCTGATAAAACCTTTTCCATGGGAAACCCAGGTTTTCAACAAATAGAAGTTTTAACAGAAATCATCCCTTTTTTTCTGGGGAGGAAAAAGGCAGAGTTAAAACCACTGAAGGAGGGGGAAATTGAAAAGAACATCTAAAAATTTTTCAGTTTTTGATCAAAGGTGCACTGGGTTTTGTCACCTGTTTTCTGTTTCAGTTGTAGAAAATGATACAACAACAACAAAAAAAAAAAAAGTGAAGAAGAAATTGACAAACATATTTTTCCCGTCAAAAGTAAAAAAAAAAAACTTACCATCTATTTCTGTTAACATTTTCTACTGTTAGTTTTCCAGATAGATGTGATTGGGAAAGTGTTGCCAGTTTTCCTGTGGGTAGGTGGAGCTGGTATGTTTTATGCTCCCCTGCAGCATCACTGAATGCCTGGTTGAAGCTGGTAGCATTAATGGGTCACACAKCAGGACTCTCAGATTTTTAGATGCAACCTGCCTCCAGCCCCTACTGGAAGAATGACCCTCAAAAGTGTTGGCTGACACTGGATTTTTGCTGTTTCACACTGTGGCTGGTAAAACAAAAAAAGAAATCAAAGTATACGCAATTAAAGCCTACGGCATGTACACAACAACAATAATAAAATAGACAATGTCAAAAGGGAAACCACTGAGGAAAGATCCATCAATATGGTAACTATAAGCATTGTTGAAAGCACACAGTCAATGTAAATGTTCTGAAATAAGGTATATAAACAGTGCTATGGGACCAAAGCAAAGAATCCTATACACAATTTATTTCGATTGAATGCTATTATGCAAATAAAGCATTTCATTGCAAAGCAGCTAAGATACATTCTTCTATTTTCTTCTGCTAAAATAGAAATTATTCAGCAGTTGTTCACATAGCATTATTGAGGGGAAGTATACTTCAGCCTCAACAGCTCCTGCTTGATTCACTGTGGTTATTTTGGGCCAYGCAGTCTAAGTTAGGACCGTTGCACAGTCCTGATTGTCCACTGCTGCAGGTACATGACTTTTCTTTTAGCCCTCAAATGTTTAAGGTGGGAAAGTCTGATAGATATCGATATTTGGTTGATTTGTGGTAAAGGCAAGTCATAGTCCTCTTCCCTCTTTTCCCCAGTTGTCTTGGCTTCCTTTTGAGGTTCTGCTGGAGGAAATTCTGTGCCTTCATACTAAAGTGAACATTTCATTTCTCAGTTTCTACAGATCAAGTGATGAGATATCATGTGTGAACCCCCTGATGGCTGAGAAGAGAAACTCTGACTTCCCCAGAGAAAATTGTGAACTGCGGTTTCTTACTGGCTAGCAACACATTTGATTCAATTTGTATGAAAACTCAATTTACTTATTAAAATGGACGTTATTGTTCAAATATTAGAAACTCCATTTCTTATATGTTCTAAGCTGTACAATTGTCAGATTTTTATGGTTTAGATTGTAAATGTGTTTTTCTCTGGCTAATTATTGGTATTATTTTTTTAATTTTGATGTCTTAAAGGCCAATGTACTGTATCATAATAATATGAAGGACATATTTAACAGGTGTGGGAAACACTGTATACAAATGTATATTTGTAAAAGCTATTTTTATGATTAGCATGTTTTACTGTTTTACCATATTTAGAGTCAGGTGATATTGCACTTCTTTGTTTACAGCTTAATTCAAACAAGATCACAATTAAATAAATTGTATGGTATTTTCCATTATTTTATTTATTATATTCGTCATCATTGGAAATGATTATGTTTACTAATAGGGATAGCCACTAAAAAGTGAAAATGTCAAAATAAGAGAGAGCAATCCTTGATAAACTGTAAATTGGATCCTCCTGTAAATCCCTGTCTTCAGATAAGCATTCTTTGTGATGCCATTCATCAGACAGTTGTTACAGCTGTTCCTGCAAGTCTCTAAAGGCAGTTTGTTGTTACCATATGGAAAGTTTACATGACAGTCAGTCTCCTATCTAGCCAGGTAAATTACTTATAGACTGCCAATATCTGACAACCTGAGTTAGCCTACTGATGACTTTTTGGTTATTTTCTGGCAGTAGCCTTTCCACTCCCGAACCCCTAAAATCTTCCTAAAAGCCTGCAGTTGGAACAATTAATTATTACAGATGTTGTAGGGGGAATATCAGTATAGAATTTCTTAATAAATCATATTTCCTTTCAAACAGAATGGATGCATTATTTCTTTTGTGTTACTGATATATTAAGGGTATTATAGTATATATGATATAGGCACAAGGTCTTCTTCTCTAATGAAAGTACCAACTTGTTCGCCATCCCAAAGCTAGACCTCCTTAGCACTGCAGATGACATGAAACAAGGAATAGATATTTATTTACCTACATTCTTATGTGAAATATGCTCCTATAGAAAGAGACATGTCTTTAAAGTAATTGCAGGGGAAAAATCATTTAATAGTTATGGCCTTCCAAGAGGGAGAGATGTTAATTTAAGAAGTACCTTACACAGTCAAATGGAGCTCAGAGCCAGCTGTGTGCCAGTCTGCAGCACAGAGCCCTGATGTCCACTGATATCCATGGCCACAGGTATTTGGTATTTGGTATCATCCAGCACCACAAAGATGAACCCTTGCCTTGTCCTTTCAATCATTCTCTGTAGGCTGAAAGCAAGAGAAAAATAAAGGTACCAGAGAGACTTGTTAATAGATCAAACTTTCAATTTCTACAAAAACCAGCAGTTTCTGAGATGATAGGTTCACCTCAAACAGTGTGGGTATGAGGAGGTGGGAGCTCAAGGCCCCCAGTCAGGGTTCTAGCATGGGAACCGTCATCAAGGAAGGACTGATATTCTTCAAATATTTGGAGGAAGAGCATACATTTGAATTTAATTATCTGTTATTGAGTGGGAATTTACTTCACTAGGAGACTATGTAACATGGCACTCTCAGTTATGTTTGTGTATCTTATATTTAGCTTGTCTATTGTCTGTGGAGTTACATGGTTTACCTAAGTGCTGAGTAGTACCTAGCTACTTAATTAAGGAAAGAATAGTGTAAGTAGTTACACCTGAGCATAAAGAATCACAGCTTCAGAATCCACCAAAGCTGACTCTCCCAGAAAGGTGCAGCAAAAAATATAACTTCTGTGTAAGCGAAATGTTAGGTCAAATCAAAGGGTGCAATATTTCTCCACTTTCTATCTATTAGTATAGGTTATGATCATTTTAAACCGTAAAAATGCAAAAATAATTGCCATTTTAGGATCTCCATCTTTGGCTGACGGTTAAAAAAAATAACTCCAAATCTTAGCAGCTCAACGGGCATTTTGCCCATTTCAATTACATAAACTCCTGGCTGACGTAAAAGATGCAGAACGTCATCCAAGGAGATCAGTTCTGATGTTGGTGTTCAATAAACTACGTATGAGAAACAGCTAGGTGTATCATCTCTTCACCACCTCCATTTCAAATGAGCTAATAATCACATAAAGCACTATTAGATTTTTACAAATTCTTTCTAATCATTACCCTTAGATTATATATTCACAGAAATGATTGCACAGTCATAACGTTGACACTGTTTCACACCACAGTTTAAGTTCTGAATATCTTTTGAACACAAAAAGGCACCTCTAATAATACCATGAGGCACCACTTCATCTGCAAGCCAGAAGCTTGCTGTGCTGTGCAGTCGATTACTAGAAAGGTTTTCTTAATGGCATGTTTGCTTCAAATCACTACAGAGGATGCTGGTAGCTTCAACAGAGCTTGATAGTTCTCTACTTTTCAKGTATGCGGTATGCTCAGTGTTGTTTGCCATCACCACCTATACTTGTTTTACATGGGTTTTGTCAGTTGTGGGGTTTTTTAACATTGCTCATCCCTTGCAATATGGAAGAATAGGAAACATAAACGATCTTGTCAATCGGTTCGGATAGTCAAGAGTCTTATGAAATCCTTTATGGACAGTCCTGAATTAAACCAATTCATTTTCTACACAGACATATACGCTCTGTGTATTTCAGATATTTGTTTCAAAGCTGTGCAGCTGCATGAATGGAAAATATTTACTAAAAAGCTTTAAAGTTTGGATCAAGAAAAAATATTTTTACTTTTGTAAACTCTTGTACTACATATTGTTGCAGTTCTCATTAGTTTTCTCTGTAGATCCATTTTTAGTTCTGAAAAATCATTGTACTTAAATTATGTAGATAGCTACAATCTTGTAAGCAGTCATATTTTTAACAGGTGCCACTGCGAGTTAGAATCCAAACATTCAGGGTTTGCCCATGGAGAGCAGATTGATGGTTCATTACAGTTTTCTTTAAAATGTTGTAACATAATTTTTACATGTCTGTAAATAAATATTTTATCTGATTTATGCACTAATTCAGTTTTGTAATTTCTTCTCTTAAAATGTGACTCTAAGAAACTTTCCAGGAAAAATATATTTCTCTCACAGAAAAATACCATTTAAAGCTCTGTAATACAACCATGCTTCACAAACTTTCCAAGCAGAAGAACCAGAAACAGTTATCCATAGTACGAAGTACTTATCTCAAGTAAGATGGAGAAAAATATGGTAAATACTGCTATCATTTTAACAGTTTGAGAAATTTAAGGGCCAGTCCTTTGTTAAAGAAAGACTGAGAAGAAATGTGACAAACTTCCTAAAAAGAGGAAGTGGGGTGAGAGAGAGAGAGAGAGAGAGGCCCAGTGGTGATATTTCATTGAATTTGAGAAATGCATTTTCTTAATCTTGCAAGCTTCTAAGTTTCATGTATCACGAAAGTAGCATGAATATAACTTATGAAAACCATGTTAATAATAGTTATAATTTTCTGTTCGGTGTTCAAACACATTTTGTATTCATAGTTTATTATTCCATTCACAAGGTGCTGCTATACAGACAAACTAAGGAAAATTGGTCCACAAAGTCTATGAGAATGTTTTTAAATTATACTGGAATTGTTGGGAAGCAAGACTATTTTGAAACGTGTGTGATTTATATATGGCACGCAATTTTCTACATTTTTATATGTGTTGTCCTTATTGTTAAAGCTATGCCAGATTTTGCACAAGTTTGTGAACTTTATAAATGACTTACTCTTATTATGCATGATGCAGGGCCAATTCCTCATTCAGAAAGAATCCTGCTACAGATTAAATAGTAGCCAATTAAAATAACTTCTAATTTCTTTTCAGTAGAGAAGGTAGCATGAGAACATCAAAAGTTTCCAGTTTCCGTGTTCAGAAGAATCCTCARTAGTCTAGAAAATTTAAATAAGGAATACAGCTGATTTGAGAGGGAAGAGGATAATAAAGTAAGATAATTTCATTTTCTGTACTTGTCTGTCAAGATCTTACATAATAAACATCATCAAAAAAATTCACTTTGATAATCTTAAATTCTGTGTTGGATGATACTGGGCACAAGGGCAATTATTACTGAAATTAAGGCATCAATCGGCCAAGAATAAGCAGGGAGAGCATCCTGAAGTGTTAGATGGATAAAACATCAAACAATCCAATATTTTGTGGGCAAAGGAGCAATACATTACAAATATTTTTGGAACAGAGAAGTACTTAACCCTTTGCATGATTAGTAATAAGGTATAGAAAATATAATTTATGCAATTAAGTTGTAATCAGGATTATATTCCAGTATTTTTTTATTTGCTCACATGAAGATCCATTCTGAGCCTCATTCATTGCCATTAGGGACAAAGACAAATATTTTTGAGTTTTGAACATGTTGGGAAAACCATTATAAAAATAATGCAAAATTATTAGAGGAGTGGAGGAGTTTTCCACATAAGTAATGGAAACCTGTCTCTTTGCCTTAAGAGTCTGAAAGGGTGGCTCCAAAGCAAAGCATTGAAAAAATTTTCTTCTCTCATAAATTCTTTACTCTGAGACAGTAACCTTGTTCCACGTCTGCATAACTTCAGGCTTTTATCGTCCCTGAAAGAAACTTGTAGGACTTCTCCATAGCAAGAGCTCACCAAAGTCACCCACTCAGATCCAGCAGCCACAGATCAGAAAAACCATCTCTATACGGTTAGGCTCCCACACAAGAGGAAAGATAGTGTGTGTGGTGAAGCTAAGGACAGTTGGACACCCTAAACTAGGAGAAAAAATGCTTGGTTTGGCCAGTGGCTGCCAATCTTAACAGTCAACTAAGGGCAGATGTGACTA
This sequence comes from Oceanodroma leucorhoa, assembly GCA_030449065.1. Classification (NCBI taxonomy): domain Eukaryota; kingdom Metazoa; phylum Chordata; class Aves; order Procellariiformes; genus Oceanodroma; species Oceanodroma leucorhoa. The sequence goes on along the minus strand of JASVER010000004.1, from coordinate 18,256,629 downwards.
CGGATAGTCTATTCCTAGAGAAAGAACCATCCAGCCAAGGTTATGAGTAAAGATGCAGGGAAGGTTCTGTACACTAAGTGAAACCAGCACAACTTGGCAAGTTAGTACTATAGCTCTGAGCATTTCTCACCAATGAAATGTTCTGGTTATGAGCATGAGAGAGAGAGGGAAAGTAAGGGCACCTACATACAGCATTTGCAGCCCTATTCTGGAGATCCATGCCCTTACAATGACCAGATCTGGAAAACTGATAAAAAAAGCCTTTGAGAAACTGCTTAGAAGAAACACTGAGTGCTATAGAAAATAAATAGTTATTGTTTTTTGAATGGTGGGGTTTGACACTCATTTGAGACAAAAAGAGATTGATGTTTTTAATTGATACATATTTTGGGGTTGCTATAGTAAGTATTTATTTGGTTAACCTCTCAAAGATTGCTGTTCCACACTTGTGTGAACACAATTAATCCACAATTATCACATTGTGTTTTAACAGAAAATTTAATTCCCATATCATCCATCCCATATAAATCCAACTAATTAAGCAAAAATGTTTTTAAAGGTTACATTTAAAACTTTCTGATACTATCCTGTCTACATATATTTAACAGCCTAAGGTAATGGAGAAGAAGCTGTGCATGACCACTCTGTGCTGTATTACTATATGTGAGTATATATCTATGATGTGTAGCTATGCATATATGGAAAAAAATATTCTTCCATTGCTTTGTGCTTTAGATAATTAGAAATGTTTCTCCTCAACTAGAGACAACTAATGTTGTGGAAAATAAGAATCGAACTCATACCTGGAGTAACTCTGCTGTTATCAGGCATTAAATGAGTACCTTCGGTATCTGCTCCAACTGGATTCTTAAGCAGAAACCGTGATCGGTGTTCACCCTATGAGGAGTTACAGCAACATTTAGCATGTTATTTAAATAAAAAAGAAGTGATAACTCATATTGCTGTCGCTAGTATTGCTACTGCAGCAGGAACATGGTGGAACACAGTGGAGGAGCAGAGGATATACAACAGGGTGGGGCTACAACTTGAACGGGGCACTGAAACTTGAATGAGCATTGAAAGGGCCTTACCTGGGGATGACCGAGGAAATTRCTGAAAGGGGATGTGCTGCACTTGTATTCATTTTACTTTTGAAGAAACCTCCCCCACATATTTATTTATTTTCCCATCCCTACCTGTAATATCATGATTCTGACTATCCTTTCAAGAGCCAAGCCTCCAATTTCCAGGTGATTTTGGTTGAACTTCCCAAGAATTCAACACTTACCAATGTGTAGCCAGTCACATGGAAAATTAACCCACTGTTCAGAATTTTGGTCTTGTTATTTAATCCACAAGGTGGAGGAGGGATATAATAAATATCTGTTTACTTGAGTGGCTATATTAACTGTAAATCTGTAGATGAGACAGCTACACTTCTGACACAATCTAAATGCCAAACTCCAAGAAAATGTACACTGGTCCTGTGAGGAGAAGGGCTATGTAATCATAACAAGATGGCACCTGGGCACTACCACTAGAAAACACTAGACAGCAGCCGATTCTCGAACCACTTCTACTGAGCAACTGATTGTTTGCCAGCAGCAACTGGACACCTTACTTTATATTTGCTCCATATATTACCTTATATTACTACATAGATAAGTGTTTCTATATGTTATGCTAGTTTTTATTGTGAAACTAGGTAAAACAGCTCTCAGGTAAATGAGGTAGCACACTTAAACCAGCGAAGAATTTGGTTTAATGTTCTATAAAGTTATTTCAGCTTTAGTTACTTAAACCTTTCCCATACAGGGTGAGTAATGTTCATTATCTCTGACTAGTGGGGGAAAACCACAAACATTTATTTCAGAATATTCTTGAGTTTTTAAAGCACATTTTCTTAATTTCATCTTTTTTTTTAATCTCATTTTTCTCTCTCTCTACTATGTTAAACCGGAAGGAATTATAAAGAAGTAAACATTTAACAAATGCAACTTTCAGAAAGTATTTGCAAAAAAGAGAAATTTTAATTCATAAACACAAATAGGAAACAAGTTTAGTAGAAAGGTATCTTTTCAGACTGACAAGTAGAATTGATAAAAGAGAAAAGCTTTCAAGTGTACAAACCTATCATCYGGTTTGKTTTTTTTTTTTTAATTTACCGTTAGACCATCCTTAAATGGCTTGATCACCTTGACTACAGGCCTGTCAGCCTGACCTTGGTACCGGGGAAGATTATGGAGCGGTTCATACTGAGGGTGCTCACAAGGCGGGTGCAGGACAACCAGGGGATCGGGCCCAGCCAGCATGAGTTCATGAAGGGCAGGTCCTGCTTGACCAACCTGATCTCCTTCTAYGACCAGGTGACCCGACTAGTGGATGAGGGGAAGGCTGTGGATGTGGTCTACCTGGACTTTAGTAAAGCCTTTGACRCTGTCTCCCACAGCATTCTCCTAGAGAAGCTGCCGGCTCATGGCTTAGATAGGTGTACTCTTTGTTGAGTAAAAAACTGGCTGGATGGCCGAGCCCAGAGAGTTGTGGTGAATGGAATTAAATCCAGTTAGCGGCTGATCACAAGCGGTATTCCCCAGGGCTCAGTTTTGGGGCTGGTCTTGTTTAATATCTTTATCAATGATCTGGACGAGGGGATCGAGTGCACCCTCAGTAAGTTTGCAGACGACACCAAGTTGGGTGGGAGTGTTGATCTGCCTGAGGGTAGGAAGGCTCTGCAGAGGGATCTGGACAGGCTGGACCGATGGGCCGAGGTCAATTGCATGAGGTTCAACAAGACCAAGTGCCGGGTCTTGCACTTGGGTCACAACAACCCCAGGAAACGCTACAGGCTTGGGGAAGAGTGGCTGGAAAGCTGCCCGGTGGAAAAGGACCTGGGGGTGCTGGTCGACAGCCGGCTGAACGTGAGCCGGCAGTGTGCCCAGGTGGCCACAAAGGCCAACGGCATCCTGGCCTGTGTCAGAAACAGTGTGGCCAGCAGGAGTAGGGAGGTGATCGTGCCCCTGTACTYGGCACTGGTGAGGCTGCACCTTGAATACTGTATTCACTTTTGGGCCCCTCACTACAAGAAGGACATTGAGGTGCTGGAACAGGTCCAGAAAAGGGCAACAAAGCTGGTGAAGGGTCTGGAGAACAAGTCCTATGAGGAGCGGCTGAGGGAACTGGGCTTGTTTAGCCTGGAGGAGGCTGAGGGGAGACCTTATCGCTCTCTACAACTACGTGAAAGGAGGTTGTAGCGACGTGGGTGTTGGTCTCTTCTCCCAGGTAACTAGCAACAAGACAAGAGGAAATGGCCTCAAGTTGCACCACGGGAGGTTTAGATTGGACATTAGGAAAAATTTCTTCACCGAAAGGGTTGTCAAGCACTGGAACAGACTGCCCAGGGAAGTGGTGGAGTCACCATCACTGGAGGCATTCAAAAAACGTGCAGACATGGCACTTCGGGACATGGTTTAGTGGGCATGGTGGTGTTGGGTTGACGGTTGGACTTGATGATCTTAGAGGTCTTTTCCAACCTTAATGATTCTATGATTCTATGATTCTATGACTACAAAAACACTGCTGTTAAAAACAGCAATCAAAATGCAACAGATATGTTCTTATCAGCAATGGAGCTATGCCACAACTCATATTTCTAGTTAGTCAAAATTCTGATTTATGTAATTGTTACACAAATCATTGTGCATAAAACATATAAATCAGTGTCTGAAGTGATGAATTTGGGGTTTTTTGGTTTTTTGTTWAAAAAAAAGGACAAAGTTTTATGAAATGTTATACGAAGCAAATAAATGCCTAGTCATTTCCTTTCTTAATTCTATACAGGACAACTTTCTGTGATATATGTCGGGAGGTTTACTGTGTTTGTGACAACATATCTCGTTACTTGTAATCAATGTATCAGTGTACAAAATGCTGTTTTACAAATTTATTCATTGAGTACTATTATTTAAGGTAGCAGGCTTCAGAGAGAAGTGTATGAGGTCATGTCTCAGGAACACAAAAGTGGGTTTTGACTGCAAGCTATATAAAACCAATTGTGCTGATTTCAAGGATGAGTGACCTTTCAGATTTGGATACTTCTCCACTTATGTGAGGATCATTTGTAAGTGAATTGCAAGTTCTGAGTGTTTTTTTTTTTTTTGTGGTAGGCCAACAAGGTGGAAAAACAGTAATCCAGGAGTGCTACTAGCTTAAATGTGGCTCATTCTGAACAATTTGTTCCACACTGGTTTTGGAGGATCCAAGACATGTCACAAGACAACATGATAGCAGCAGACAATCAATAATGGCAATAAGAAAAATGACAAAAWTCACTGCCCATGGAATTGTATGCAGGCAGCCATGTAGACAAATGACATTGCTGACTGCTCTATCAAACGTAGACTTTAAGCGCAAGAGAAGCTCTGTGAAACCCCCATGCAGTGCAGAGCTACAAGGAGAGCACATCTGCTGCTGCTGCCTACTCAAGGGAACAAAGAACCTGAGCAGATGTTAGATTTCCAGCAGCTTCCTCAGACGACACTTTTCAAAGATGTCTTTTTATAGGGGACAAGCTCAAGCTTTTTACCCATCACCTTCATCCCCCTTTTGTGTGTGGCTTGTCTCATCTGTTAAACGACAAGGTTTTTCAGAGAAGAGAAATACAGTTAAAAGTTAAAGTGGTCTTCTCCTAGGAATGAAGAGCATGAGTGAGTGGGTACATGCGTGCACACACGCATGACTCACAGACTTGCAAATGGAAGAGATCCCTTCCCATCTCCACCACCCAGGGCAAACTCCTTGAGGAGCGTGAACCTTCRTTTTTTTCAGTGAAGTTGCAAGAGACTGAGTTTGGAGGACTAAAATTTCCACAGAGCTTATGAGCTCCTCTTTAAAAATGTTTTTATAGATTGTTTTTCATCTGCAGACATCAAGCAGTCACAGAACAAGAAGGCTGAATCCTTTCCGGGTTATAGGCAGGGAATGTAGGGCATGGAGAGGCCATTTAGCTGGCTTACAGGCTTTTCCTGTTGGTAACAGCAAGAATCTCAGAGGACTAGATAGGATCCTGGCCTGGTAAAATCACTACAGATTGAAAGACTCTTTCGTGTTACAGTAGATTGTATCTTTCTGCTTCCTTATGGGAAGAGTTCTAAAACTAAATATTTCACATCATGCTGGGTATAAATTTTTACTGCTGTGAATAATCAGCATAGTAATGGAGTTTAAGTCATAAATCACACTTGACTTTCCAGCAAAATGTTCTAAGTTGACAGTGTTAACCAGGTTTTGGAGCAAATAGTGTGCAAAAGCAAAACTATTTAATCTCTTCAAGATAAGGTGGTGTTGTCTATTTCCTTCAGCAATGATAATCAGATTATAGTGGTCTCCATAGCAATGCAGGTGAAAATTTAGAAAGCCTTGGAGGTATCCAACAGCAAATACAGAAATGCATAACATTAAGAACGCATCCCACTGAGGCTTGGTTTTCAGGAATGCTGAGAAAATTAAGCCAACATTTACCAYTGAAAAGAATAGGGTTTAGTTTCCATGAATCACTATAATTGAGCAAGGATAATGCTACTGTGGCATGTTGCCTCTCTGAAAAAGTATCTCTACTTTCATATTCTTTGCAAATATTTTTGATTCAAACAAATATAAAACTTGCTGAACTATTAATTTTTGTATATTTTCTCTTGTAATTTAGTCAACACTGTACGCTTTAATAAATAGAAATCCCCAAATCACGTAAGGCCAGAAATTTGCCAAATATATTTCAGCCTAAAATCTTGATGAAATTTTTAAATTATTTTTATCAATAATTTCTGGTTTTTTTGGCTTCATATATTTCAAGGTGAAAAGGAAGTATTATGATAATCTGGTCACCAGCATAATCTAGAATACAGAATTCCTTCTACTAATTCCTGCAATGCAAAAAATTAATCTACTCTGTTTTTATGTAACATTAGGATCCTTTATAATACCAAAAGTATCTTTTAGATCCTGTATCATCAGACTCTGCCCTTCACAGCCTTTGTTTTTAATGAATCTCTCAGACAAAGACTTTAATTCAAACTTAATATGGATCCTTTCAGCCTCTGTTGACCCTTTAGTTGAGATGCAGAAGCAGTATAAYCACACAGGTACTGTGCCGTACCTACACACCTATACTCCTTTCCAGGAGTGGGTGTGTTTGTGGTAGCTTATGTTTCACACTGGGCCCCACAGCTCTCCTGGTACTAGTGTTAGCACATGTGCTGCCAGCTCAGGTTTTTCAGTCCATCTATGGTGCAAAGGAGGGCCAAGACTTTCCCTGCACATACTCGTGTAGATGCGCCTCAGTGGCACATAATACGGCTGGACAAGATGATCTCCAGAGGTCCCTTCCTACCTCAACTGTTCCATGATGCTGTGATTCTATGTTATAGTAAAATGACATCCATAAAGTCTACATTAAAAGGATACTGAAGGTGCACAGAGAGCATGCCAGAATCGGCATGTAACGCACATCTTTATATATATACTTTATCATAAGAATCTCTTGTGAATTCTCAAAACACATTCTCACCATGATCACTTACTGAAAGCAGGAACCTTCTTTTCCCAGTAGAGTCCTGCAGCTGCTGAAGTCATGCTCAGATTTCTTTCTCTCATCCTATTCAGGATGAATATTCATTCATAGTCAATGAGCACTGAGTTCATGCAAAGAGGAACAGTTTCAGCTGGAAACAATCAAAAACTTCTATCTCAGAAAATTCTGTAGCCCTGCAGCAGAGAGTTGGTAGTTGGGGACTGAAAGTCTGTGAGGCAGTGAGGGGAGCTGGTCCTGCCTATTCCATATCTGGGTTGTCTATGCTCAGTAACGAGCAACTGGACAAAGCAGAGCTACAGGAAGAGTGGGATTAGGTAAACACTCATCCCAGCTGTTCCCACCAGAGAAGAGAAATATTCCTGAGATCCACTGGCAGGTGCTTCCTAAGAAGRCAGGCTATGCATCTGCTTCAGGGAAGCAAAGAGCAAATGGTAGTGGCTGGAGGGTACTGCAGAGGGAAAAGCAAAGGGAAGACAGAGAGGGAGAGACCAGCAAGGGGTTGCCAAGGAACCAGTGTTTGACCCAAGGAGCAGAATACAAGGGTAAGTATCTCAGAGAAGACTGTAGGGCTGTTGGAAGGCAGACTGAGAGGCTATCCCATTGCCAAAATGCCACTGGATRAAAATCTATGTTTTGTGCAGGATCCAGAGTAGAACACCTAAAGACATACAYGAGATAGTCCTACCAAAAACATAAGGGGTGGGAGAGTTCCTGTATGCACACAGACAGGGTGGGCATGAGCTATGTGAACAGGGCACACAGAGTTATTAAGTCTAAGGCACCTTAGCCCAAGTCCAGATTGAGCATTTTCTTGCTTCCTGAACCAAAGCAGCATGGGCAGGACTACAGTGGAGGGCAGRCTCTGAGGACTGCAGCATTGAACTGAGGCATCTATATACCACACAAGTATTTCAGYGGTTGTAGTCATCACGGCTTGACTTGGAGAAGTACTGAGAGTCCATGAGTCTTACTGGAGTCAATGGTAATACCATACACAACTCCTCAGGCATCCCTCGTTAGGATCCCAAAACAGAAACACCAAGGAAGCAGTTTAGATGCCTAAACACACGTGTCTAGTGTCATTTTAGACCACACACACCCCCCCCTTTAGATCCTCCACAAAGGAATAAGGCTCACATAGTCCTATCCATACCTGCCAGTCCCAGGAGGGTGTTTCAGTTACTCAGGACATTTGAAATGGCATAGATGCGAATGTTTAGGTTCCTRAATGGGCCCTCCAATTTTAACTGTGCTGTTTTGGTAGGATAACTGGAGGAAGATGCCAGTAAAAAGGGCCRAGGAACACAAGGAAAAGTTTTTGGCCAAGGGAGTACATTTTCAAACTGTAACCTGCAGCTGTATAATTCACATTCATGTCAGCAACAGTTTCYGAAAGTCTGCTCATATGATTGAGAATTTCTTAAAGAAAGTCATAGAAAACTGGAAAAAGTAGGTTGGACAAAGCTTATGAAAAAGTAAGTTGGCAGCAATAAAACTCAAAGTGTTGGTGAGTCCTATAATAGTTAACTAAAGTAGGAACTRACACTCTGATCTGGTGTTACCCACTGAAAAAAGAATTAGATATAACATGTGTTAAATTATGCTTTTATCACCTATGAAAGAACGCCAGACTTTGGCACMTATTATTGCCATTAGATGGACTATACTTTAGTCACACCTAGACTCAATTATTGCCACAGTGCTAGCTGCAGCAGGCTATTTCAAARTATATCCCAGCCTGTGCCATCTTTGTACTGCTGGGCTTCCAATTAAAAGAAAATTACTGAAGGCCCATTTTCRCAGCTTAGCACTCTAGGAGCTTGAAAAATAAGAATGATTTCACACCATGAACTGTGAAATTAACATAAAAGTGGTGTAGACTTCTTTCTCCCTATGAATTACAGGTTCACCTCTGGTTTAGAGTTAGAGAYGCTTTATTTGCTAAAGCTACACCAAAGCAGCCCTGTAACCCAGCTGCAAACCTGGCTGAAAAGCAATCAGCACTGGCCAACAGAGTCATTTTCAGAGAAGGAAGGGCTGAGTCCCAGGGGCAATCCCTACCATGAGGGCTCACCAGAGCTTTATGAATCTTACAGACATCTTTCCTTGTCCGTCTTAGCAAAGGGGGTAATTACAGCCTCATACAAACTTGTTATGCATGAAATGTAATGAGTTTCTTCTTTTTTAATAGCAGTTAAATTCATTATAGAGATCTTGTGCATTCTTCTTGCTGTGAAGTAATACTCCAGGCATTTCTCTGGCTGTCACAGGGACAGCCATGTGAAACAGCATAAAAAGGAGTAGGTAGGAGAAAGGTACAAAATTTTTAGCAAGACACTTGTCTTTTTTGTGCGTTTTTTCAAAGACTTACCTATTCTTATATTAGTACTACCTTGATAATTAATAACCTGAACTGTTCTTGTTTTGTATATTGCTCTGTTAAACTTTTGTTGCACTATATATTCATGCTCACATACCCACATATCTACTACAAAAGTTTCTGTTGAGACTCCCATCAGCTAAAACAGCATTAAAGATACCAGTTTTGAGAAGGTTGTAGCAGTTTTTGAACCATGTCCAGCTTATAATTTGAGTAAAAAGCAAAAATATGAATACAAAAATGCAGAGCCTTTGCATKTCTTTAAAAACTATTCCTCAGGTCYCAGTTTTCAYAGTGTCCTTCTCRGCTAAAACTGAGGATCTTGATAGAACTGCAATATCTGAGCCAGCTTCCCTGAATTATAATTATAATGTCATTTGTTTCTTTGTGAGTCAGATAATAAAAGCCAAGAGCTTGAACAGCATTCAGAAAGGGATTAGCSATTCTGTGGATAATGAAATCTTCCACAAGAGTATTTAAACAGGAATAGTTGTTCTTTTAAGAAGGGCATAAACTTTTTTTTCCCTCCAGTGCATAAACTAAACACTAACTGACAGCACAAAGGGAATGTCAAAACAGGTTATTTCATGACTATTTACCTGGGGATTTCTAGCACCTCTCTCTGTACCGTTGAAGTGCAACATRATCAGAGACTGTACAATAGGACTTGATGGAGGCAAGTTGAGGCTTAAAAGACATAACGCAGAGATAGACACATTACAGCTGTATATTTCTAGTGTTACTGAGCAAAATTGTACTGTAATGACTCCTTCACAGCATATGGGAGAGAATACTATTGTGTTTCAGCTTGCATTGCACTTCTCATGCTTCAGAGAAGTACAAATACACTGCTGGTAACTCCRGAGGTGAAGCTACACCACAAGCCAGGTTGTCTATCCAGCATTTCCTGCTCCTTTAGAAAACAAAGGGCACAAGAATAGCTCATRTGATTAGCTGAAAGACCGTGCTACCCGTACTACAGCACTCCACTGCCTGGTTTCTTATTCATACAATTAATCTAGTGGTAATTCCTAGCTGTTCTATATATTGCTATTAAACTGTGCACAGAGAAGTCTTGTGGCCTGCTGTGATTAGACATAATGTGATACAGCTTTTATTATCAGCATGAAAATGAAAGTTTTCTGGTTGAAACTGCATAGTTTTGCACTCAGTTTTGCAGTGATTCATCCTAAATATTATGTATAAAGAATGCACTAAATCATACCCAAATTACTGCACTTACTCTATGAGTGAAAAGTTAATTTTCTGATAATTTTCAAGGGAAGCTGTTAATTTCTTCATGTAGTGATGAGACCTTTAATTTAGCAATCAGAGTCAGACCTTTTCTCTGTCCCCGATGATCTGTGCATTGGCAAGTCTGCATACACAAGCCCTGGCAAAGGGAGGGATCTTGAGAAATTCTGGCTAGATTTCTTCTTTGTATTGTTTATTGTTGGGTTTGAGGACTGTATATATCAGCAATTCAATATAACCAAAAGTTTTTCTTCAAAGGAAGTCTTTAAAATTATATTCTCCTTAAGAGAAGCTTGCAACAATCTCTTGAACCACAAAACTGAGGCTGCATGATATTCTTGTCTAAGGCAGTTGACTTAATCTGGTGACCATCACCTAGTAAGGAGCACAGGAAGGGAGGAAACAGGCTGTCCTGGTTTGTGGGTTTCTTGGATAGACCTTGCACCTAGGCCATAGGTAACCTTGTCTCCAGCCATAGCTCCTGCCTCTCCTGAGGAGATCCCTGGGCTCACCCCAGACTTGACTCGATACCTCACTTTGCCTGGGACTGTAGATAGACCCTGTCCCTCTCACCACCACCTTGCCCTGATGCAGTGGGGCTGTGCCTTCATCACTGCCCCGCCTGTGCCGTGCCCGGTCTCAGCTCCCAGCTCACCCTCTTCAGTGGACCAGCCGGGCTCTTGCTGCTCCCTGACATGCGCAAACCAAAGTCACCGCTGCATGCAGAGAATCTAGTAAGTTTATTAGTTTACTGCAAAGGAGCTGCTGAAGTGAGCACACTAATGAATGACGGCACCAGGGTTATTTATTTAACTTGGCTATTGAAAAGAGCTCAATGAAAACCAGAATTTTTTTATTCTGTGGAGAAAAATAATTTTTCAGCATTTGCATTAATGTTTCAGAGATTTTTATCAACAGCTTTAATACTTCTATAYCTTAAAAGCAAGAATGGAAATATCCGTACTTCTCGTGGAATGCAACATTGGGAAAATTAGAAAATGTTGAGCATTTCAGTTGAGTGTTTGCATTTTAAGAAAAAAAATGGCATTCCTAATTTATTTCAGATTATTGAACTAAAATATCTTGTTCTAAATCAGTTCAATTTAAAACTATATTTCCTTAAAGTAATTCACTAGACCACAGAAGTTATAATTTATATGGTAGTTCTTTGTTATTTTCCTATAGATTAGGTTTTACCCTATTCCTCATGCAGTATGAAAAGTATGACACAACCTATGGTGCATTACAGAGGTCAGTCAGAGAAGAGATGCATGCATCAAGACAGATTTCAATTAGAGATGATTCATATTTATAAAGGTTACACATATCTGTTGTGCACTGTAATATCAGAGTCAAGGGCTGTAAACAACTCAGATTTTGGCGAGATGCATTTTATGACAGAGAGAAACTAAGATGACATCAGAAATCTAGTTTATTTGTGAGTTGAATGATTGGAAGGATATTTAATTAATTATTCCCAAATTTAATCAAGAAAAGAAACTGCACACTGTTGAGAGCAGACCCAAAAAAGTAGATTGCAAGTAATAATATATAGGTGAGATACAGAATGTGAACAGCTGCTTTGACATTTGTATATTTCACTCTTCATACCGGATCATAAAAAGGAGCTACCAAGTCAGGCCAGACACCTTCTGAGAGACTTTGCAGTGGCCCTGTGAGATTCCTGGAGGTTATGGGGATGTCCAGGTCAGGACAGTGTCAGCCACATACACCATCGGGAAGGCAGCAGAGTTGGAACTGCCTTGCAGCTGGGATTGTTAGTTGCAAGTTTTATTCCTCTTTTTTTTTAGGGTAAAATAAAACCTATTAGTTTAAACTAGATCAATCTGATACCTGTGGGTGAGGGAAAGTTCCGCAGCTGAGGACTACCCCAGGCAGCTGCCCACTAGCCTGCATCCACCACAGTGATTTTATGGCGTGGGTTGAATAAACTGTCTGAGCTAATGGAAAGGTACTCCTAATCTGTTGGGGAAGGTGTGTGTGTGKGGGGGGGTGTTTGGGTTTTTTGCAGGGCCAGACTTCCAGCCTGCTCCCAGCTCGACTGCATGTTCACAATAGATGACACAAAGGAGGCAGTGGGAATGTGAGGCCAGAAAAGGGAAGAAGAGCAGGAAAGCCCCTTTAGAATTTGTCTGATCTTGYATCAGGTGAAGATGATGTGTCAGAGCCTTTAATTTCCTTCCAAGTTTAATTCAAATATGTTTGTTCGGTCCGATCCAAACCAAGCCCCAACACTTAGAGGTGCAGCACTGCATGGAGCAGAGTTCAAGGTGCCGGGTTCTCCTGGACTTACTAGTAAGGTGATGCCACAAGGGAGCTAGTGCTTCAACAGACAAGCAAATTTTTAAAAAGCTATGTTCATATTCTTTATTTGCAATTTCAATTACTTGCTTTGCATATGCTCCCCTTCTGTTTAGTGTAAGATCAAAAGTGTAGATAGGTCTGTATTTTCATACTTGAATGTGGAAGCAGTTTTCCCAAAGTATTGACTATTTACAAATTTTAATGTTCAAAAAAATGTAAATAAACACGCATTTAAGACCTTTTGGGTGACTTCTGATTATGAGACGCTGCAAGCCCTTCAGTTAGGGAGATACTCCTAGTTTTTAATCCTGAATCTTCCCAGGTTCCTTTCTTTCTTGTAATTTGTAATTTAATACACTAAAATCTAATATTTTCATAAACAAAAATTCACTTCAAAAGAAGGAAATCAGACACATCTTCCACCACCTACTATAAGTCTCCAAGCTGGGATTTTCAGAGAAACCCAGGGAAGCTTGATCCCTCCTGACATATCAGAGCAGCTGAGCATCTAATCCTTGCAGCTCCCTTTAGAAAAACCTCAGATCTGAAGCAGCTTTGGGCTACTCTTTAAAAAAAAAAATAAAATCAAACTTTCCTCTCAGACACCTGTTTTTTTGCTAAAAGGAGTTCAATCTCCTTCTCCATTTAATAAACAACAAAATTATCTGATGCAATCATCATGATGGCCTTAATATTGACTCTGGTACCTGTGAGGCATTTCTGGATTTCTGGGGACTGAATGTTGTTTATGAACAGCTTGATTTTTCAATATACAATTTCATTTTCTCTTACTCTTTTTAATTCTACTTGAAATTTATGTATTTTCCATTACTGTAAAATTGACAGTCTTTGAATGCACCAAATATAAAGAAACTATTAAATGGCATTTATAAGCATCACTTTTTGTGGAAAGAAATCACTAAAAGATTTGTTGAGTTTATAACTGAGAAAGCAGAACACTCCTTTCTTTCCAACATAAAAAACCTTTTTTTATCTAAGCAAAGACTTATAGCAAGTGCAAGTTCAATATCATGCCTTTGAGAATTACAATCTGTTTAGACCAAAGTAAAGCTATTTGAAAGGAAGTATTAAATAGTGAGAAGTAGTTACGTGTGGTAATTTTCTAAAATATTTGGATTTCTCCTTTCAGTCTCAGTCACTTTTCTGTCTGCAGTATCCTTTCCACTTCATATCCAGTTCACAATTTAAAATCTGAAGGAGTCTTTGAAGTATGTCATTTATAGCAAAAAGCACAGGCAGAATACTACTTTTTTTTTCCCCTGGTGCACTGAAGGAAAAAAGCATTGAGACCCTTGACTGTACACCTAGACCCATATGGAAAAAGCATTGCTAAATCCCTGCACTAAAGGAATGATAAAKATATTTATTCAGTCACAGGTGGAGTTATATTTATGACTATTCTGCTTTTACTGCTGATATGCAGTCCTCAAGATATGACCAATTTATCTTAATCATATCATGTCAAGATACAATATCTTAACAAATCTTATCGATATGTTATGTCAGCTGTTTTGTTAGGAAGAGGGTGGCTTTGCTTGGAAAAAGCAGGCAGCAAAGTCTGCTTCCCAAGGGTRCTATAAGGGAAAATATATTCCTTCTCTCTCTGTCCTCCACATAGCACTGCAAATACATGCAAACTCAGTGGTCATGTTTCACCTCTAGATATGTTTTCTGCATTGCTAGCTTCTGCTGCTTTCAAGGGTCTGACGGCTTCCCTGAAACTAACCAGATAAACCTAGTAGAGAGTTTCTAAATTATTAAAATGATATATATATACAATGAAGCATCATTATTAGGTTTTCTGAGAGATTATACACATAGATTAGATGTAGATACGAAAGAGAGAAAGAGAGATCCCTCGAAAAAAACCCAAATAGTTTTTGCTTGAGTATGTACACTTTGGCAGCACTCAGGCCCTCAGTCCCGCATTGCTTCCTGTCCCTGTCCCCAGACAAGCATGTTGAAGCACAGCCCTCAGAAAGCGTGTGCGCGGCTGCAGCCACACATGGTTAACGCATCTGCCTTGCTCCATTCCAGGTCCTTGGTAGCATCTGGCAATCTTAGACCTTGTGGATGCTGTATGAGAACCTGCGAGTCTCACGAAGCACCACATCACGTCTAGTTTGGGACAAGCGTTACCTGATGGGCCTATGATTTGTAGTTACTTGTGATCCCTCTCCTCTGTACCTCAGTAATACACCCTGGGTGTATGAAACGGTGTATCAGCCTTACCACCGTGCTCTGTGTGTCTAGGAGACAGGCTGAAGAGACACTGGAGCTGTGAATGTGTAGTTATTTTATATCTGGACCTGAACACAGATTACAAACTTTGGAAATGTCAGTTTTGATTCCCTGACCTGCACGATACACACAGATGTGATTTGGTGGAACTGAAGACAACACTGTCTCTTCAGCTTGTAATAACAACACAAGGAAGCAAGGACAATGTAAATAGGTTTTCCCTCTTCCCTTGCTATGCATTTCTTCTTGTTGTTATTGGAATAAATAAATAACTGCTCTTTCTAGGGCCTTTTAAGTACTAATTCCACAAAGAAGGGTGAAATGAGTTTCTTGAGAAGCAAGTTGCATAAAGTCAAAGCTATGGTTTCAGGCGGAATAGTACACTGCAGTGCTGCTTTCTGCACTGTTAYCTTCTCTTTCAGTGTATATATCTGAAATAAACCTAGAAATATTTTAACATTCTCTGAAGTCAGTGAAATGGCATTTCCATTTGTTTGCATATTTTTTGCAGAACTTTTTGTAAACCTACACTACTAAGTACTAACAATGTGGTGTTATACTGCCTTCTGCAACAACAAGAGAAGGAAATTTAGCTATTATGAACTTATTAGAACCATGTTAGCATCTTTTGAAATGCTSTTTTGAAGCATAATTTGTGAAATAATGTGTGTAACTAGCTGATTTGCTGAAAAGGTAGGATTACTGCTCACTCACATCCTGTACGGGCAGTCTGAACACCTTCACACAACTACCTCTCTTCTGTTTTGTCCGTCATTCGTAACAGTGAGATTAAATTCAGTTTAAAAATGCACACCTGTGGATCAGACAAAATAACACACCTGCTGTGGGAAGCTGTGGGAAGCTTTTTGGAAAGTAATGGACACGTTGAACTCATGAACTTATGAATTATGAGAAGAGATGAGAGACTGAAACTGCACAGAACAGCTACTGCAGTCTGAAGGTAACAAGAAAGAGGAGTTCACACGCTGACATTGAAACTGCTGTAATGCCAACATAAATACTGAATGTCTATTTTTAGATTCACTTATTATATATGCTCCGCTATTGTTTATACTAAGATACAGCTGTGCTTAACCAATAGTAATGTGTGTGTATATGTTTAGAAGCCAATGAGCACATGCCACGAGCACTGACCCCTGCTCTAGCAGAGTATATAATGGCTTAAGTTTTCCTAATAAAACGGCATTAGCTTGATCATATCGGTCGTGTATGCTGTGTCCGTGACTTCCGCGTCAAGTGGCGCCCGAACAGGGACCCTCACATCGATGCTTTCCGAAGCATAGGATACGGCGACTCGGAGGGTGCGGAAGCCAGCCATAGCAGGCACTGCCCCGGTGCCTGGGAAGATGCTAGCTAGCGCACTCGTCGGAATCTTGCCCTGATCAGGTGAGCAGCTGGGGAGGAGATGGGGTCCACGCTGAATAAGGAAGAAGCAGCAGTGGTTAAGCTCCTCCAACATATACTCTCTAAGAGAGGACTGAATTATGAAGAAGCCA
Source organism: Oceanodroma leucorhoa (assembly GCA_030449065.1). NCBI lineage: Eukaryota > Metazoa > Chordata > Aves > Procellariiformes > Oceanodroma > Oceanodroma leucorhoa. The sequence goes on along the minus strand of JASVER010000004.1, from coordinate 18,240,305 downwards.
GTCTGAGAAAATTGTTGCTATGGGCCCGCCAGAAGGGGCTAATCCCCACGGTTGGCGCTGCTTTTGAAATCTCCATATGGGAGGAGATAGGTGCGGCGCTGTGGGATGAAGTTAGTTTGTGTTCAAAAGAGGCTGGAAAACTCTCCACAATGTGGAGGCTGATAACAGAAACTTTAAAAGACATGAAGGCGGAACGACACACGACCGCCTCGGCGTTTGCTGCTTTGTCATCGAGGGCAGACAATGTTAAAGACTCTGCCACCGCTATGGCATTTTCGGGACCGGAAATCCCGAAGGCGGCCGCGGCCAGGGGGCACGGAGCAGCCTTGCACGCCGTGATAATGTCCCCGCTTTCCCGGAGCCGTGAGCGGCAAACAGAAAGAAAAGAGCAGGAACAAGTACCAGCCGAGGCGTCAGCCCCCCCTGTCAACTTTCCGCCTCCACCAGATTCGGTGCCAGGAACGCCAACCCGCTTATATCCGCCCTTACCACCGTCTTCATCTCCATCGCCGCGTTCGGAACATCAAGAACATCATACCGGGCTGGGTGACCAACAGCTGCAAGAGTTATTAAAGAAACTTGAGACGCTAGAAGCCCGATGGCAGGAACCGCCGAGACCAGCTCCACCACCGCCTCCGCCCTCTCTCACCAACCTTTTTTCCCAGGGTGATGGGGTCGCGAGGGGGGAGGGAACCGTGGTGGCAGGACCCGTGCCACCTACAGATTTCGGGAGGGAGCAACTGGGAGAAGGACCAACTAACCCGGCGTGCCGTTGGAGGGCGGTCATACAGGATGCGCTGATTGAGGGGCAGTTTAATCAGCTTGGGCCAATGGCTTTCCCAGTGGTAGCCACGCAGCAGGGAAATAGTTGGGAAGCTCTAGATTGGAAAATAGTGAAAGAAGCAAAGATGGCAGTTACGCAATATGGGCTAAAATCGCCGTATACTAATTGGGTAATACAATATATTTTTACTGCCAATTTATTGACACCATATGATGTGAGGATGCTCGTACAAACACTGTTGTCGGCGTCACAGCAGCTGCAATTTTTCCAGCGTTGGCAGACTGCCTATGAAGCAGCGGCAGCAACGCCGCGGCAGCAAGGTGATCCCTTGTATGGGGTCCAGGCACAAATGCTGATGGGGATGGGGCCATTCACTAGGGCTGAATGGCAGGTAGGTTTTCAGACAGAGGTGTTGCAATTAGCCCAGGAATTGGCATATAGAACGTTTATGGCTGTGCATGATGAGAAGGTGGCACCCGCCTTTACCAGAGTCAAGCAGGGCCCCACTGAATCATTTTCAAAGTTTATAGACAGGCTGCACGCTGCGATAAATGGTAATCCTGATTTGAATGATGATATGAAAGTAAAGTTTCTTGATATGTTGGCTTATGACAACGCAAATGACAGGACAAAAAAGGATTTAAGTGTTCTGCCAAAGGGGTCTACAGCAGGGCAACTAGTGGAAGCGGCAGAGCGAATGCTTGACCAGGAAAAGGCTGCCTTTATGGCTGCTGCAGTTGGGGCGGCCGTAAAGCCGATTGTGCATGGGAAAAACAGCAAAGGGAAGCGTGACAAAAAATGTTTCAACTACGGAAAGTTAGGGCACTTTAAAGCRCAGTGTCGGAGCCTGCCTAGTAACAACCATGCAGATAAGCTGGTAGCTCCAGCATGGTCAGGCCCGGCAGTCAACACCTTTGAACAGGCCAGGTTATCACACGAATTTTTTCATCAGTCTGCTAAAACTCTGGCTCGGCAGTTTCATTTGAAAGCTGCCGATGCCCAGGGGATTGTACAGTCTTGCCCCGCCTGTCAAAAGTCAGATGTGGGATTGGGGTTGGGAGTAAACGTCCGCGGACTGCAGTCTTTGCAGCTTTGGCAAATGGATGTCACGCATATTCCTGAGTTTGGTCGAATGAAGTATGTTCATGTTGTTGTTGATACCTTTTCATTGGCCATCTGGGCGACCGCTCAAACTGGAGAAACTGCACGACACGTTATTAAGCATATGCATGCTTCCATTGCAGTCTTAGGAATTCCATCTCAGATAAAAACTGACAATGGTCCAGCATATGTGTCGCACAAATTTAAGCATTTTTGTCAATTATGGGGTATCCGGCATATTACCGGAATCCCGCATTATCCTACAGGTCAGGCCATAGTAGAAAGAGCGCATCATACCCTGAAATCGCTTTTGCAAAAACAAAAAGGGGGAGACATCACCGCCCCAGCAGAGCACCTTGCAAAAGCTGTCTATGTGTTACATTATCTACGATTGACTGGGGATAGAACAGCACCACCAATGGTGATACACAGTACAGGGCTTCATTCGGGGTTAAACCAATGTGAAAAAATACTTGTTCAATACAAGGATGTTGTTACAGGGGAATGGAAAGGGCCTGCAGAGATAAAAACGACTGGTCGCAGGTATGCTTGTGTTCTTACAGATGACGGGGTTCGCTGGATTCCAGCCGGATGGGTCAGACCATGGAAGGGTCCGGCTGAAGACCCGGTCATCCGGGAGCAGGACAATGAATAACTAGACAGCAATTTAATCTTACTTATGATATCATTAGCKCATTATTAACAGATGTAGATAGTGTTAGGCATGCTGTGTTGCAAAATCGCACTGCTATTGATTTTTTGCTTTTAGTGCAAGGACACGGTTGTGAGGAATTTGAAGGGATGTGTCGTATGAATCTCTGATCACTCAATTTCAATTCATAAGCAATTAGACCAACTGAGAGCTAATATGCACAAGTTAACCACTGATCATTCGCGGCTTGATAAATTGTTTGAAGGATGGGGATTAACAGGATGGTTAAAAGGGATATCCCTATAGTGATGGTAATTTTGCTATTTGTGCCGTATACTATTTTGTGCAAAGCGATCAATACAAAAATCTTTGAAAAAAGTTTGGGCCTCCGAGCTAAAACAAAAAGGGGCAATTGTGGAAAGCTGTGGGAAGCTTTTTGGAAAGTAATGGACACGTTGAACTCATGAACTTATGAATTATGAGAAGAGATGAGAGACTGAAACTGCACAGAACAGCTACTGCAGTCTGAAGGTAACAAGAAAGAGGAGTTCACACGTTGATACCGAAACTGCTGCAATGCCAACATAAATACTGAATGTCTATTTTTAGATTCACTTATTATATACGYTCTGCCATTGTTTATACTAAGATACAGCTGTGCTTAACCAATAGTAATGTGTGTGCATATGTTTACAAGCCAATGAGCACATGCCGCGAGCACTGACCCCTGCTCTAGCAGAGTACATAATGGCTTAAGTTTTCCTAATAAAACGGCATTAGCTTGATCATATCGGTCGTGTATGCTGTGTTCGTGACTTCCGCGTCAACCTGCCTTTGGCTTTGCCATGAAGTTCTATATATTTTCCCACTCAAGATACTTGAGAATTCAATGGTGACACCTGTAGGTTGATATTAATCTTATGACCAATATACTCATCCCTGCAGTGTTGGACAGCATGTCAGATCTATCTTCTGGAGCATATCCTCCTTCTCACTGACTCTGGCACAAATAGATTCCCCACAGAAATCTCCTTCAGCAGCTGCAGCTCCATGTGTTTGCGAGGGCCACAGCAATGCAGAGCTGTCTGTGCTGGTACATGCAGGTAGGACTGTGTAACTTCTCCTTGTTTCTCTCTGTGGTCATGAYACTACATTTGCTCCAAGCCAGTTCAGCCAAAAGGATGGCAGGTGTCCAGCTAGGTACTGCTAACTGCTGTGATCGGTTTTGCAGGAACCACCAGGAAAAGAGCACATCTCTGCATCCAGTTTTTACATCCAACAGATTCACGCCAAAGCACCCCTGAGACCTGGAGGAAATTGTGTGAGGACTGCTCCAGCACTGGAAGCCAGAAGGAGTTACTTATCTTCCAAGGATCCACAAGGCAGACTACCTTTCAACACTTCTTTTTTCACGTTCTTTCATTCTTTCATCCATACTCAGTAGACCTGACTTTTCTCTTTTTAAAGTTACTATGTGATAGCAAAGTGTTTCACATTCTAATAAAACTGCTGGAAGGAAAAACAAAGGGCAGTGGGTTTCCTTTCCAGAAAGGGTGGGTGGTTTCGTTTCCCTGCTCTGGCTGACATGGGTCCCTTGTGGTTCCCATTCCCATACAGCACCTCTGCCAACCTGTTTTTCGAGTTGGGCTCAGGTGACATGCTGCCTAAACAAGGCTGTCTGCAGGTAAATAGGGGTTGACATGGAAGTTTGGGAGAGCAAGCAGAAGGCCTGACAGTCTGTGCCTTCTCCCACTACTGACTGTGCTGATTAGAGAGTAATGCCACAAGAATGATCATGCAAAAATATGGTGTGGAAAATCTTGCAGTCACTTTCACTTCAAAATGTATTTTGATGAAGCAGATGATTAATTTTTGCACTTCTGTGGTACTTTACTGCTCTTTCTTCTTTCCTTGTAGCACTTACTTAGTGGTAAATCAAAATGATACGAATTATATCCGGGATGTTTTTTCCTGCCTTTTTCTCTATGTGTGAATATGTGGTCTAGCTCTTCAGACCCGAGAAAGCATGTAAAAGCTACAAAATGACCTCTCCCAATTCCTTTACAAGAAAAAAAAAAAAAAAAANAAAAAAAAAAAAAAAAAAAAAAGAAAAAAAATCAAACATAAGTGATAGACATAATTCACACCACAGTAAAAGGAAGGAAAACCATGCCAGTAGTGACATTTTTAAAGTTTGAAATTCCCAGCTTTTGTGACGTGGGAAAACTTCTGTTAGACCAAGAACTGTAAATGAGTTTCAGTGGGTTTGTGTGATTTCAAGAGTAAGAAAGCTGAATTAGACTGTGTCAGTTATGCCAAACAGTATGGAGGGAAGGTTTGTTAGTTGGTTTTCTTTTWTGGATCCTGATCAAATTTCTGCAACTTTACAACTGTACTGAACACAGTTTGAAAATACAGAATGGTCTTTATTTCTTAAGGGCTGCCTTGGCAGGTGGTGCAAACTTGGATTATTTCCTTATCAATCTGTGCATGAGAACATCTGGAAAGTGGAGACAATTCTCTCAGGGGAGAGACATCTGCAATGCCTTTCTTCTTCAGAGTTTGAGATTGTTGATTTTGTGGTTTTGACAAAGTTTCACAGTGATATTTTGGCCAATGAATGCACAGTAAAATGTTGCTGTTACCCAAAATCAGCATAGCAGCCACAGTACCTAAAATGTTACAGAACTGCTTTTTAGTGAGTTGTGTAGTTCACTTGTGAACCAGTCTTCAGACATGCAGATCAACTAATTGTACCTGCATAAACTCCTTTGCTCCTGTACATTAGTACAGGTCCTTAAAGTTCAGTGGCCTTGCTTCAATTATCAGAACAAGAACAGTTTTTTTCACTTATTAGGCATTCCCCAGAGGCCATATGAGGGGTGCTTCTCAGATAAACACAAATAAATAAAGGGGCTTCTCAGTCAGGCGGCCAAGTGAATGAATCGATCGTGGTTGCCAGTCAGACAGAAATTCCAGGGTTTCTTTTCTACTGCTGTGTTATTCTTTCACAGAGTACATAAGTTGTAGGAATTGAACTTCAACCACACAAATCAAAAGACTGTGAGAATGACTCATTCTGTATTTATACCTGARCATTGTCTCCACTACCAGCATTTGACAAGCCTTGAAAAGGCAGAAAAATACTCCTAGAGCTTAGCCGTATGAAGTAAATATGTGATGCTGTTCTGTTTTTATCTGAGGGGAAGTGAACTTTTTCTTCCATTATTGATCAGTCCATTTTAAGCAAACATTTCCAAGAGTGTTATATCAGCTGGTGTGCTGTATGCAGGTGGAGCAAAGGGTTCAAAACATGCTGAATACTCATTGTCTGTTGCAAAGCTGGATCTGCAAATGCAAGTCATTATGCTGAGGCAGACCAGTAGCCTGTTTATTTAGCATCTGGTTTCTGCGAGTGGCCAGTGCTGGATATTTCAGAAAAGCTGCTTGTGGCTTCAGTTTCTCCTTTTGCCTAGGTAGAGGTATCATTCCTGCGGGTGGGCAAGCTACCTGTACGGATGTGATGAGTTCTATGAATAGTCCTTGACACAAAGACTATTCTTAAGGATCTCTACAAAATCTGGGGGTGGGGAAGTTGGTAAGCACATTAGAAATGAGGATAAATTGTTAGACTTTGCAAAAGTTTTATAGTGACACTGAGTAATAAGTGGACAGTAAGTGATGTCCAGTACCTAAAACCAGCACAGCTACCAGTTTCTGACAATTCCACGTGCCATTGAGAAATAGGTCTAAGAGTATTCTCATATTGCTTTGAGAAGCTGCAAACAGTGAACATTTTAAACCCTGAACAGAATACAGAGAGTATCCTTCTGTAGCAAAACCACACCACATCAGAGTATAAAGCAATCAGATCCTTTCAATGTAGTTAATAGTCTCCCATAATAATTAAGATTTTGAAAAATTTTATAATGAGGAAGACAAAAATGAAAATGTGATTATTAAAAAAGAAAATAGGTATTTAGTCATATTTTTAAATCTACTGTGTTGTTCAAYAATTGCTATCTAATTATTAATATCACAACTCTTGACCTTCAGAAGACACTCACTTTCATCTAAATCCACTTTTTACTTGTACTGCATTTTGCTTCTTTAAAAAACAATGGAGCTTTCTTATTAAAATCTTTGGTTCAACAGGAATGCATTCTCATCTGGTAGAGTTATTTATAGCATACACTGAAGTACAGATACTAATTCACTTATTTTGAATTATTTGGTCATAGTACTTGATTTTCTCTGAGGCAGGTTAACTATATATCATAAAAACAATCTTCTTTTAAGACCCATCAACCCCAAATTTCTCTGTGTAAGGGATACAGCATAGAGTGAAAATTATTTAGCCTTACTGTAATTAATGACTTGAATGAGATTAAAAAAAAGAGGATAATGGGGGTTGGGGTGGTTGGGGGTGGATAAGAGTAAATTACCGGTCTTTAATAAATTTTGGAAGTGAAATCTGATTGCTTTTCCTCAATTTTTTTTGTCTCAGTATACACCCAGGGAATTCTAGAGACTTCATCTTTCCTGTGAAAGAAGGGCCAAACACTGGGTTGGCAGAGATGTCGCAGAATTGACATGGTTGCTGAAATACAATAGTTGCTGCTACCTTGGGCGATTTGCACACTACCGTGTTCTACAATGCAGTCCTCAGTCTGAAAAATGTGTATGCAGATCTTGTGCCAGTTAGGAAATCACTTCCAGTCAGTGCTGGAAGTGCAATGTGTGGTGCAGTGCAGAAAAATACTTCCAAATTTTGCTTGGCATGCTGGTTGGACTGCCACATATTTTAAACAACTAGGGAGACATTTTCTCTAGGAATGTATTTTTATCCATGGCATTGCTTCAGATGCTATGTAGAGACATTTGTTGAACTCATTTTTAGTCTTGGCTTTGAGCCAGACCCTTGGATATATCGGTTCTCCTATTGCTTTACACTACCCCTACAGATCTCACAGGAAGAAAGAGACAGTGATTGAAGAGAAACCTCTGCTATAACACTGATGTTTTACTTTGTCTTTGAGGGATTTGAGTGGGGTGTCACATCACACTAAAGATATGTTTTGAAAAAAGAAAAAATGTTTAAATCCATCTAAATGAAGGGGTTGTTTTTCTTTGACTTGTGATCTTTTGGGGACAGACTACGAGTCTCAGAGACAGTGAGAGGAAGGAATTGTTCTGACCTTGGCAAGGTTAATCATATGTGTTTGTCCTCTACCAATAGCAAAATGCTATCTACACACATTTGTAGAACCTAAATTCCATTTCTTATTACCCACCTGAGAAACCAGAGAATGTAGCACAGGTAGTAGTTGTTTTACTGCTGCATGACAACATGGCCATTCCCAGAAAGGTACAATTTGAAGGACAATGTTGACCCTATTCCAAAGTTCTTTTGCTACAATGATATCATTTGATGCTGGATAACCTTATATTTATTTTTTTCTAAAGTAAATATAGTATAAAAGAAATAGGAGAAAATTAGGAATACAATTCAACTGTAATGTTTGGTCTTGTAAAAGCAGTCATTTGATTCACGATCAGTTGCCTAAAATTTAACTTAAAGGTATGGATACTTATCAAAATTACAAAAGTTCTGTTAGAGAAATGCTTCCATTTCCTTAAAGTCTATTCCTTTCACTGTACATATGAATCCACGACCTTTACAACAAATTATTTAGAAAGCCTATTGCTCTTTCTTTTCTAGTAAGTATAATCAACGTGTTGCTGTTACTGACCTAATTATACTGCAGGGTCTCCTTTTATAGGGTAGATATTTGGGTTATTTATGTGTTTCTCTCTGTGGTCAAAACTATTACCTGAGGGGCTGACTGAATTTACTCTTGTAGGCTACAGATACATCCGTAACTCAGATCTGCAAGAATAAAAAGCTATTGTTACAGAACTGAATAAGGTCTTTTGTGAAGTAAAGTTGTTCTGTTCTGCATGAACACTTAAAAGGTAAGATGTTTTTTCAGTCTGAAAATAAATTTAATTCCAGTCTTCCAGGTGTATAAAACTGCATAAACCAAGCAGAATGATCATAGCTGGATAACTTATTTTACAATTAATATTAGCTAATGCTTTCCAGTGTAGCTGGTTATGTAAATGAACATTTCTTAGGACCTGGTATCTTCTGTTATATTACAGAACACCACATCGTTTGTGTCATCCAACAGACTCCAAAACATTCACAATGAGATAGTTTTAMGTGGAAGTGGGTGTCCTTGGTGGGAATACTATGTCTCTAATCAAAAAATACCTCAGGACCCATATATTAAGTCAGACACCAAACCTACACTGTAGTAGGTTTTAGAAAACAAGAGTGTAAGCTGTTCTGCCCACCCATGCATAATTACACTACCATTTTTTGTCTTTCTATTCTGGTGGTCACAGACCCTTAGAAATGTTGGCAGAAAGGACCTCTGGAGGTCATCTAGTCCATCATCCTGCTCTGAGTAAGGCTATTCCCACAACTACATCAGGTCAGCTGTAGCCATATCTGAGTCTTGAAAACAACCAGGAATGGAGGTTKAGTAGCCTCTCTGGTGAACCTGTTTCAGTGCTGCACTATTCTGTTGAAAATTTTTTTCCTAATGTCCAGTCTAAACCTGCAAAGTAGCAACTTCTGGTCACTACATCTTTTATATTACTTGTCACTACTGGTTCTGTTATCTTTCTAATCCCCATTGAAGTAGTTGTAGGCTGCTATCCTACTGCCCCTTAGCTCCTCTTTGACAGACTAAACAAACCCAGATGCTTCATCCTCTCTTTGTGGACTACATGCTCTGGTCAGTGGTAGTCCTCCCTTTGTCTCTCTCCAGTTTCTCAACATCCCGTTTCAACAGAGAACACTGGACTGCTATCTGGCTTGAAAATTTCTCATTCATCCAGCCTGGACTTCATCACCTTTAAAGTGAGAATCCTATAATTCTCCACCTCCTCCTCCTGGCCTGTCTCAAAGAAGGATGCAGTGTTGGCTTTTTTTCCAGTCAGCAGGAACCTCCTCTGATCAACATGAATTTTCTTAGAAGAGTCTCATCATCATTTCAGTTAACTCCTTCAGTACCCCCAGGTGTATCCCATCCAGTCCCATGGATCTGAAGACATTCAGCTGCTCTAAATAGTCCCCTAAAGCTTTTGCTCCCCAACTGTCATCTACTTCTCTGCTTCCCAACCATATTGATAGAAGCAGAGGTCCCAGGAGAGGGCTTTGCCTGTAAGGACTGAGACAACAGAACATGTTGAGTATTTCAGCTTCCTGATTTGCTCAATGCCATGGTACCCTCCCTCCAGATGTATGAAAGCCCCCCGTGAGGACAAGAAATAGTTATTTAAGGCTCATCCACCATCTCCTCTACCCCAGGTGATCTGTTATAGACTTCCACCACAACATATTGAAATTAGTCCCATCTCGCCTTGACCTCTGGTTTCTTACTGGAGTTTTTCAACATTCAAGGGTCTCCTTAACAGAGGGTTCAATTATCCCTCCTTTTCCTGCCCTCCTGCCCATGCTGAACAGCCAATTTCATCCATGCCTGTGCTCCACTTGTTCATGCCATCCTTCTTCCACTTGCACTCATCTCTGTGGCACTGATCCTACCTGTAAAAGCTGAGATATCTGGCCCAGGATCTTTCCGCAACAAGACTTGTTTCTCCTCTGTTGCCAGGGCACTGGAGCTGTATTTTAGGTTAAATAGCTGCAGCTTGAAATGGAGCCTTCCTCCCACTGCCGGAAGTCACAGGCTTCCACCCTGCTGTGTTAGTGTCCTCTTGCTGCTCCTGTGTTGCCTTCCCACCCTCAAGGTGGCTCCTTCCYCAGCAGAGTCTGTTGAAGATCCTATCAGTGTCTCATCTGTCATCCTTGATACAACAAGGGCTGCTCATTTCTAGGCTAGGATTGTTTTGCTTGTTTTAATGAACTGAAGGAAAGCACAAAGTAGCAGAGATCTCTGACTTTGGGTTTCCTTGTTTCATTTTTCAGTCTGAACTCCAGTCCCCAGGAACACCTATATGCAATATGGATAAAATTGCCTGGCTTGAACAGATGGGAAGTCAGACTAGCTGACTTCACAGTTACCTATGTACTTAAAATCTATGGTCTACAATAGTTTCTCCTTCTCTTTATCTGTGAAGCAGAATCCTCTTCCAGCTGTGAAGAACATAGAAGAAGGAGGTGTGTAGGAAGAAATGCAGTTGAAATTCTCCAATGTAAGTCTAACCTCACAGAGAAAGAGAGAGCATCAAATGTGTAGAGCCTGCTTTTTGGAGCTGAAATGCTATCCAGCTGTGCCTGCAGAGAGRGGAAAAGCTAATGAGCTGGTGTCCTACTGTGGGAGTGTGTGTTGGGGATCTCTGAAATCTAGCACAGCAGAAGAGATTTTTCTCTCTATTTTGGGGTGAATCATACCTCACAGTGCATGTTTCTCATTTTTAATATGTTCCAGTGGAGAAACTAAACTGTGTGCATTTGCTGCTGTGAAATATTTTCTCTGCTCTAACAGAAATAAATCTTGTGACAAACTGACACACTTCTTCCTCAAAGGCAGCAGAACAGACATGTATTTTTAGGAACAGAGGCACCCTCGAGTGATCCACTCAGTCTCTGAGTGAACCTCTGTCTGCCACTGGACACGATTCAGTGTTTCAAGGCAGCCACAAGATGCTTCAGTGTAAGCTGCTCTGGAATAAAATCCTGATGGAGACAGTCCATCTGGAGTCTCACCTGCTAATGGCTGGTTCRTGCTTCGAAATATATTTCTAATTTCTCTGCTGTAACTCTCTAATCTTTTGGAGACACTCTGCTAAGCTTCCCAATAATGTAAGTTATTGAAGTTAATAATTATTACACAATAACGTAAGTTATTGACATTAATAAGTGAAGTTACTGAAATCTTTCATTAGTTTCTCCTATATAGACTAAATAGCTCAAGCATTATCAGTCTTTTCTGGAACAAAATAAAGATTAGCAGCATAAGCCCATTCACTGAGGTGAGTTCTTCCTGTCCATTTTAAATGTTAGAGGTACATGTGACACTGAAAATGTTAACAATAAATCATGCTGCTAGTTTYCTTCTTGGGCAGCATGAGAGGTTGATAGAGACTAGAAACTCTTGAGTCTGATGGAGATTCAAGAGTGATTCAAACAGTAAATCAGTAAAGCTTACCTTTGTTCTTTAACATATGTATATAGACCCAGGAGTGGGGGGGAATGGAACCAGACATCCCCAACAGATGTAAGTTGACCTGGAATCACTGGAATCAAGATGTATGTTGATTTACACCAGCTGAAGTTACAGGCCATAATATTCTAATTGTATGCAAGCAAATGGCCTGTGGCTTGGATTTTTGCATATCCTGATATAAAACAGTTTGCTTTATCAAGAAACCCAGGTCCTGATTCATAGAGCACTCTTCTCAAGTGCCACTGACTTGAACATTTAACTAAAAAGAGATGGAGGGATACAGGCTTATTGAATAGTGTACTTCAAAGGAAAAAAACTCTCTATTATAATTCTTCTTGCTCTAAATCCTCCACAATCTTAACTGTGGCTGAGAGATTTAAAATAGGATTATATCAGGCTTTACCCAGCAAGGCTTCCAATTAGTTTTTAAGGCAATACTCATATTTTTGTACCAGGAGAAGCAGCAAAATTTATGGATCATTAGGCCAGTAAAGCTGAGAGGAAAGTAGTTGCAGTTACTTTAGACAAGAAATGAATGCACCTATTTTTCTCAGATTTTTATGGTTTGAGTTTATACTATAAGTCACTGCCTCCATAATTCTGAAAACCACTACTTTTTTATAATTTTATCTTTTTCCAGTGTTAAATCTCTAGCACTGCTTGAAGAGGAGGAGTGTTACAAGAGAGATAACAAATAAATTATTATCATGTTACCTGTCTGGATTCTCTTATTTTGGGATTTATTTGAGGCTCTCTTAAAGCTGCTATTACCTTTTAGGGAAAATTATAATAATGCATGCTCTGAAAATGTCTGTATGTCTATTACCATAAAGTAACCCCCTTTTTCTTCAGCATAATATGAAGCTAGAAATCATAACATCAGCTTTGACAGAAAAGATTACACTAGCTTACTTAATTTAAAATAGATTAGGAACATTGATTAGTCAAATAAAGATTCCTAATTATACATTATATCTGTATCTGCTTAATACCCTAAAATTATACATGTGCTGTATGAAATGCCCCTGGGCTGCTGCGCCCCAGACCAATGGCCCATGACCCCAATATATGCTTCTCCTGGGCCCACCTCTGAGTTCAGCACCATTATCCTGAGTAGCCGCTTTGGCATCATGGATGTCAGGCTGACTACATAGGCAAGAGTTTTACAAAACTAARGCCCTGCTTAGTAATCCCTCGAGACTACCAGTTTTCACATATAGTCTCTCGCTACTTGTGAGTGTCTTGCAATTAATAAACTTAGTAAGACTTTTTCTAATGAGGTTCATGTACATTCACAAACCTCCATGAGTATAGCAGACCAAGGCAGCTACTTAAAAAATCAGATTTCAAATGCTATGATTTAACATTCCCAAATTTTGCAYTTTTTGTCTTTAGAACATCAAAATCATATAACTCTCTTCCTTTTTTTCAGCCTGACCTTCAAAAGAAGTCAATTTTATTTAAGTGTCTTTCTTTCTCTGTAGTACTATTTTGACAGCCAATCTGATCCCTTCAGTGCTACCTCTTCCTTTTATCTCAGCAAGTGTTGTCACCAGTTTTGTGAAGGAATTTCACTTTCACCTCATGGACCCTGACATGAATAAATGAAACACCCCAGACACAATACTGACGACTGAAACCTCTGGCAATTATTCCAATTACTGAAGAAAGAGAACAAAAAAAACCCCAGCACTTCACTATGATTATCTATAATTTTGTCAAAATTATATGCATTATAATGACACTTCCAACATAGTGTGTGCATGCCTAATAATTCAGAAGAATTTATTCCCAGAGACCCGTCCCATGATTTATCAGGACTCCACGCATTTCCGCATAAAAGATTCAAGAGTTTAATTTCAAAATGTGCTTTGTATGTGAACCCCGAGCATGCTACAATTTTCGTTCAAGTGCTTTACTAGATATTCATAAAAAGACCACTCTGCAGATAGTTTCCAGGCAAGCGGCAGCATGGTGCTACTGCAGCAAGTCTGCAAGTAATTTGACTCATCTACAAGTAGTTTGACTTATAGAATTGTAATTTCTCTAGGAAATGCCCTCTGAAGGGAGCAAATTAAGGCAGGTTACAACATACACTCTTCAGTTTGCCTACATTTCCCACGCAGTGGGAAACTGAGAAACATACAGCAAAGCCAAGATGTCTCTCTCTTCTGCCAGCACACACAGGAAAGAGAGTTCGTGAAGTGTCAGATGCTGTAGGCCAAAATACTGATTTCAGAAATGCAATCTGGTTCAGGGGGGAATGGTTCCTTATGCTTATTTACTCCCTTGCAAATCATGGCCATTGTTTAAACCCTTCATGCCTCTGCCATTCTTTGATGTCTCTCCCTCCAGTTTGTCATGAGTCAGAGAAAAAGATATTTTTCTGAGAGTTGCCCCCTTTAGCTTCTCAGAGCACAGGTAAAATAGCAGTTTATTTGAAAGCATGATTAGCATGGCAGCAAAGGTGTCCAGCTGCATCCAGAGGCATTATGTGACACAGTAAAACTCGTAGAGTCTTATTTCACCAATGCTCCAGGGAGGGAGCAAATTAAGCCAAGCTACAATTTATACTCTTCAGTAAAACAGCCATAAATAGGCTGCTGATTCATTTTGGTTTTTTAATATGCTGTTTGACACAGTTCTTCAGTGAATGGTTTAAAATATCAAATGTAAGCCTATGTGCTGTTCTGTGGATTAGCTATGTCTTATTGGCTTCTCAGTCTTTTTTAAAAGTCACATAACCATACAACCTTATTTCGATGACCTGGAGGGATCCTCTGAGGTTTCTAAGCCTCTCTTTTTGTTCATAAATTATACAGGTAAGAGCAAGAACAAGGTTTACAGAAGAGAACTGTAGTGGCTTTCTACGCATGACACCACTCACAGTGATACTTCTTACTTTCACTGAATGGTCTCATAAATAAAGTTTAAAAAAACAGAGCCCCCTAAGAAGCACACCCACAAGCTGCACCCTCAAGTTCTTCTGAATCTTTTATATCCATATTTTCCCTGGCGTAAGTATAGATCGTATTCAGAATAAGATATGGGAGAAATAAGTTAGCCTTCTCTATAAACTGAACTATGCTGACCACCGGTGAAATGATGACACCCAACTGTTCTACTTTGCTGCCCACCCATTATCTTAATTTTCACAAGACATCTTGTGGGCCGGTAAAAATCCACTTCAAGATGCATTTGATTCAGTTCCTTTTTCTTATACCTTTGACTCCCCAATTAGTTTTGGGAAATAGCAGCAATCATCATTTAGTTTCCTATTACACTCTAGTTAATTCCTTCTCTAATTTATCTTCAAATATTTTTAACCAGCACTGAGGTAATATAGTCAAATGAACTAAACATACATAAACGTCTAAACCAAGAAAATAACAGCCCATATATCAATGGCCTTTAATTTCCTACCATAACAAATTTTTTCTTCTTTCCTGAAATTGGACTGATAGCCTTATTCAAGAACAGCCAAAAACTGAATTGGATTAAGCTACCTTTTAACATTTCTTTTTCTCATTAGTGGATATCTATAAAACCACTGCTGCATTCAGCAGTAAGTTTTTCTTCACAAGTTGAGAGGAATAAGATGTTGGATTTCAATCTGCTTATTTTTGCTTTGAGATAAAATTAGACCATCTAAGACTTGGTAAATATGTGAAAATAGTGAGGTGGCTTCTTTTTTTACTTTCCAGCAGATCCAAGAAAACATTTCAAAATTATGGTAATATGAAGCAACATTTGGAGGAAGGAAAATACTTTTGACTAATCAAAATAATTCTGAACTGATATGTTAATAGTCATGACATGATCTCTGCAGTTTCCATTTCAGGCTTTTAAAAATGTTAGTTTAACAAAAAMAATGAAGATGCAGAAGGAAAGAGAGATTTCAGGGGCAAGCGGGTCCGAGGCAGCACTCACAAAAGCAAAGCAAGTTTGTGCTCTARACGTAGTGGGGTTAATTTTTCACTTAATTTTTCACAGAAGGAGACCTGTTCTTCTCCTTGAGGACATGGACCAAGGCTCTCGACACACAGGAGAGTGCCCCAGTTCCTGAGCTCTAGTATTTTAGGTGATGGGGTTCAAGCTCAGGTTGCCCTGGATGCAGAGGACAGAGAACAAATTTGTAAGGCACCAGCTGGAGGTTCTTGGCCCATTTCTCCAACAGCGCACAAGAAGGGTATTAATTATTGGGCTATAAGGTAAGAGGGCTTTGCCGTAGTGCTCCAAAGAGCTTCTGCTGAATTGCAGTCCTGATAAGTGCAGTGAGCCAGCAAAGACGTTTCAGGAAAAAAAAAAAAATTATTGCCAAGCATCTATTTTGAGATGCCACATGTAGAAATCCTCAATCTCACATTCATTGTAAATAGATCAGGTATTTCTTTGGTCGGTGAGAAGGAAATTGTATATATACTTTTATATTTCATATTTTCAAAGTTCTGATGCTGCAGGAAATGATGCTGGTTATGGAATGTAAAGGGCAAATAAGGAAGCATCAGCAGTCTGGGAAATTTTACTACCTTGGCCTTTTCAAAGACAGAAAAGAAATAAGGAATTATTTTTTTTTAAGCACACTGGAAACATAGTAAGTTCTAACTAAAACAGGGCACCAAGAAGGACTAACTAAAAACTGTTCTGTGGCAAAGTCCAAGACTAAAAATCAAAATACAGTCAATTAGAGAAATGAAGCCAATGCTCTCATTTAGGCAAAAACTATATTTATGAAACTGGAAATGAAAGACAATTAAAAAGAAGAAACAGGGACTTGATTTTGGGGGGTTTCTTTTTATTTGACATAAACTGCTTCCAACTTAGGATAACATTAACTTTCCTCTTGGTTGATATATAGGGTTTTTGAAATTAATCTTTTCTAATGTCTTTTTCCCTAGAGATACCAGGTAAAAATCTGTGCATTCCTACTACCATAGTAAAAACTGGTTTATTTTCCTGCAGTTTGGGAAACATTATATAATGGTTTCCATTGGCTTTAAAATTGTAATAATAAATTTAGGGTGTAACCTTTCCTCTTTGATCATAAAGGAAAAAAGGKTTTGTAATGCTGACTACTTTGGCCTTGAACCTTTGATGTCACTCTTCTTAAATACACATATTTTAATCATACCATCCAAAGAAAACTTCAGCTAGAGTACCTGTACTTGGTAAGACTGCCAGACAGCTTTTTTTGTGTTTAGTACCACTGACTCCAGTTCAAGGAACCATTCCACATTGGCAGAATGAATCAAATTAATTTTCAAAAAGCTATGCAGTTTCTAGATCCATTTACAGCTGTTATTACACCCTTCCTCAGGTTTCTTCATGAGCTCATCGGGGGTGCTGTGTGGCTTTTTGCAATTCAACAAGCCCTGCCACCTTTCAGGTCACTTACCTGCTCTTGAAAAGCAAACCACGTATTTTATCAGCTGATATCTCTGTTACCCATCACCACAGTATTCTTCCTAGTGTAAGATGTTAGAAGATATATGTAAATAATAAAATATACTATACACAACTGAAGTACAATAAACCCCTAGGATCTCATAGGTGTTTAATCAGAGAACAGTCTGCAAATAAATGATTTATTCATGAAGCCAGTGTATTGACTGCCATCATGCAGGCATTGTAAAACACAAATATTGAAATGATACAGAAATGGTGATGCAGAAAAGAACATATTTAACTGCAGACAAATCCCAAGACAACACTCTGATAGTTTTAAAGGTATTTGAAGTATTTTATACCACCATAAAAACTGCTGCAGAGCATAAGGTATTTCTTTAGCTACAGCGAACCATGAATAATATTGCAGAAATGCTTAATTTCGTTTAATAGCATTGAGATGTGCATTTCATATAGGAGATAGCCTGACTGCTTAGAAAATTTGATTCACAGCAGTCCCCAGTGAAACTGGTCAAATAATCCATTGTGAATAAAACCTATTGTAAATTTGCCCATTTCTCATAGAATAATTACCCATTAATAACTTTTTTTATTATTCAGCCAGCTCTAGACCACAGTATATTTATTTCTGAGGAAGGTACTAAATGATTTGAGAAACTTTTGAGTGGAGAGTTATACAGCTGCACTTAAACTTTGCACTCATTTAGGCATGCTACTGTGACTGAATGCTGAATTGTATCATATATGGCACATATATAAATTAGAGGAAATCCCTTAAATTTGATCAGACTATTAAAAATAATCTTCAGGAAAAGGTTTGTGCTTGAAAAATTCACAATAATTAAGAGAATGACATTATGAGTGAAAACAAATTTTGGGCCAAACTCTATAATGGCAGCTGATAGCCTTCTGTCTACAGCATTATGTATTGTGTAAACTGTCCAGTCGTTAGATGTTGTGCCTTGTCATTCCCTTTTGCTGCATTTCAAGTTTCATGAATATTTAGTGGTGTAAACAAAAAAGAGGTATTGTGAGGGTAAAAAGTGTTTTCGTTCCACATTCAAATGAAACCAAGAAATGCTTTTTGCAGAAGACCATGAGAGTGGCAGGCACCTTCATCTCTGCTTTCCCTGAGAATAAACAAAGCTTTACTGCATTCAGAGTAGAAACAATCTAAGTTGACTGGATATTAAGGTTTGACACAACTGCTAATCTGTTTCTCTATCCTGGCATGAAAAAGGGATCTGAGCTTCAGCACTGGTTCCTTCGTCAAAGCATATAAACCACTGCAAAGGATATGTCCACACTTCTCCTATAGCCAATAGAGACAAGTAATAGGTACATCCAGGAGACAATTCACCCAAGAGAGTTATCAGGAAACATTTTTCTCTGTTTAGTAAAGTAGCTGTCTATACGAAGATTTTATATTTCATCCTCAACTTCTAGCTGGCTGAAAGTAGGTGAGACAACTGCTGTCCTTGGTTTGTATCTTTCCTTTGGGAAAGTGAGCAGAGCAGTGCCCTGCTCACCACGATACTGGAGATGTACTTTTCTCAGCCTCATGTGTTTGTTAGAGGTATTTGCTGTTATAAGAAAGCACCCAGTAAAGCAGTAAGTTGAATCCCTGTCTCCTACACCCACAGAGTGCCATAGCCACCGGACCACTAGGTTTTTGGGGACGGTGTTGTTTTTGGTGTGTTTCATTTTTTCAGGTTTGTTCCCTTGAAAAACATAAGCCCACCAAATAGATATTTTCTGAAAATCATCAACAGTGAGAAAATAATCTGCCTCTGCTTACTACTAAATATTTGCATTTAAGAAACTATGCTTACYAATGCATTCAGTCTGCAAGCCCAACTGTCTTTATTGCTTTTTACTAACAGTATCTTTCCTTTTCAGTTGGATCCTCCTCACAACTTGCCATTTCAGCCTCATGGAAGACCTGTCCATCTATAAGCCTCTGATTTATACTTCACTACCTTCTCTTTAGATTATGGATAACGTTCTTAAAATTAGCACAGGGCCAGTACACATAGAAAACCTAGTACTTTTCTGAACCATGTCCAAATGACTGCCAAGCATCCCACGTCGTATTTTCCTTTTAAGCATTCTTCTCCCTATCTGTCTCTGGAAGCAGCCTGCATAATTCAGGGAATGCCTTTACATATTTTCTTATTTTTCAGAGCTTTCAGAGATAAGTTGAYCTTTAAGCACCTTTTGCCTCCTTCCAAAGCCATGAAAACCATTGGTTGCCCTATTTCTAAGAAGCRTGGGCTACTGCTGCAATGCACTTATCTACAGATTACTGTAAGCACACTTCTTTCATTTGAAAAAGATATTCAGTTTTTCCCACGTAAGTCAGCAGCTAGAGTGAAAAGTGATTAGACATAAAAAGAATAAGCAGAAAACCACATGTATTGATGTCTTAATCTTTTCAAACTACAGTACCAGAAAGCTGGTGATAAATGATAGTTTTAAAACCATAATAAAATTAACATAAATTTCACTTCATAGTAGGTAAACATTCTCCCTGCTGATTTCATAGCAGGAAAACTGGAAAGTCAAATTATTTAGAGAGTAAGTGTTTCAAATATAAGAAGAAACAAGCACATTCATATTTATAAAGATAATAGTTCCTTCAAATAAGGGTGTCAGTTCTCGCCTCTTGATGACAAATGTATTTTGTCACAATGCTTATGACCGCTACAGAATATTTATTAAGACATGTTTTATTCCCTTAATTATGTCCACAAGGCACACGTTTATAGGAACAGAAGAATTGGAGAAAACATTTCTTCCTGCATTTATGGACTCGCAGTTGACATTTTAATTTCTGTAGAACATTGTCAATACCACACAATGAAACAGGGATCATTAGGACAAAGAAGAAGAGATGAACTGACAGAGGGTGGCAAACTATCTGAAATTTTAACTGAATGCTGCTTAAGCCTATTTGCCAAGTTCACTGAAGCTGTGGGGCTGTCTGCTGTTTTGCACAACACCGTCTTGCAGTGTGTGTGCTAAAAAATTCTGTTCTTCACTAGATAAAACTACTTATATGGTCTTTGATGTAATTGATAAAAGGAAATTAATGGTGTGTTGCATATCTGTGAATTAGGGGATGTAGCTGTTAAATTAACAAGTGTTCACAGACATGCTGCAGTTTCTCTGGAAAAATGTCACAGGGGTTCCTCCTTTATTCAATAATTTGGTTGCAATCTAAACTCTGTTTGAGGATCTGCATCTATGATGTACTGAATATTTTCTGTGCCCATTAGAAAAAGATGAAGGAGCTTGGAATTTACTGAAGGAATACAGTCATGCCATGATTCCCCATAAAATACATATGAATAATGTATTTATGCATCCATAGGCTTAATGGAAGGACGCACTCACTGAGGTGTCTTTGCTCTGTTGTACCTTATATAATGTCAAAAGTTTTTTGGACTTTCTCTGAAACTTGCCTTCAGTTTTTGCAACAGTTTTATAATAACTGTGTTCATAAGATTGTAAGGGTTTGGGTTCTTGTGTTTCTTTTTAATGCTTTTCTCTACACAAGAATAGAATAAATAGTTGTTGGTTTGGATTTGGATTTTCATGTTTCTTTATTCTAATCTTTCTAGATAATGTTTTTCTCTACACAACAAGAGAAGAAAAAGTTATTTTATGCTTCATTAGGCTGGGTGACATATGCTTCCAAGATCCAATGGTCAGCAGTATTTTCAGCAAATTGTGCGCTACACTTCACTGCAGTTTACAGGAAATTATAGAACAAGTAACTAAAGCACACAACATGTCTACTTATTAATATATTGACAAACTTTCTTTTCTGTTCACATGCCAGTCATAAACAGACCTTGATTTCTGTGTACATATTTGATATTCATAAGTATTTGCCAAATACCTTGGATAAATGATAAATTGATTTGTTCGTATCTATTTGTCCTGCATGTTTATGATCGATTACCTAAGCCAGARTATATTATTTCTACTTCCCACTTTGAGAAATGTTTTAACCTATGAACAAAAACCAGTGCCAGTTCTTGCTCTTGAGTATGAAGTACATTTTTTCAAACTGAGTATATATTGTGCATTAAAAAATTTTTTCTACCTTTTGAATTTTATTGCTGTGCCCATTTCTAACAGTACTTCTCATGTTGCCCTACTCAGTGCAGAACCCTGCCACTAAAACTTTAAATAACAATAAATTAAGTCAAATGAGGTAGTAAACATGACAGAATTTATTAATATCTCTTTCTGAATTTCAAATAATAAACTTCTGCATGGCAAAGATGCTAAGTACAATGATTTGCTTTCTAAAAAAATAAACTAGAACTCTATAGAGAGCTCCTTCTTAAAACAATTACCAGTTACAAATCTCCTCAGTATGCCTCATAACTGTAAGGAACACTTCTGGTTTGAATGTTTCAAGGCACATTGTGTGGGCAAAAGGCACTAGCTTTACACATTACTATGTCATCAAATGTCATTTGCCTTATAGAAATGTTAATACCACTTGTGGTAAAAAAGCTTGTGGTAGTTCGGAAAGATTTTGGTTCAATATTGTGATAAATCACCCATGTCCAATTTAAACAAATTACACTACTGGTTCAGACCAACTAACTGGCTGGTAGTTGGCAATGATGCAAAATAGTTTCACTTGTAAGCCTATAAAACTGGCCCAAGACTGTAATGTCCTCAGCCTTCACTGAAATAGTTCAATCTGTCATTTCAAGATGTCAGTGCTAGAGTTTTCCCTTACATTTTTGCCAAGGCTGTTTCCTCTTTAAGGATAGTGGAAGCATTATATTGAAATACAGTCTAAAAACAGGTTGTAAAATGTTTTCAAGTTCTGAACATGGATGAAGCACTTGCAATTTGGCAGATTCATTTTTTCCTTAAGATGAGTGTGCTACATCATCAAGATTAAATATAGTTAAACTGTCATGGTTCTTAGCTTATTGCTTTGTTTCTTTAAGTTCTCATCTCTACAGGTAGTCTTTAAAAATGAGTTAGCACAAAGGGTCAGTAAGAAATCTGAGTCTACCGGAATCCATTTTAAAAGATCAGCTCTGACTATTTTCAATTTCATCATCACATCTTAATGATCCATACAGTGATAAAGAAATGAACTACTCAAATCACACAAATGCACATAGTCTCCACCTAGCAAGGACAAAGCAAGCTCTTCTCTGTACCAGACACAAAACCAATCCCCAGATAAAATTCTTGAAAGCCATCAAAATGCTTACCCTATAGCAGAAACGTCCAGATAGGAGAGAAATTGTCATCTACCTTTAAAGACAAAAGGATTACTTTATTATTGACTCAAATGTCCTATATCCTTACTTTAACTTTGAAGCTTGACTTTGAAAAATGACCCTGCAGTTTGCTCATACGTTGGCATAGTTGCCTGATTCTGTGTCATATTCTCATGGATTCTGCAGTTCTGAACAAGCAAATGCTCCTACTTAGTATGAGAAATGGCTGAAGGCTCCTTCCAAAACCTACTGAGGCCAACAGATGGTGACCTCTTGCCCTTAAGCAGCAATTTGAGCTCCACAAAATAATTCCGCTGCTAGACAACTATTTTCTTCAAAATTCCTCATTATTTTTACTGACTTGTAAAGCCTGTTCTGACTCAGTTTTATGTATGCTTTTCCTTGGACATCTACAGTTGCCCCTGCTTCTGACACAAGTGTGGTCCYTGGGCTGTGGGGAGTGTGGACAACCACGCAGGGCTCTCATAGGCAATCAGCCAAGATGCTGGCTGTGAGCTGTGCCTCCAACCTGTTTTCACTGCACAGCAGCTCTCTGTTCATCTCCATTGGGATCTCCAAGCTGAAGATGTGCACAGTGGCTAGCAGACAGTGAAGTATTCGGTTATGTTGATGCCACAGTGTGCATTACAGAAGCTGTTGTCGACTGTTGGCTCTCGGAAGGGACAAAAGGGCCAGGGACCACCCCAGCTGAGCGTGGCACATTTCTGGAGGAACTAGCTTAGTTCCATCACAGCCCAGCGTTGAGTGAGCTCTGCTACCCTCAGGGTCTGTGCAGCCTGATCAGTGATCAACCTCATGTACACTGTGGACCCCTGTGTGAGGAACTGCACAGAGACCTCAGCATGAAAATTAGAAAACTAACTTCTGTTCTTTATAAAGCTTCTCCTAACCACACTAATTTCCATGACATGCGAGCAGCTCTCAAC
Organism: Oceanodroma leucorhoa; assembly: GCA_030449065.1. Taxonomy (NCBI): domain Eukaryota; kingdom Metazoa; phylum Chordata; class Aves; order Procellariiformes; genus Oceanodroma; species Oceanodroma leucorhoa. The sequence goes on along the minus strand of JASVER010000004.1, from coordinate 18,216,954 downwards.
AGAAGACTAGGCAATGTGTCTCTCACCTTTTACATGTCTGCTCTGCAATCTCCTTGGGTGAAAAGTGCAGCACAGGGTAGAATTTAGGATGCTTTTGATAAGCCTTAATTCACGACCTTTGGGTAGGCACTGAGCGAGGAAGGTCCTGGTTATCTGTCCATGTGACATAGGATGGCACGAGATGCAGTAAGACGCAAGAGCTGAGAGGTGAGGGAGATATCGTTTTGAGCAGYTAAAAATAAGTCTACATTTGAATGGACATGTGAAGAGAAGGAAGGTAGTATGGGATGCAAGAAGAGGTTAACAAATATTCATAAGCAGGGCTCCTGCTTAACACTCATGAAAAATAAATGCATGTGGACATGCATGTGGACACTGCATTTGTTTTCTGTTTGGGGTTGTTCAGAGATTTTTGATGTGTACTCTGGTCACAAATTTCAAGTGCAGCTCTATAACCTTGACAACTAGAGGCAGGCTTTAAAAAAGGGAAGGAAAAGTGAGCAAAGGCAATAAGAGGAGGGGAGAAAGAAGGGAGAGATGAGGAGGAGAGGGGGAGAGGGAAGATTCCTTTTCTCTGGAAACTGGGGCTTTCCATCAAACATTAAGTAATAGTTTCAATAAAACCTTAAGTCTTCATGACACTTTATGAGTCAAAGCAATAACATAAAAATAGCTGCATTAAACTGCCAAAAGTCTTGTTTCAGTATTTTAAATTACAGATACTGAAACATTCAGTTATACCCATAATGATGAAACAGTCTTGTTGGAAGGAGACCCTAAAAGAATAGTCTCTAAAAGGATGAACTGGTTTTCTTGCTGAAAACCACAGTGAAGTTTGCTTCCCAGTGCTTACAAGCCTTTCTTTTTAACAGAACTTCATTTTAGTAATTAGTGCCAAAAGTGCCTATTAGCTGTCAAGTGATTCTGTTTAACTGTCATTCTCTTCTGTATAATCTAGTTCTGGATAAAGCAGTATTTGTCAGAAGTACTTTAATGAGGACTTTTGAAACTGTTGTTCAAACAAACACTTGTGTTATTAAAAACAGAATATAATAAAATAAACTTATGAAATACAAGCTAGCGAGACAAATATTTTACCCTAAAATGTCCTCTTTAAAAATGAACACTGATATTTCTCTATTCCTCCTTCACTCAGCAGTAGCTAAACCTATCTGAAGAAGTCTTATTTTGTTGAAAGTTAGTAACACAATGCCTCAGGCCTAGGTTCTAGTCTGGTTTATTCACAAAAAAATATTTAATCCATGTTTACTTGAGCAATACAATAAAGCAGACATGAGGCATATGTGGGCTAAAATCCTAGACACACTGAAGTCAGTGTGTCTCCATTATTTACTGGCATTTACAAACCTACAATGTTTTGTTAAAAGTGTGCAACTTTTATTAAATACTGAATATCTATATTCTGTATTCGATGATAAAATAGACACTAGTCATTATCATATAGTTTATCATATGTCTAGCTAATAATATCACATTGTCAATGCTTTTAAAAATTAAACAGTAAATCCCAGTAAGAATACCTAGGAAGTTAAGAGAAAGCAAGTTGATCCTTTTGCTTTAAAGTCATATTGGCTGTTTACTGCTAAGAGACTTGAGGAGTTATTCAGTGGTCTGTAGGCTTTTAAAGGAAACCAAAAGTTGATAATACTAATCTTGCCACAGTAAATTACATACTGTATGCATTCTCCATACATGAAGGACCATTTATCCAAATGAAGAATCCTCCTATATCCAAGGGAATAAAGCAGTGAATGTACCTAACATTAGAGCTGAATCCTAATAAATGCCCTTATCAAAATTTGAATGCCAAAAGAGTTCTTGTAATTAGGTAATTTTACAAGTCTTGTCTGCTACCCATAAGGACTCTTGTCATGTATCCTAAAATAGGCCAGAACATTCATCCAGATGCCTAGAGTTTGTGAAAGCCATAAAGCACCAGCTAGTGCGCATATTCTGWGTGCCTTTGGGACCGAGGCTTCTGGTCTCTGGCACGGGACAGGACGAGGCCTGATGTTCACCCAGGGTCTTGATACCGAGTCAGGATTGGGCCAGTATATGCACTTGGACATAGGCCCTCCAAATTTCCTTCTGATCTGCCAGCTGGGATGTAGCCAAAGAATGCCAGGAAAGAAATGGCTAATGAAATGCCCTGCTTGATTCAAAAGAAGAAACAGATCCTTCCCTCCACCACTATTTTTACAACAATGTAAAAATCATTGGCTACTGCTCCCAAGATTTCCAAAGGTCTCTCAGGATAATAACTTTGATTAGTACATGATGTGGATGTTTTAATTGAGTAGCACCTTATTCCACAAGAGATACCACTGAAGTCAACAGAAAATCGTGGAGTAAGATGTTWTTGTGAGACGTAGCTGTCAGCATCTGGCCTCTGGTCAAAATCAACATGTTTTCAAAAATATTTTCATGAGAAGAAGGGGGCTGGTGGCAGATAGTGGTTTAAGCAGAAGATCTGCATTTCTTTCTCAAGAGCTTTGCTCTGAGGGAGCAGTGGAGATAGGTGGACAGAGTACAATGTTTCTGCCTCCTTGCAAAGTGGGGAACCAAGGGGAAGAGTCTCTGCAATTCCATGCAAGTGCTCAAAGAGCCTCTGGAGATGAGGGAGAGGTAATCCCTCAAACTGAATGTCAAGAGCAATGCAGGGCACCTTAGCCATCCTGTCTAACCAAGGCCACTGTGAGTAATGAAACTTTCAGCTTGCTGTCTTCTACTTGGCTTTCAAATTCCTGTGACATTCACAGAGAGGGATGTAAATTCCCTTTTTTCCCCCCACTTCTATCTGTTTTCTGGTCTATTAGGAAACACAGAAGAAAGATGTGTGAAAGAGGATATCTTCACCTTGGATTTGTGCCAAAGCTGTTGAGATCCAGGAAGAAACAAGTGTCCGACTTCTTATGCCAGGAAGAAAAAAATTTAGTTCTTAAAATGCTATCAAAAGGCCTCCAACTAAAAGCTAAGGTAGCGTAGAGTTGAAAATGAGCAATGCCTTTGGAGACAACACTAGTGATACCTCTGGGCCCTAAATTTGCCATGTTGACCATAAAAAGTGTTGTTTTATGTTTAGGGAATATGACAGTAAGTTTAGGAAGGTTGGAAGGATGAATAAATCATTGAATGAAAGAAATATACCTTTCATGTAAGTGGCAGACTGAGTACTTTATTTTCAATTTTTTGAGGGAAGAGAGTATTGGTGATTTAATACCAAGAATTGATGATTTAATATTGATGATTTAATGCCTGGTATTAAAAACATATGTATCCATAGTATTAAGATGAAAGCGTTGTGTAGTCATTATCTTGAGCATTGAGTTTTTATATAGACTTACATCATGGAGCCGTAATGTTACTGCTGATTGTAATTCTTTTTCATTCATTTCTCAAAGGAAAGTAAAACATGATATGGACTTTTTTAGAGCTGTGGAATTATTTGGGAAATGAGAGTCAACAGAGAATCACCATCCTCAGTGGCTTTAACTGAAGCCAGTTAATTGGGCAAGCAAGCATTGGTTTGATAACTGAGTAAGACGAAAGACATGTGCCATAATGGTCTTAGAATTTTGAAAGGAACATCTTCGCATATTTTTTCTAACTTTTTTTCAGAGATAACTTGTAGTGCAACTATTTTATTTACTTTTTCCTTTATAACTCTTCTGCGTTCCAAATCTTTTGGAACAGTGTATACATTTCAATTGTTATTAACTTCTACTTTCCACAGCTACTTTAACCCATCTAGCCTATTGGATTGCCCAAACTTGACCAAGTTATAACAGCTAGAACCTTWCAAACTGTAATCCTTTGCCGCTATGTAATGCAAAGGTCATGCTGGGCATGCCTGTCTCACAACTTCAGGTTCCATTCTTCTGGTCTTTCCCATGGTGGCCACTCAGATGGAAGGACAGGGCCCTGTGCTGTTAGCAATGAATGCTCCATATTGCTGCAAGTCATGTCATAGGCATGGGAAAAATGTGGGCTGTGTGACTTGATGAGCATGCCTGCAGAGAAGCCAGAAAGGGTAGGGACAGCACTTCTCCAGGGGAGTTTCCATCCATCCAGAAAGAGGACTGAGGGGAGTTGTAGCTCCCCTATTGAAGCCTGGGAATGGGAGGAATGTCCCTTGGATGCAAATGATACAGCATACAGGGGCTGAAGGTTGGCACAGAGCCAAATGAGGGAGTCCATAATGAACAGAGAGGAAGGTGGGGCATAGTAGTTGGTCTACATTTAAAGGGTGCTGGGACCCTTTGCATTGACCACCCTGACCATTGCAGAGTCCTAGGGACTCTGACACGGCACTTGATTCCTGGTTGCTCCACAGGCAACAAAAGTGTGAGGGTGTCAATGGTGGACCTGACAGCCTCAAAGAGGTTAGGAAACCACTGGAAACCACTGCCAGCTAATGGAGATGCCAGCAGCCGATAAGCCAGAGTTGCTGTCAGTAGAGCCAGAGAGATTTCAGGGACTTGGTGTACTTCTGACAAAGCTCTTTCTACACACACTGATGAGCTGAACAGCAACAGGCTTTGTGCCTGGCACACCGCTTCCTGGGCCTTCACCGCTGGGATCAACTTCTCCTGACAGCACTGACTGCAGATACTGATATCTTACCTAAATCAATAAAAGGGAGTTCATTAGAGATCAAACATGGGAGAGGAAAATTTGCAACTTCTTCCAGGCAGTCTGAAAAATCCCATTATCTTTCTTATAAAGAGTTTTCTTTCCTTTATAAAGCCAAATGTTGTTCTGGCTTTTTTTAATACTCTTGAAAGAACAAGTCAATTCTTGGCAAAAGAAGCCCGTGAATGGCAAAGACCAAATCAAGGTTCAGGAGAAAAGGAGACATACAAAAGTGCAGAAGAGTGGATATGAAGTTTTTTTACCAAGGAATAACTGAAGTTAAAATCCTGAAGAGGGCAGCAAAGGCTGAGAGCAGTGATGCCCAGAGGGCTGAACTTGGCCTGCAAGAACACTGCACACAGAGCAGGATTAGAAACAAAAGCTGCATGATGCTTTTGCAAACCGAGCTCATGAAAAAATATAACAGTACTAAATTCAAACCCTGCCAGTCACTGGGAGGTTTGCCATTTATTGCAAAAGCTGATTACACTTCATTAYCTCTTCTTTATCAAGTGATGTGACATACTTTTCAGTCATGAATGCCTGGCTAGATGGRAGCCAAGCTTGGTAATGCAAAAAAACCCAGATTTTCCATGCACCAAATTGACAGGATGTAGAGGATCCTTGAAAGCTGTAAAATAGCATTAGTCAGAGATAATAAATACAAATTTTCCTCTGTGTTCATTAATAACATACGGGCATTGGGAACAGGACTGGTTTTTTCAGAGATGGAGATGGTAAATATAAATCAGATGAAGAAACTACCTTAAAATGCAAAAATCTCTTGCCAGATTCCAGAGCGCTTGTGGTATCAGCAGAAGAAAACTGACAGACAAAATACCAAGGCATATTTTCATTGCATATTTGTTAATCCATTGTCATGGTTTAACCCCAGCCAGCAACTAAGCCCCACACAGCCGCTTGCTCACTCCCCCCCACAGCGGGATGGGGGGAAAAGAATCAGAAGGGTAAAAGTGAGAAAACTCATGGGTTGAGATAAGAACAGTTTAACAATTGAAATAAAATAAAATAAAATAAAATAAAATAATAATAATAACAACAATAAATTGTAATGAAAAGGAAAATAACAAAAAGAGATAAATAAAACCCAAGAAAGACAAGTGATGCAAATGAAAACAATTGCTCACCACCAACCGCCAGTCCCCGAGCAGCAGCCCCCCTGCCAACCTTCCCCCTAGTTTCACTGCTGAGCATGACGTCATATGGTGTGGGATATCCCTTTGGTCTCACTTGGGGTCAGCTGTCCCAGCCATGTCCCCTCCCAACTTCTTGTGCACCCCCAGCCTACTCGCTGGTGGGGTGGGGTGAGGAGCAGAAAAGGCCCTGACTCTGTGTAAGCACTGCTCAGCAGTAACAAAAACATCCCTGTGTTATCAACCCTGTTTTCAGCACAAATCCAAAACATAGCCCGATACTAGCTACTGTGAAGAAAATTAACTCTGCCCCAGCCAAAACCAGCATACCCATGCCATGGACGCACTTCAGTGAATATTTCATGAATTAATGGAAGTTATTCTACACAGCTATTTTGATAATGCAAAACAAGAGGTAATTATTTAACTGGTAAATTTTTTTTGGCAGACATTTTTTGTAGCTTTGAGCAACAGTTGAGAATAATGAATTTTCAATTTAAAAGAGCAAGAGGGTGTCATGAAACACAGGATCTATAATGAGGATTTCAGGAGACCGGATATGAGTGAGGAACTCTAGTATTAAGTGCTAAAATCAAAAATAATTTAAAAGCAGAACACTTTAAAAAATACTCACAACCTAAGCTTATCAAGGCTGTTAATGGTATGATTTTCTGCCAGCTGTTCCTCCACAGAGAAATCTAGAAAGAATAATGACAAAGAAACAATTATCTCTCAAAAGCAATTTTTAGAAAAGAACATGCATTTTATTCTACCAAATTAAATTCAAGTCTCAGTGAAAATGTCTCATTCATCTTTCAGCCATCCTCCTTCTAAAAGACAAAGGCAAAAAATATACCTGAAAGATGGTTTCTATATCCAAAAGCTTGTTTGTTATTTTATTGGCTTGATTAAAGGTATTACCCCTCACTTCAGATCCTTGCCCATTTACAGGCTCAGAATGCCATGGTAGCAAAAACTCGATCACTAAGAATACACCACACGTCTTGAAGACTACTTTTTCAGTGCAAAATTATAATTGACAGCTGTGACATTTATTTGTAGAAGAAAACCATATGCCTGGATACATGCCTGCATTTGCCTCTTAGTGTAGAGCATAGCTTAAATGGATTTTTCTGTCTATAAATTATTTCTATTAGAGAAAATCCAATCACTATTTAGTGCATTTTGCCCATAGCCACTACTAGTGCTACTACCGTGTGGATGCAAACCATTCCCAGTTCCTTTAAACCATGGTCCCAGAGCTAAAACTTTCTGTGACAGTGTGTGAATAGTGAGATTGAAAAGAGACTTGAAGGTTGTGTGACACTAGTATGGGTACAACTTACTGGAAACTTACTGTTTAGAGTCATACAACTGAGACATAGTTTTGGCCAATTCTCAACAGCTAATCCCTAAATGATTATCACCATGTGCTCCTTCTTTACATCAAACAGTGTCTGTTGTGGTTTAACCCCAGTCGGCAACCAAGCACCACGCAGCCACTTGCTCACCCTCCCCCCAGGTGGGAAGGGGGAGAGAATCGGAAAGGTAAAAGTAAGAAAACTCATGGGTTGAGATAAGAACAGTTTAATTCTTGAAATATTATAATAATAATAATAATAATAATAATAATAATAATAATAATAATAATATAGTAGTAGTAATAATAATAATGATGATGATGATGATGTAATGAGAAGGAAAGCAACAAAAAGAGAGAGAGAAACAAAACCCAGGAAAAACTAGTGATGCAGCCGYTCACTACCCACCAACCAATGCCCAGCCAGTCCCTGATCAACGATCAMTGCCCGCCAGCCAACTGAGCTTGACATCATATGGTATGGAATATGCCTTTGGCTAGTCTGGGTCAGCTATCCTAGCTATGCTCCCTCCCAGCTTCTTGTGCACCTCCTCACTGGCAGAGCAATGGAAGCTGAAAAGCCCTTGACTTAGTATAAGCACTGCTTAGCAACAACTAAAACATCAGTGTGTTTTCACATTATTTGCATACTAAATCCAAAACACAGTACTATACCAGCTACGAGGAAAATTAACTCTATCCCAGCCGAAACCAGGACACAGTCAAACATAAACAGCCACCTGCAAGGCAGGTGTCTGGTCTAAGCCCAATGCCTAGTCCATCTCCAAGAGAGACCTTGATTTATCCCACAGGTCTTAGTCCCCTGCTTTCTGGAGGTGCTTATCCCTCACTAACATTACAGAAAGGGCCTACCAACATATCTCATACTGGCCCAGTGATATTCGCCATGTAAAAGTTAGGTGAAATGAATACCACCCATAGACAGTTGCATATACTAGGTACACATGACCTGGGAATCTTGGCAGTAGTTCATCTGATTTTAGTCATTCACTGTTCGCAGAATGAAAAAAAAAAAAAAAAAAAAAAAACTAACAAACAAAAATCCTATCAGGATTCATTAGCAAGGGTAGCTTGATATACACATAGCAAAATAAATTCCACTAAAGAAAAGTGACGGAAAATACTAGATGCTTATCTCAAATAGGTGACAACATTTATTAAATTATTTGACTACTTTAAGCAAGCTATTTCAGTCATCTCTACTACCGCATAAATTACATAAAAAAGAATGCAAATAACCAGCCAGTACTACATCACTGTTACATTACTAGAGCAGCCGGATGCAACATTAAAGTCCTCATAAACGAGAGGAATTATTGTTGTTATGCTACAGTATGAGATTTGAATGAGTTTAAAAGTAGYATTCGTTTTCTTGATTAAATATTAACAAGGTTAAGTGTTTAATTGGCATTTTAACTGGATAGCAAGGAGAGAAATTCTGCAGTTGGGAGCTGAATGGATTTTGTGGAACATGAGAACACAGTTGTCTAACTCAAAATTAAATAGCTAACTCAAATTGCATTTGTTTAGGAACATGCTGGTCTAGATTTAGGGAAATGAGGGGATCTGATAAAAGTGTATTTTGATTCCTACACTTTATTTCTGTCTCAACTGTTTTTCTGCTTCATAGACAGTAAATCTTGTGTAACTAATCTTAGAAGTTTAATGACCTTTCAAGTTTGGCTAAAAAAGTTAATGATGCTGTTATAACATTACTTCATCCATGCAAGTGTCCTCTTAAGAACCCTAAAATATCTCTTCACCTGCCAACACAACACCTTCTCTCAATCCAGCAACACATTTCTGGACCGACATTTTTGTTCATATAATTTCAAGAATTTCCTCTTCCTTTCTATGATATAGGTTTTATCCTTTTCCACAGACTTCTGCTGCTTCATCTGTACCTTTTTTTGAAATAAGATTTTTCTTCTTTACCTGTAGTTTCCTTTTATTTTAGGTGTTTCATTTTGCCTTGTGTCACAAAAAAAAAAAAAAAAACCACCCTTGTAAAACCTTGTCCATCTCTGAGCTGGAGGCTTCACTTCTCCTGGCTTCACTGTTCAGTCTCTGCTAATTTTGCCCTGTTCCATTGTTCAGATTAGTCCAGAAAGTGTCTAACAGGCTTGTTCATTGTCCTAAGCTGTTTCTGTCACCACCTTTGCTCATTATATTGGAATGAGACATGAAAGAATTTCTGGCTACATGAGTGGAAAATACAATGGCAAACACTGATTCTTTTATAACAGCAACATAACCATTTCCCTAATTTCAACAAAAAATCACACTTCGTATGAATTCATACTTTGCATGAATTATTCCAGATAATTATCCAGATTGTCATTCCTGTTATCCAAGTAAGATTAGATGAACACAGCTGTTTTTTTCTGATTGAACAGTTTGTGACTATTTAAAACTGTGAAACATGCTAATATTTAGTATTTGTCAAGAGGCTATTTAATGCAATATCTACTGGTTGATAATGTCACGATGTTTAGAGAAGTTGCTCGATTTTCAAACTTTACTGCATAGTAGGACTGATTTGAAAGATGAAGCTATGTGATACATGTCATAGTGTATAGGACAGGATAAAATTCAGCTGTTGAACTAAAGACAAGCCAAACAAAACTCACAGGCAACAGTAAGAACATTCCGCTTTTAGCATCAGCATCTGCAGTAGCAGATGTTGATCAAACAATATGTCTTAATAACTTGACCACGAAACGTTGTTGTATTCAGACCAGATTGTCCCTCCCAAATCTATTTAAGGTAGATCCTACTTGGTGAGCTCAGAGCTCACTTTCAATAATAAGTGAGGCAGAGAGGGCTACTTTCCTTGGGAGAGGTGAATCCAGATCATGTTCCTACACTATTTTTGTATATTCAGAGACACCCAGCAGAACTCAGACTTTTTCCAGACAAGTCAGGAAAAGAGAATCAAGGGACTTTCATTGTTGAATATATGTATCTCCTCATGAAGGTTGTTTAGACGTCCTCAGATTTGCAAAAGTAGTACCATCAGCTCCTCTATAAACAAAATAAAACTATAAGAAGGCAAAAGGAGTAGAATCATTCAACTTGGGTTTTGAYGTTGCAGGAGTGTTCAAACAAGTAAGCCTTAGAAAAGTCACCTTTAGCAATAAAGAGTGATGATGTCCAGAACAGTGGGAGTTGTGGTGGCATGCTAACCACAGCTGAAACCACTTTGGCCCACCTGGGTTTTGAACCCACGCACCAGAAGAAAGGAGATGTCTTTCTACAAAGGGAAATGCATTACTCCACATGATGTGTATGAGGCACTTCTGTCACGTGTGCATAACCGTCATGCCTATGCAGACTAGTATGCAAGGGGGACCAACAGATACCAACAGAGAATCTACCATAATTAAACCCTGTTCAACTTTAATAAAATCAGCTGACAACAACTAGGACCATAAAGAGTAAGGAACTGGTGGCTTCAAGTGAAACACGCTTTCAGCTACAAGAAACTGTAGGCACTCTACAAACTTCTTCATACGCAATGACTGGGATAACATTATGTGATATGAAATAAATTTTTTAAAACTTACTGAGAAACATCATGCAGTTGTAATTAATAAATATAAAAGAAATATTTACAAATCATGGCACTTAGAAGGGATTCTAAAATCACCACAATCTGAATTTAGTTTCTGTAAAATGTGTTCTATGGAGATCCAGGAAAAAACTCTCCAAGTTGCCCTGATTGTAAAGGGAAATCAAAAAAGACCAGAAGAGAACAAAAGCATTGATCTGTACCTGCCTTGATACCCTTACTCCTCTTTGACCCTTGGTAGGTCAGTTATTTTGCTTTGTTGAAGGTGTTTGTGGAATCTCCACGTAACACAAGAAAACTTTCCACTCTGTTGTTTCAAGTGGAAAAGGACTGCTGCTGGGGGGAAAAAAAAAAAAAAAGAAAAGAAAAAAAAAAAAGATAGCCATCCTCTCTATGAACTTCACCCTGAACCTCCTGACAGTATTTTAATTTTGTATTTACAATATACAAAGAGGTACCTTTCTCTTTTGCATTAAAACTTAGTTGACTGTTTACACTTGGTGTCTCAACTGGATAGGAGGAAAGGTTTCTTCCCAGATTAGACTGKTTTTTTCCCAGATGTCAGACATGCACTCATAGCTAGCTACAAATATTGATCCTTTGTTGAATGCAAACTTCAACATGGTCACAATTGTGATAATGGTCATGATTTTAATGATCCTAATCTCTTCTATCCCTTTGATATATCCAAAATCATCAATTTGTCTCCCAGTTAATTTTAGGAATTTCTTTCTACCTTTTCCAACAGACTGAAAATTGAACAAATATTGTTTTATAGGAATATACTTTTCAGTGGACATCTTTTTCCCGCAAGAGCCAACTCTATGAACTGATTGACTAATTCATTCCCCACAACCACCTCATTTAAAATACACTGTCAAAAGGACAGCTGCAAAAGTGAGTCTACTAAACTGCTTCTTCCCCAACAACATAATAGAGAAACCAGATATTTATTATTCAGATTTGATTGTTCACAGCTGCTGCTTTCATCAGCCAAGCAAAATATTGGATGTTGGAACCATGCCGCAAAATTCATCTTCAAATTGTAATGCCCCAAAACAAATTTTGTGGGGTTCAGATGCAGATTTTTTTTCTCTTAATATAATAAAAAAGGACAACTTGTAAATTGGGTTCTGGGTCAAATTCCAGCCTCTCCCAGACCTGTAAGAAATTGGTTATGGTGACTTAATTTGAGTACTTCTGTAGTCAATACACTTACAGACTAATGATGCAAGAAAGGCTAACCTCATTGACTTGAAGCACTTGTTTTTTAAACATAAATCTGGAGCTGCTGAGTAACATATTTACACAGTCACCTGCTTTGTCTCTGAAAGAAGCATCTCTCTAAATCTGACCTCTAGCCTGAACCTTTGGGTGTACAGCACAACACAGAGAAGCAGCCACAGGGTTTTTAAGAAGAAAAGAATATTTCACTTAGGAATCTATAAAAATCCGGTTCCTCATTTAAGTCACACTTCATTGAGGTTAATTATCTCTATTTCCATTTTTTTGTGTATGTGAAAGGGCACTGATGTAAAAAACAATATAGGTCAGAACTCATTTCATCAGCATTTTGGCAAAGGAAAAGGCCATTCTATATTGCAGTGTAGCACTGGCTGTTTGCCTTATGTTATCAATCTTTTCAAACATGGGAATTCAAGCTAAAGCAATAAAATATGAACTTCCAATCTTTCTATTTTTTTCCAAAAGAATACTGAAAAGGCCACATTAGTCAGAAGAAACATTGAATAAACTGAATAGTAGGATGAATATGAGTTTCTACATGTGTATCCAGATAGGGGTTTTAAATATCCTCCTTCCTTTTTTAATTTAAGGTGATAAAATATTTCAAATTAAAGTATCTGGTGTCATAACAGTCTGGGTAATCTCCAGAGATGTATTCTGTTATGTACAAGCTCTAGTCAACTTAGCTGCACCTTTGAGCTAGTCAAATCAAACAGTGTTTATCCAGGCCAGCAAATATATTACTTACACTATAGCACTTTCATCATGAAAGATCCCCAACTGCTTTTACAAACTCTATGTTTACTCATGTTTAGTCACACTATTTTCTAGTGAAATACATCCACTGTTTCGATGGACCATAGCATCAATTTAAGAGCACAGCGACAACACAGCAGTAGATGGGAACTGAAGTATTCTGGATTTACATCAAATGACAGAAAGATTTAAGTAGATTTGCTACATATCAAGAAAGTGGGTACTAGCCGAAAGAACACTGTCAGTCTTGCCAACCACCCAAACAAAATTGCTCTGATTAAAGAAGTTGACATGTTGAGAAGAGTACAACAAATTTTTAATATTTAATCATGTTTCTAATTACAGTTATTTCTGTCTGTTGTGTGCAACTCAGCATTGATCAGGATGATGTCAGCCTTCATGAAAAGTCAAAAATTTGGGTTTTTAAATTATAACCACAGCTTTATCATCTTTCAACTTTAATATGGGAGGGATCTAACCCTTACTTGAACAGGTTTAGAGTTAAAGAACATGTATGTATACATAAGCAAATTCTTGGGATTATGAATGTTGTTCATTATGTTATGAATGCAATAGCTTTGATTTCTTGCCATGTAAAACAGTTGATATAATTGCCTTTCATTTATTTCTGGAGTCTGAGGCTGAATTTACCGAATCTTTTACTCTTCCTATTATAATTCTACCAAACCCAATGTATCTATCTTTCCTAGGTGTCATTCTACTGGGAAAAACTTCCTTGACTTACTTACAAACAAGAAATATCTGAAGTCCAGGAGTCAGCATCATCACAAGTGAAATAAGAATCTGGCCAAACTCATGAAAAGAAAATCAAATAATCTGCTGCTTCTATCATATTCGCATTTTCACATGAATTCCACCCCAAGCCCACAATCTTTTTTAACACTTATGTTTGCTGAATCTAGTCTTTTGCTCTGGATAATGATACTGAAAAGCATTGCAATTACAGTTATTCTTGCAAAAAAGATTAGAACCACTTAGGTATGAAATAGACAATTTGAGAGCCGAAAGTCTTTATAATTGCAAACAGAAGTAGATGGAGTAGGTGGCTGATGAGGAAATTCAAAAGCCTGAGGAGGGCAGGGTCTCTGCTGCCTGCACAACCTCTGCTACTGCCTGCCCTGGGTGTAGGGGCTAGTTTGGGAGAGGAAGAAGGGCAGCTCCCAGCCCTGCCCTCACCTCGCAGCAGGGGAATGAACTGCATGCTGCCGAGGGCTGGGAGGAGGCACCCGCTCAGCGGAGAAGGTAACACCTATTAGTGAGGGGAGACACACAAACCTCCTTCCTCCCTGGAGCTCTGTGAGTCCAGCCCACCTCTGTGCTCTGACACTTTATGGTTGTCACCTACCGCCCCCCGAAATCTCCCCTTGCCAGCTCGTCCTCCGCCCCGCAGCCCCTCCYGGGATTCACTCCCTGCCCCCACACCCGGAACGGTGCCGCCCACAGAGGTGAAGGACAAGGAAGGTCACCAACACCATCACCTTGGGGCAGAACTTCCATTTTGTCTGCACCGATGCATAACCGTGAGGTGGCTCTGGGGGGAAAGCCTGCTTTGAAATTGAAATAGCTTTGGGCACCGTTGTCTTTAATGGCCCACGTTGGCCAGCTTTTCCTCTTGCTTAAAATTACTGTAAATTTAAATGAATCCTGCTTAAATTGCAGTGACACAAGTGAATGATTAATCAAACTTAATGAATCTCTATGTGAAGTTGTTTCTGAAGAGGTTTCACAGTGCATCATAGAGTGGCAAATCTTTTTTATTCAGGAAGTGTTTGCGTTAAATAAAGAATACCAAATGGTACCATATGCAAGCCTCAGACCTTGGGAATTTACTACCAATAGAGAAAGAAAAAGGAGGAACAGGAATTTTCAGACAAAAAAAAAAAATAAGAAAATCAGATTTATACAGTATCTAGCTTGAATTACTGTGGCTATGCATTTTGAACATGGATCACAGTAATATGGAATATGGAATTGGACTAGAAAATAAACGCAAAACTCAAAGTTTTCCTTTGCGTGAAAAAAAAACGGCGTTACCAAGAATACGGTTATTATTTCCTCCTTTGTGATCGCTGGCACTGTGCAACATATTTACTAATGCACGTTCCAGAGGGGTGCAGTGGGTATTTGTGCTTACTTTGAACTCAGGGTTCTGCACTGAGTATGACCCTACCGTTCCTCAGCTCCTTTAAGGTATGTCCAGGTTTGGAAACTTTCTCCTCATCCACTTCTTCTCTGAAGGAGGCATCTTAGACACAAGTAAGGTATGGATTTGCACTGCAAAACCTGACCACGACTTTGACAACTGCACAGTACAGAAATATGTTTTCTTCTTAGGAAGTGTAATTGGTACGAAATACACAGAACTCCAAATATACTAATTCCACATCCTACTAATTTATCTCTCAGAACATTCAAAGCAGTTTCCTCTTGTGCCTAGTAATAGAAATTCATTGTCTCTCTGAGAATTCTTCCTTACTTCAGATACTCCTATCAAGAGTCACCAGGTTCTCTAAAACTGGTTATGTATTCACAGTTTTATAACGAGAGAAATTGCTTTTGGTTGTTCTCTCTTCTTATTAAGGTCAGAGATTATATAGAAGATTACATATTTGTCCCCAAAGAGAAAGTGATTTATAGCCTTTGCCAGAGAGGTGTAAAAAGCTGTAATATATTTTCTTTCTTCTTTCCAATCCAAAGTATTAGAGAAGAGTTTTAAAAAGTGATATTAAATGTGTGGACGTGAASAATATTTGAGCATTAACAGCAATATAATAATATTACTACACTACAGACCTTCTATATGACAGGTTCAGCTTTGCACAGCTGAAATGCAAAGCTTAATAATGCCTTTTTTGCTCTTCTTTGGGTTTTTTCTTTTTATTTTTTTTAAAAGGTAGCTATAAGAGCCTGGAATTGCATTTTTAAAACAAAATGTCTGTTCTGGAAGTAGTTATGGATAAGTTGCAATCTATTTATTTCTTTAAATTCTAGCACTGTTCCAAAGTCTGTGTTGCACGGTAACAGCAAGCACACGTGCAGGCATGTTCAGTGAGGAGGACATGATCTGGAAACAGACTGCTACCTGATGGGCAAGTAAAAGCTGTAGAAGGGTAACTGATGCATCCATACTTACAACCTTTGAAGACCTAAGAGATGGCTATAACTACAGTCTGTCAGGGGAGGGACATGAGCCCGAGCGGGCCCGCCTGGCTCTCTCTGGACAGACACCCACGCGCAGCGGCACCGTCAGCCGCGACGTGATGCTCAGAGCCGGCACCGGAGCCGTGGCGGGCTGGATTTCACCCTGCGGCCCCGCAGCCCGACGTCTGGAAAGACTCAGCCATGATGCTCAGCACAGGTTGTTCCAGGCGTATTGACTAAAACTGCTGTGTTTAGATGGGTCTGGCTAGCCCAGGAAGGCACAAACTCATGGTCGTTTCTGTCTGCCTTGGAAGCCAAATACATGAAATTAAGATGCTCACATTAGCGAAAAGGTTAAACCACCTGCAAGAAAAGTATGCCCGTGGGAGGGCAAGAGCCATGAACATCTCCACACATGACAGAAGCTGTAAAGCAGGCGAAAAGTGCATTTCACATTTGCTACAGGGATTAATCTCATCCCACAATTAGTTTGGATACAAAGCCCTTTGGCGTCAGATAGAAAGTTCCTCAAAAACTTCAATGGCTTTTGATCCTGGCCACAGAGAGGAAAAAGCTGTGGGACTCTGTAAATCCTGATTCAGCTTTTGTTTGGTATGCTCCAAAAGTATGGCTTCCTATGCTTAAGTTAATTGAAAGCACAGTGTTTGCATAATGTCTTCAAGTTGCCTTTTGAAATTGCCTCCGCTACTTTTATTCAGTATTTTTCACCGAAAAGTAAGGGAAAAACTGTCTCACCATTGTATTGATAGCACAAAAGAAATTACTTTCATAGTATTGAAGGGGACTATAGCTGATGTAAAAATTGAAGCATGTACTGACCTTAGGAAGAACACTGTCATTTTCAGTATCAGAAACTCAGTGTCTCCAAAAAATCTTTTCCAGCCCCAGAAAAGCTGCCACCAGCTATTCTGAAGCCTTGCTTCTAAATTAACAGAGCTCATAAGCTAAAAGTCTGTACATGGAAGGGGAAATTTTTGCTAATTGGGAACGGCAATACTCATAATATAGCAAAAAGGCTAGAGAGCTTTTTTTGTTGTTTTACTTCTCTACATGAGAGGTTTCAAGGGGATTAAGATATGACAAATATTTGACAGTGTAATGAATTCCTATTCCAAATTGCCTGTTTCTCACTTAGCATACCCCCACTGGACTTTATAAGAAAGTCAGCTCAAGTCTTTCCATTTACACCACTGGACTTATGAGGTGGACTGGTGTTAACAGGACAGAAGTGCTCTTTCTGTGGAGGATTTAAAAATTCAAGTATCATATTCTTTTGGATTTAATTTCAATTAAGGAGAAAAAAAAATAGTATTGTATATATGTTTTTCATAACAACACAAAAGATATATATCAAACAGCTGTACTGGATTACCAAAGAATATTCTAGCTTCTAGTGTCCTACCTCCAACACTGGCCAGTGGCAAACACTTAATAAAAAATATAAAAAGGAGAGCAAGCATGTTGTGAATATTTTCCCAGGGTACTTTCTCAGCCGCTAGCAATCAGTAGCGCTAACACTTGCTAAGCTAGAGATACGACTTCTAATAATCCACAACAGATTTTCATTTGTTGATTTGTCCAGTTATTTTTTTTGAATCCTGATAAAATTCCAGCATTCACAACATCCAGTGGTAAGAAATTCCACAGATTAAATATTAATTGTGTGAAAAATACCTTCCTTTTTGCTTTTGCTGCCAACTGATAATATAATCTGATATCTACTAGTTATTGTACTGAAAAATAAAGAGAAAAAAATGTTCCCTGTTCACTTTGTCTATGCCATTCACAAATTTACAAGCCTCTTTTTGCACTTTGCACTTCCACTCAATCGTCTCTCTTCCAGAATCAGCATCTATAACTWGTAAGGAGTCATTCTTTGTCTTTGTTTACCCTTGCAACCCACGTACATTTTCTAGTTTTACTATGTCCTTCTGAAACTGCACATACTGTTTTTAACTTACGAAAGGGCACGGTGCTGTGCTCTGTTTTGTTCTCTATTCCTTTTCTGATCATTCTTCTGGCATGGTATTTGCTTCATTCTTTTACTGCTACTGGGCTTGGAGCTAATATTTTCATCATAAGAACCTGCTTTAACCCCGAGGTCACTTCCTGAAGCCTGCTCATATCCCATCATTTCCCGACATTTTAAAATAAGGATCTTTTTTTTCTTCCAGTGTGCGCCATTTTTATTCCCGTCATATATAAGGCAAACTGCATACTGGACTCCTTTATGAAGACCGTGGCCAGAAGGTCAAGGAAAGTTGCTCTGCCTGTCTTCTCAGCACCGGGGTCCAGTTTGGGGCTCCCCAGTTTAAGAGGGCTGAGAAAGGGGCAAGGCAGGGGCGAGCTGCCAAGGGGCCGAGAGCACCATGAGAAGGGGCTGCAGGAGCTGGGCAAAGAGGAGACACTGCAAGAGCAACCAGCAGTTACTTAAAGGGTAGTTGCAAAGGTGACAAAGCCAACAGCTCCTCTGGAGTGGCAAATGGTATAACAAGGGGCCACACATTGCAGCAAGGGAAATTGAGGTTGGACATGAGGAAAAGCTTTTTCACTGGGAATGTATCGCAGGTTACCCAGAAAGGCTGTGAAATCTCCATCCTTGGAAGCTTTCAAGATTTGTGCCTATACATTGGCACAGCTGACTAGTGTTGGTGATAATCCTGCTTTGAGCAGCAGATTGGACCTGATGACTGCCAGAGGTTCTCCCAACCAACGTTGCTGTGAGCCTGTGATTGAACGACTTTGCAATTTTTACACTGGGTATAATATTTGCTGATCTGTTTCTTGAATTAATGGTGTAGCAAAGCTATCTAAATATCTTAATGAGTATTCAGCTTAATTAGATGCCTGTAGTTGTGCATTCTGGCTTTAAAAAAACAAGTCCCTGAGCTTCAGAGGATGGTAGAAGCAGCTGTGAAAAACCTCATTGGAATTCCATATTATTTCATAGAGCTTGCATAGTTGCAGTAAAAATTTGTTTGAATTGACAGTGATTCATTCCTAAGACTTCACACCTTTTAAAAATATTCATGTAAGAGTATCTGTGTCTTTGCATCTTCAAAAAGAAGAGAGAGCTCTTAAAAGAAAGTGTGCCTTTAGCACTTAACCACTGGGATTGATCAGCTTAACTCATACAATGGGTTTTAGGCAACCAGCCAGGCAGACCAAGGGATCCCAATCCCCTTCGTTGCCTGATTCAGTGCATTACAAGCATGGGAGACGCTGAAGACTTTGAAAATCTTCAGAGAGGGATGAAACGGGAGTAAGCAGGTCTCAGGTGTTTTAAATATTAGAATATTTTCCCGTCAGCTCTTTCCCAAGAGTTTATATTGCATTTAATAAGGTTCATGGACTCGTGATTTAAAAATAGCTATCTTCTCTCAATACTAAAGAAAAGAGACAGTAATATATCAGGTTTATTTCCAGTAATCAGACTTCACAATCAGTTTTACCTGTCTTATCCACAATATAAGATTTACTTTTCTGTCTTCTCCTTGCTGCTTTTATTCTAATTCCCACTGCAGTGAAGAAGTGACTAGAAAAGCATTTCTAGCAAAAATTCAAGTGTGAGTGCAAAAAATCCTCGTTTTGGTTTATATCAGTGAAAAACAACTTGTCCAAACATTGATATGAAAAAAGCAAATTTTACAGAAAATACTGCAAAGTGTATGTTTGAAGATAACTATGTTTAAGTTTGTAAGACACATTTAATGTGTGCAGCTTTATGAACATACAACCTAAAATGTTTTATAAGTATAAAACTGCTTATATTAAATTAAGGAAAAAAAAATATTATTTTACTGACCAGTACAGGTAAATATTTTTCAAGGAAAATATCCACAATATAGGCCATGTGCCTGTTTGCTTTGAATAGCACTTCATTCCTAGGAACATAATTCATTGTCAATAATGCAGTAAATAAGTTTTGTTTTCTTACTGTCTGAATTTTTTCTGCTCCTTCCTTGGTTTCTTTTTCCACACTAATTTCCAAAGTTCTTACAAATATTGCTCTTTAACTTGCTTTTCAGGAAGAGCAAAAAATTGATCATACTAATGCTTTGATTGAGCACAGTATATTTCATTACCTGACTTGATTATGATAACCTTTAAAAGTAGGTTCATGGTGTCAATAAAAGCAGTAGAAAATTCAAAACTCTTTTATTAAATACACTGCAATGTTTGTTTAAAATTAGCTGTTTACCAGACAGACAGTTCACTTGCCAGATATATATGGGAAATGCAAAAGGGGTGCAGATAGGAACAAGACAAAATAATTTTAAAATGAAAATAAAAACATATGATGCTATTCTGTGGTGACCCTCAACTCATGGACTTCATTCAGATAAAAGCAAACGTTTCAGCAAGTACATAATAAGTGGCACTGGCAAGAAGAAAAACTTTACTGACGTTATGCTTCCATACTTTTGCAAAATKATGCATCTAAATGATAAATTCTGATATTTCTCAGGTAATAGGGGCTGCAATGGCCCTCAACATAATTTTCACTAGTTTAAGCTTTACTCTAATTGCGTTATCTCACATAGCGGTGAGATGATGTGGAAGCCCATGCCGGCATACCTCAGCAGCCAATGACTCGATTAAGGAGGGGGAAACGCTTCTCTACCTCTGCACACATTGAAAGAGCAAAGAGCCACTGCCTGCTTTGTTTCTTGTCAAGACAATGAGCCAGAAATGTGGAAATTTAACAGGCCAGGCATCTCACCTGGAGTCCCTGGAAGAGGTCCTTTCCCCACCTCCTCCACCCCTTAAAAACACATTCTGGTAGGAGGCATCAGTTACCAGCGACACAAATCAAGCCTGGCCCCTTCTACAGGGCAGCATCACGTCTTCAAGGGTGACATTGATGATGGAGATGGGGACAAAGGCTAGGAAAGCCTTGGCAAATGTGCTGCAAGTGTTTCTGGAACAGAAATCACAGAGCAGAAAAGCGGGTGCAGGCTGGAGGCTGAGGCCCCGTAAACCGAGAGCTCCAGCTCCAGGCACTCCCAGGGCAGCAGCCTTGGGACTGACCTAGGAGCGTGCAYGGGGCCATCAGAGCCACACTGAAGCTTTCTGCTCCATTGTCTCCTCCAAAATACCCTGTACGCAGAGACAGGGAGTGGAGGATGCAAAACTAGCGGAGCTGGCTTTTTCACCAGAGGCTCCCTGTGTGTCAGTAGAAGCGGCAGCTCCCATAGCAGCAGATTTCCAGCTGGCTTCCAGCAATGAAGCGGTGCAATGCACCTGCAACGCGGGCTTAAGGGACTAAAGGGACATCAAATTCTGGGAGAAAGGAAAGCTCAGTTAAAGCTGCTGCTTCGACTCCAACTCAGGCTGCTGAACCAGTAAGAGAGGCCATGGGAAAAAAAAAGGGCTCATTCCTGCTTTTTAGTTGTGTCAATCAGTGTGTTTGTGCCACAGGCTTTCAGTTTGTCCTTCTGAGAGTCCTACACTGTCATGCAGTCCCCTTGTTTTGAGAACACATGCAGAATGTTTGAAAACTCCCATTACTTATCCAGAAGAGCAGATTACAGCAGCTACTGATTCCTTGAGGATGTGCAAGAACAGTGGTGGAGTACTAAATACTGCAGCAGTTACTGTGGGTCTTCAGTACACAAAGGGACTGAAAAGAAGAGACGTTACATGCAAGTACAGTAAGAGGAAAAAAGCTGAAAAGTCTCAAAAAAATACACTCAGGAAAATTTTCAAGAGACAAATTCTGGTGTCAAAAGAGACTACTGCAATAGATTAATTTTAAACAATGTCATTTGGATTACTACAGTATGAAGGGACAAATGCTCTTTTTTAATATGTGAAAATCTTCTAAGAGATGCATTTTAATAAATTTAATGAGAATGTTTTAGAAACTTAAGAAAAACACCTTCAAAGGATCTTCAAGGACTTAAAATGTAGGCAAGCTGTTCTTAAATGCATTAACATTTATGTGGAATGAAAGTTCAAACAAGACCCTTCCATCCTATATATGATTCGAGCCAATAAAGAAATAAAACCCTGCTGTGTTAATGGGAGCCTACCCGTGGGTTTCACTGGGATTTCACTCCAGCAAGCCTCAGATATAGTCCTACTTTAATTTAAAGTTGGATTTGCAAACTCAAATCAGTACTTTTTATTTGAGGAAGATTTCTTAAGCTGTATTGAAACCCAGCAGACAAAGGTAAATGCTGCTTTCCTGCCTTCTCCCAATTTCTCGCTTTTTACGCACTTCAGATCAGCTCGCAGCCAGCTGCTCACGGATCAGCATCACTCTGCGGTTACCTGCAGGTGTATTTCTGCCTGTTCCTCTGCCGCAGCACTGACCTCTGTTTGGTACTGTTAGCGTACACTAAATTCACCCTACCCCAGCTTGGGTCTGGAGAGAAAAGCCTTCTGCCTCCAAGAGAATTAACCTTTATTTAACCTGTTTGGCCACCTCAGCTGGTGCTAGATCACAAGCAGGGAAATTATGCTTCTTACAATACATGCACAGAGGTCAGACACTGCGGCTGTGGTGATTTACCCAGGGCTGCTGGCTCCCAACACCTCCACTGGTCCCAGGAAACCTCCTCTCAGAGGGCTTCACTGCCATGTTACTGCAGATGAGGGCTGCCTGGCCCTCACACAAAGTCCCAGACAAGAACAATGCAAGAACCGATACCCACCAGGCCTTCAGCTGAAGTGGTTGGAAAGGTATGGGGAGGCGGGAGAAGTAGTAAATTTGTCCTTTACACCTATATTAAGTAAATKAATTGTCTTTAAGGATATATACGTGTTTTTCTAGATTACTGTCTAGAGCACTTGGAAAGCACAGCTAAAGGCTGCAAGACTAATATATAAATCAGTGAGCTTTCCAACCAGTCAAGTAAGGGATCAGAGAGGGAGAGAGGCTTCTCTATCTCCAGTGCTGCTTAAAAGGAAGAGTGACTTTCTTTTCCACCCTCACCTTGCGGTTGATGGATTTCTCTGATGAAACTCCTCCAGCATTTAATTGAAGACTGTTTTGTTAACCATGGGTGAAGGGAGATGTTTCCACTAGACCAGACACAGAGGCAATTGTGATCTGAGACATACCCTTGTCTTTGAGGGTTGCTGCTGACACCTCCTACCTGAAGGTGCTGGTTTATGCGGCTCTCAGTTGAAGGTGGGTAAGTTGCACCATTGACCATGCAGAAATCATGGTGGCAGGTCATTTAAAACTTTTTCAGACATCTCCACGTGATGCTGGGATGTCAACATACCTTTCTGAAAACCCACTCCCAGGTCTGCATTACTTGATCAAGATTTTCAGAAGAAATATTGTGACATGATCAAGGACTGGGGGCAATTCAACTAGGTCCCAGTTAAGGTTATGAACTTGATATCAGCTTTATAGTGGCTCTGCCACTTACCTGAGCATAGGAATAACTTTGTATAACTTATTGAAATATCTGGCCAGTATTGTTATGCATGCAAGTTCTGAAAACAAAGAGCAAACCCAAAGTAAGTTCTTACTTTAGGCCTCAAATTACATGTCTGATTTAGAATAGGCGAGGAAGAACCACACGTTGCCAAGCATTTCAGGAAATGAGGATTTGTGAGACTACAAGATCAATTAAAAAGCTGATCTTTAAGTTGTTTTTTTTTTTTGTCCTTAAGGAAAAGCTTTGTCTCTAGGGGTTAATGTTGATATTGATTCTATATAAATTCCCAAAGATTAATTATGCTCATAGCGATGATGCTCTAAATATTGATTCTACCAATTGTGCCATTTTTTAAAAAGCTGTAATGCTATAGTTAGTAAGTCTGAAGTTAGTACTAAGCAGGGAATGTGTCAGTGGGTTTCAGCTCCAGAGAATATTTAGTGTTTCCTCCAACTAAAACATAGGCATTATCTTGATTACAGGAAGAAGGCTAAAAAAAGCCCATATCAAAATATCTGGATGACACTAAGAGAATCAAGAAGCAGCAGAGTTTTCCTCTGAAATATATAAAGTTAAATTATTGCAAGCATGATCAGGTACCACAAATGCAATGTACTCTTCTATTGCACTGGGAAAGTGATTATGAACTATGTATGGGATCCCCCAAGTTAAATGTAATAATGTCAATGCAACAAGGTTATAATTTTTTAAGGTATTTGGCTTGGTCTTATTTTATATTTAAATTCCAAAAATGGGAATTACACAAAACTACCACACCATATGCTAAATGGATTAAAAGCCAGTAAATCACAAAATGTAACTGTGAACAAGAATGCATCCTCCAACGGTTGTATTGCTAGTGGAGTCCCTCATGTATCACCTTTTGGCCTTAGGCTCCTTAAAATATTTTATCTAACCTGGAGTAAAAACACAAAGCTATCCCTGAAATACTTTCGGTCTGACAAAGCTGAGGAAAATCACAGGTAATGAAATGGCAAGCTGCTGCTACAAGGCATGCTGAATAATCTGGACACAGACACTGAAATATGAATTTCTGTATCACCCATCCAAACCAAAAAATACAAGTCATGTTTCCAGGATGTGGGAGCCTCTCCTGGGAATCACTGCTTTGGAGCAGGTGTTAGAAGCCTCGGCAAATAACTAGCTAAGAATAACTCCTTAGAGTGACACTATGGCCAGACTTGGAATATAATTTATGCAGTCCAAGTAAAAATTCCTCTGTTTCACCCCACAAGAACTCTACATTACATCATTTGTGTGACTCTTTCTCAGATACTAAGCCCAGTTTCAGTGTCCTCAGAGGATGCTGATCGAGCTCACTTAAGAGAAAATGAAGAAAGAGTCACATACTCAATCTCATTAAATAAACTGAACAAAATCCTTAATTTTAGTGAAGATTTCCCCTTGTGAACAAGGAGAGTTCTGTAATGATTTGGTCAGGCTAATAAAACCTACACAATGAAGAGAAATTCAGTAACAGCAAACAAAGAAAGAGCTAAAAACAAACCAGAAAGTCAAAGGAGACAAATTCAGAAGGGGAAAACTTCTAGCAATGCATTTTTTACACATCAGAACAATTATCCAGGCTTGAGTATTAGTGGAAACAAAAACTTAATCAACCAGCAAGTGTAAGATAACCGGCAGCAAACTTGCATGGCAACGAACGCATAGAGGAGATGCCATTTCTGACAGCAAATTTAAAAGCTTCTTATGCTGGAGACAAAGCTGAAGACCACAATTCAGTGTCCTGCATGTTTTCACGTTTGGGTGACTTTTTGAGTATTTCACATGCACTTGCTGCAGCAGTTCTGCCAAACTAGTCCAACCACTGTTTGCAACGAGGATAAACTGCAGATCAGAAAGGCGTCTTTTACAAAGACTGAAATACATACGATCAAATTCAACTGACACGTTTTGGCAGATGTTGTGTTCATCCTCAGCAGCTTTTGAAAGTAAATTCAAAATGATGCCATAACCTTTTTGGCTTAGAATGAGCTCAAGACCACAAAGTGAAATGATTAGACAATTTTGGAAAAAAAMCAGAGCTGTCAAAATGTGCTGCGTAAGAGAAACTTTTAAACATTGATAGGAATGGCTTTGACAGAAATTTCTGCTGGAAACTATGTCAAAGGCTCCAAGTTACTTGTTGCAAAAAGGGATTAAGAAGAAATGGGAGAAATCGAAGTTATTCTCATGTTTCCTGAATATATTTTTATTTTTGACGAGGTCTGAATGATAATATTGAGGCTAGCAAAATAATGTATATATCTACTTCAAATTTAGTCTGAATTGCTTCAACTTTCAGGTCCAGGACCTTGCTGCATCTTTATCTGCTAAATTAAAATCTGATTAGTAATATTTTGCTCTGCATCAAGTCAAACAATTTCCATTTGGCTAAGCTAAAATGTCCAAGTTACAGCTATCGTTCATGGTTGGTTTTGTGTCATTAACCGTGTGCTGTTGGAAAGGATTCAGGGAGAAATCACAGCCACTTCTCTCATTGTGGAGAAAGAACTGGAACCAGTTCTTCAGAGGAGGTCTAAGCATCGCTGCCAATGCAACACAGAGAAGCAGGATCTCACTGAAGCTCAGTTCAGTTGGCCTTTCATGATGACTGTGGACCACTTCTCATAGTCACCAGCAACAAAACTGATCTAATAGTGTGCTGCCACCAGAAAGGGGGCAGTGGTCTTGGCTATTACACATATGACCATAACTTCTGCAAAGCATATTGTTTGCTTCTGCCCAGCTGATTACAGAATCCTGATTTTTTTGGCTCTGTGCTCTGTCATCTTAATTTTGGTTTGCCTTTTTCCATTTTAGACATGTATAAACCTTTTCAGCAATAGCTCCATTTTTACAGACTACTGACAGGCACATAAAAGAGGGTAGAATCAAGGTCTGATCTCTGTGGGGCTGCTTTGGAGACTCCTTTTCACAGGTTAAACTGAGATCTTATTTGCCAGTTTCTAAAGCATTTAATGTGTGTCATGTTGCTTTTGTCATCTTCCAGATATTTCATAAGACTTTTCTCATCTTGTTTCAAGTAAAGAAGTTTGAGTATTATACATCAACATTATTATCCTTTAATCAACCAAAATTACAGAAAATATAATGTGAAGCTGGTTTGATGGGATTATTTTCCATAAACACAAATGAACTGGCATCAATTATGCTACTCTTTTAATTCTTTATTAATTCAGGTTTGTATTAGCTGATCCATTATTTTTCCAAGTATTTATGTCACACTGACAAGCCTATAATTACTTGGGTCATCTTTTTATTCTTTTTAAATATTGGCACGTTAACTTTCTCTTGCTCTCCTGAAACTTCCCCTGTGTTGCAAGAGTTATTGAAAATCAAGTCAAAYTCCTCAATGGTGCCTTTAAACCTGTCGGATACAGGTTATCCAAACCTCCCAATTTAAAAATGTTTAACTTCCTGTTCCAAAGCAGAATAGAAATAGCTGCGAAGTTCCTGAAGCACATACAGCTCTTGCCTCTCCAAATCAAGCCAGTAAGAACTGGGAATGCCCAGGGTCCCCCATCACTTGGAATAAGTCATAGAGGGCAACAACAAGAATAATTTCTGACTGCGATCTAGAAGAGAAGGTGACAAGCAAATACTCTTTGACCTGTAGGTTGTTAAAACACGATTGTTTCTATTTTAGCAGATGTGGAAACTGAGATGTAGGGAACCTTAGCAACGCCCACAGTGCACACATCAGACCTAAGATTAGAAGTCAGAAGGTCTGAGCCCCTCCATGCCTAAGAGCTATAGGCAGCTCAGAGGTTCCAACCAAAAATCACCACATCAAAGCACAAACAGAAATGTACAATTGTTTATTATTAGTTGATTATCTTCTCATTGGAATCACAGTTAACAATAACTATGAAAAAGGAAGTAAATCAATTAATTGCTGATTTTTTTCACTTCTGTACAATTGCTGGTTTCTGCCTCAGAATGAAATTTTTCTGTAAAGCAGTCAGCACACATGGAGTTAGCATGATGTAATTCTTAAAATAAGACTGATTATCATTTGGTTTTTTACATTATCTTTTTATGGAGATAATGGCAAAAAAAAAACATAATGCAGACATACATACAAATATTGTGTTAGGAATGTTACGTGCCAAACTGGGTCAGTGCAGTATTGAAAAACAAATACCCACATTTTAAGTTTATTTGYTGTAAGATTGAACTTCTAAAACATGCAAATATGCATGAGCTTAAAAGAATTATGAAGTCAAAGGTAAAAAAATAAATTAAAAATTTAAATAAATGTCTGATATAGTCTAGTATTAAAACAGTCACACTTCTATATAGCATTTTCTCAGATATGTTCAAGTAGGAAAGCAGCTGAGACCAACTAGTGTCACTGAAAACAAGCTATAATGTTAAAATATTGAATTGCTCTTGGCCAGAGTAGCTAATACGAGTTATAAATTTAAACTCTGTTCCTTTATGCTTAGTGCTTGGAAATGTGGAATGATCCAGCAACAATAAGAAATCTATATAAATTGAATACTGTATTTGCTTCTTTGTGATTTAGCATTCTAAAACACTCAGGCAAAAGAAAGGCTGCATTAAGAGAACATCAAGTGACTCATATTCAGAAGATAGGCAATACCATATCTGAGATTACTTTTATAATGTTAATTCAGCTCAGCTGTGTGAGTCCCTTTCCAAACAGCGGGTCATTTAATGAGAGCATTATTTTTCAGAAAACCTCTATCTCACTCAGATCTGGGAATAAGTCAACAGTTTGTGTTGAAGAAGATGCTAAATGTGARGTAGCCAAGCCCTTATTTGCTGTAGAAATGGAATTTGATGTACGGGCATTTACAGAAGGGTTGCTGGATTAAGGAATTTGAATATTGCACAGAAGAATTCAAACTTCTCTTTCCCTATACAGTTCCAAGGTCATACTGGAATCATTTAAACCAACATTTTTAAAAATTGTCATTAATTCTGTTTTCCTCATTTTCTACACCCTATCTTAAATCCCAACGGCTTGATTTGGTGCAATTTTAAACTCTCACAGTTGTAATTTAACATTTCAGAGACTGTATGTCTTAAAGGAATTGCAGCTACCCACAGCTAGTTAGAAGTTGAGTTACAGGATACCTGCTATTTATTTAAACCAAAGTGACTGTGACAATTTGTCCCTCTTTCCTTTTTTACTATTATTGGAACTTAATTCCAGGAGACTATAGGCACTTTGAACTTGTTAATTACTGTGAAAAATCAGGTCCAAGGTACCTCAGCTTCGGCATCCCAAGTTAGTGAACAATTTTAGACATATTTCCTTTGTTTCCATCTAAAAGATGTGGAAGAACTGAAATCTGTATATAGTGGGTGAATATCCATACAAGGTGTATGTTTACCAACTCCCCAGCTCTTTGCCCTGCTTCCTAAGATAAAGAAACATCCACAGTTGGACCTGAATCTCCACCAATAGTTCTCCACCGAGGTGCTTGATCTGAATTGAAGGATCTCAGGGAACATCACAAAACACGTTCGTTGTGCAACCCACGCATCAGCTTAAATCACTTTTCACAAAGCAAAGATGATACCACTGATTCAGCTCATGAGAGTAAAGACAAATTAGYGGTTTTCTGAGAAGTGCTCAGATGCTGTCATGAGGAACACCATAGAAAAGTCTGTAAGAAAATAATATTGTCTATCAAGAACAGCATCTGAGCAAAGAGTGATAAATAAGTGCAAGGTCACACATTGAAATGGGAAGAAAATAATAGTGAATTATCTGGGCACCATCCATTCTATCTGATAAATGAGGTAAGGGTATATTGAAAGAATAGTTTATGATCTGATAATCAAAGACCATTATAAAGTGCCTTCACAAAGCAGGCAGGTTAAGTTTGCATGGGCAGTTTTAATTCTGACCTGCTCTAACTGTTCATGTCTTTGCTGATCCTTTGGCAATAACCATTGAAACTGTGGAGTATGTGCATGCCTGTTTATGTGCCATTTCCTAGATTTCTCTTAAAAGAAAAACTATCTGTCATCTACTTCGTATTACAAAAAGATACACAAATGCAATGTATTTCATATTACATTTCATTGGGACTTTCGAGTTCCCTAATTTGTTGAAACTGCTAAACTTCTAAATTGGAAGTTTGTATCATTAACAAACAGATACATGCTCCAATTACCCAAACATACCCTGACATATRTATTCACTAGGTACCCAACTCCTCATGGAATTCAAGTGTATAAACAAGCTCAAGTAGATCTGCTGACAAGAAATTACATAGAAATTCCACATCCAATTGAGCAACATCTCCCTGATATCTGCTTCTTCTAACCATGCGGTCTACAACACAATATTATTGTCCCATACACTTTTTTTTTCTTATGATGTCCATTTTTAGTTACATATTAAAACATGGGTTTAAATAAGTGACTTGATCAAGATCAGTTGAAAATCTGTGGCACTGCCAGGCACCACACTTGCATTTACAAATCCCTGGTCAGTGCTTTAGTCACAGTAAAATGCTTCCTTCCTTTTAATACTCACTATAATTCAGTTCTTAAAATATTACTCCTATAAAATTTTGTCCAGTCTTGTGATTTTTTAAATTTAAATAGCAAGAGAAATGTTTTTCTGATAGCACTACTGAGTGAAATTAAACATTGATTCCTGCCTTGCTTTCAGCAGGATCCAGTCTCCAGCTCAGCTGTRTTCACTTCACTCCTCACTTGCATGGACTTTTCTTCCTACAGCATTTTAAAAGGTCTAATTTTTACTTCAAATTTTCATTCTGTGTACATCATCATCTGTGAGAAAAGCCACTTTCTTCATGTACTTGTTTTCATTTGGGGGTTTGTTCCAGTGCAAAGTCAAATCCTCTTAAACCTTCAGTTGGTTCCCAGCATTATAGATGGGTACCCTGTACTTTGTGTAGCTATGTATAAAGTCTCTATCTATCATTCTGACCTCTACATTTTTGATATATCAGAGAATTGAATCTTCTAGCAAGAATTTTTTCATTCTACTGTAAGTGTTATAATACAATGCTCTGTAAAACTATTTCTCTCACCAATACAACATCCAGCAACCCAGAATATCACGGTGTAAGAGATGTTAGTCTGGAGCCACCTACTGGTTATATCGCTCAGCTTTAACAGACAGGTTTGAAAAAACAGTGTACACATGTAATTTTATTGTAATTATAAAAATAACAGCATATATTAATAGATTAATCACCTAAGTGTGTGACACTTCTGGTTCTTTCTTTTTACATTTAAACACTCAGTGAACTTAATATGGCCCAATTATCAAAATAAAAAAGAATTTATTTATCTTGCTTTCATAAATAAAATAAAAATGGAGGGGAGGAGGCCTAAAAGGGCTCATATTTCTCAATAACACCAAAAAGAAACCAAGGAATAAGGTAATACTATGCCAGGATGTAAACAATTTAGTAAAGTAATCCACATATCTTTATTTTATTGCTGTGATGAAGAGGATAAATAATTCTATTGCTTTATTTGATGCTTCATAAGATTTCACCCTGAATTTGTATGTGTTGTTCTAAAATAGTTAAGATGCACCATGTACAGTTTTCTTGGGATTAAAAAAGGTCTGAGTCAATTTTATGACTTCAAAGGTTTTTATTAAAAATAAATTCAGACAAAAAAGGTAGCAGATGAACAGAAGTATAAAGCCTTTAGAACCAGAAGTTCTAATAAACAAGCTACTATGAACTAAAAATAATCCAGACAATTTAGTTTGGAGATCAAAAGTATATTTATATAATGATGCTGTTAAGTATGTATTTACTCATTTATTATATGACAATATTGATTATTATTTGTGCTGTAATTTAGTATTATTTCTATAATTGCAAGAATATATGCAACTTTAACTCTGTCTTCAGGTGCAAGAGAGAGCATTTTACAGATTTTACTAGTTTAAGAGAGATTCTTTGCACCTATTACATAAGTATACATATACATCTACGTATATGTATGTATACACAGACACACAAAAATATACACATATTAGCTCRTTATGCTAATGTCTATACATACATATGCATATATGTATATATACATATATGTGCATGTATATATACATACAAGTGCATGTATGTATATACAYGTATGCATGCATAAATGTATATTCATCTATATAGATGTATATACATATACACACACGCATGCACATGCATGCAGACCTATATATGACACCTAACATCTAACTTGTACCTTCTACAATCTCAGTTAAACAAAATCCTCCGTTGGCTGTTAGTTGTACTGGGATTAAACAGTTGCCATTATTCACACTTGCTCTCAGCAGATTCATCAGCAGGAGAAACTTCCAACAGGAGCTGTAGGTAGCAAGTAATTTTATCAAGAAATGCAAAATGCAATTTAAAATGTATAAAAGGCAGATAAACAATAAGACTTCCCAGCATAAACAGGAAAGCATAAACATATTGCAGGTTTGGAGACCAGACTATGGGAGCCAAAACTAGGAAGAAACACATTGCCACCATCACAAATGGAACTGGTAGAAACACCTGCAAGAGAAAGAAAAAAAAATGTTTTAGGAAATAAACTGACCAACTGTGATTTTATGCCTCACTCATAAAGGTAGCAACGTGTTCTTTGCCACACTAGAGTACTGTTTCTCACATTGCTGCAATCTCACCCAGGGTGAGATTCATCTGACCTCAAATTGCCTACAAGATAGGCAACTTTTCTAAAATCCTTGTTCAGGCTCCGTCTATTGTCAAGGGGGAGAGATAGGCAGGCCCTGAAAACCATTCACCYACATATGATATTACGGGCTCCTAAAAGAAACTGAGGGTTGGGTGCCTACAAGAAGCCCTGACAATGAGCATACACTTCTAACCCATGTTCCTGACAGCTAGATTGAGATTAAATAAACCTATCCTTAACATCTGTGGTTGTGTCAGGTAAGATGAGAGTACATCAAGGTTTAATTAACCATGAATKGCTAGCCTGGATCCCGCACGGTTCTGGTTACTGCTCCACACTAGTGTGGTTTCACGTTCTTTGCACATCTCCCCCATTCTGCATATATCCATCTCTTGTTTTGAAGTGCAAGCTCTCTGGGGCAGAGACCATCTGTTTGCTTCTTTTCCTTCTACAGTGAAGCAAAGTGTTTGAATAAGGCTCTAAAGATTGTGATTATTATTTGTATTTTTGTAGTGACTATCTACTTTTGACTTGCACTTGTTCCATAACTTTTGCATGCTACCCATGACTCAAAAAAATCTGCAAAAATATTTTACAACTTATTTCCATTTACTTTGTACGGTCGATGTAGATGAGGCTCCCGGTATCGAAGTACAATCAGGCTTGCACAAGTCAATCCAATCATAAGCCAGGCAGAAAATTCAAAGTAATTTGTTAACGTAATAACGTCAGAGGGGATTATAAAAATGGATGCAATGGTGGTTGAAAAAATCATGGCTGGTGCTGGAGTACAGGAGTGGACATTAAGCATGGATATTAAAACAGGTAAATGTCCTGACTGACTTCCAGCATAGCTTAATCGACCTAGTGTGAACATGCTGCTGTTGAGGGCACCAAATATTGAGATAGCAACAGACAGAGGAATGATCCAGGCAACAGAGGGGATCACTCGATCAGCCCAAGTGACTGCCACAGCAACTGCAAGAAAGCAAAGCATTAGTGTAGTGTAGGTACCATGTTCGGAATTACTGACAGGCTCAACAGAAATTAAACTTAAAATACATGAAATACTCATTATTTACCAGCAATGCCCRGTTTTTGTTACAGTAGTCAAACATGACTAATCTAATCCTAGAGGTATTTCATTCAGGAGCTAAAAATTTCCTTGGCAGGGGAAGACAGCAAGGAGGAGWGCTGCCTGCCAAAGAAACCCCGGTAAACCTGCTGGGACCAATACCACGGTAATGGACTGCCCAGCTGGAGCAAGCTGCATCTCATCGCCATGAATCACAAACATACACACACGGGCAAGGCCACGCGGGGAAAGAAAATGAACGCRTTAGTCCCCCGTGTGACTACAGTGGTGATATGCTCTACTGTTATCAGGAAACTGCCAACACGAGCGCATGTACGTGCAGAGATGGGTTAACGAGCGTGTTATTAATGAGGTTTTGCTTTGGGTGGAACTGGGAAATGTGAAAGATTATTTCTGAACAAGAGATATTCAGTATTTCTTGGAAATTAGCTATAGCCCATATTGGAGCGAGGACTAATACTTAGTGGCCTATAACCAACTGCCATGAGGAATATAGGTCTTGCAGTGATCTGWGCAGCATAGGAAGTTATTAGAGATGGGGAAAACAACCCCTCAAAAAATGTAGTGAACGAACAAGAACTGCAGCAATGCATAGCAATGTCTGAAACAAGAGCTATAATTTTAAGGCTGTCTCCTCAGCTGMCATAGATAAGCACAGCTCTCCCGGTATGTTTGGAGCTGCTCATGCCGGCTGGGCAGCTGCTATTCACGGATACTCTGGTATTTGCTGCCTCTTTCATTGCAGGGTGGATCTGCACATGTAGGCATCTCTCCCAGCAGATAGCCTGATACCGGCTGAGCGATAATACCAGATTGCTGAGTGACAACTACACTGCTCCCATTTATGTTATTGAGCTGTTCTCACAGGAAAAAAAATAATTGATCCATCCAAATGAGGTATGGTTTTTGTCAATCCTGGAGGCAAGATCTGACAGCTCCGCCTCATTGCAGTGGTATTTAAAAGGTGCTGTTTGGACAACCAAGGAGAAATACAGCTCCTCTTGGACATTTTCATGGACAGCTTATTGGTATGGGATCTGAGAGAGGCTTTACTTTGAACTTTTGTATAGGCTCTTCCAAGGAATCACAATATTTATCATGAATAACCCCCACACACACCCCCGAAATGGCTACATTTTTGTGTCCACAGTCTTTTCTATAATACTTATCATGGTAGACTTGTCCACCTCCTAAACAGTAATGGCTTTAGCCTGAGACATGATGAGGTAGGGAAGGAAGGAGGAGAGAGGATTAAAACTACAGGAAAACAAAGGTCTTCTTTATACTCAACAGAGACCTGATTTCCACCTGACTTTCCAGGTTTTAATACACTTCTGATTTCTTATTAGACAGTGCAGGTATAAGCCAACATTTTCAACACCTAATAACATCTGTCTGCATACAGTAAAATTAAACAAGAATTCTCTGTTAAAACTTAGAATGAAACCCAGAATTCCTGACTGTGAAGTTAGATGAGCAGAAGTAACCCAATGAATTGACATCAGATGGGTATGCTAATGGACCACACMTTTTTACTTAAAAATATCAAATCCATACCTGAAGAGACAATTTCCTTAGGTGTGAGGACAGTCAGATATGAGATGTTCACCAGTAAGTAAAAAACAATTACTGCCGGAACAGCAGTCATCACAGTTAAGGGGATATTTCTGCTAGGGTTTTTCATCTCTTCTGAAAAATACAATTTAAAAAGACTAATAAAGCAAGCAAGGAAGCTTACGCAAGTGTGTTTCAGTAGCAAATCTGCACAGAGCTTGACAAGACTGACCTCTAATCATGGCTCCTAAGCTTCATTGCTTGTGAGGTCCTACAGTTGTTCTCAAATAGTTTACTATCAAAGAAGTCTAAACAAAGTATTTTTCATTTTTTCAAATCTCTTTTATCTTATTTAGCTATTTTTTTAACTGTCCTGGAAGGAGGGACGGATAGAGGCCTGATAAACTGATAACAAAAATTACAAAACAGCTGATAATTAGATTAGGTATTAGGAAGAAATTCTTCACTATGAGGGTGGTGAGACACTGGAACAGGTTGCCCAGAGAAGCTGTGGATGCCCCATCCCTGGAAGTGTTCAAGGCCAGGCTAGATGGGGCTTTGAGCAACCTGGTCTAGTGGAAGGTGTCCCTGCCCATGGCCGGGGGGTTGGAACTAGGTGATCTTTAAGGTCCCTTCCAACCCAAACCATTCTATGATTCTATGACTCTATGATAACTTTTCTCCAGTTTAACAAATCTTTGACTTACATTAAAAATTTGATTTGGTAAGAACTTTTCAAGTAGCCATACTTTTAAATCACAAGCTTGAATGTCAGACTCTAAAGTTAGTTTATTTATTCTTACATCACCTCATGAGTTCTGATCTGAAACTTTCTGAGTGTATTTTCCTATTCCTGCACAAAACCTTTCTCTTTGCCCTTACCTCAGGAAATACAGAAAATGTAAGGGGAAGAGACCGAACGTATTGACAGAACAGCAGTAATGCAGTGGCTTTAAAATGGGCCATTCCTACCTGGATTCTGCTGTTGATTATCTTTTCCAGGGCAAAGCTGGCAGAGGAAAACTGTTTAGTGCTAAGCCTGGCATCTTAGCTTAAAACTACTCTTACCAAATGAGAAAAAACTCCCAAACTTTCCAGCTAACAACTGAGGCACTGGCACACATTCCTGACCATCAGATAGCCCCAGCAGAAGATGGAGCTGGTTTCCAGAACCCTAATAATTCATCCTCATCTCAGTCAAAAAGGGTCTTTTTCCTCTCTTTCACTCCTTCATCATCTTCCCTCTCACTCCCCCTCCCCTTCCCACTTCCCTCAGCATTTTCAAAAGGCTTCCCGAGTATTACCAACCCGTAACTCACAAGGGGGAAGAAGTGGAAAGTCAAATGTGCAGCTTACTTAAGSTTTTTTTAGGAGACAGAAATCCCTTTCCTCACTCAAATATAACTTGTATCCTGCCCAGAACATCAGCTTTGAGCCTGCCCCAGCGCCGGCTGTAGTGCACAGAGCCAGAGGGACCGAATGAGCACAGCAGTGAAATGCAGATAAGGACTATGGGAGAATTTGGGATTTATTTCAAATGTAAGAAATACACTTGGTAATTTTGAGCCCAGAAGGGGACAAYCACCAAAACTGCCAATTTAAATTTGTCTTTCTATTTGTTTTGTTGCTTATTACAGTCCTGCCACCCAGCTGGCACCTGATGCTTTAGCTGAGGCTCACAGGAATTAAGTTATTGTTGAAGAATAGGAAATTCAGTTCAGAAGAGGACTATTGCATAGGTTGTATCTGTCTGAACAGCTGTGCTGCCCAGTGTATGGTATTTATTACTACTGCTAACTGATGAGAAAATAAATTAATATTTTACCAATAATTTTGTATTTTCTCCAGTTTACAAAGTTAAATGCTTACCTTTAAGGAAATCCTAGGATTTCAAAATTATACTTTGCTGATTTATATCACCTTTTTTATTGCAGCATATTGTTAATGCTGAAATAGCTGGATTTTAATAATAACAGTCATTTTTTTAAACATTAACCCAATTTTCACACTGTTCTCACCATTGAACTTTGTGTTATGCATTTCACACATTTGGTTTATTTAATGTTTTACATATGATAGAGGTCAATGGAAAAATAGGTTTAAAGATATAAGAGCAACACCCACTTGCTTACAACTTAATTCTATAAATCTGATGATACTATAAAGCACTATTCATTTAACTCATGACGCGCATAACTAACTTCATGAACATTATGTCTRCAGCTTTCATGAAAAACTGCTCTATTTACTACTGCTACATGTGTCATCAGATACAGAATAGGGTAAGTAAATGGATATTCAAAAAGGTTTTGAATGTTTAAAATAGAGCACAAGTTATAAGAAAGAATTTATACCAGTTTCCTTACATTCTTCTTCAYCTTCTGTGCAAAACTCTATTTTCCCAAGGAAGTGACCATCCTATATATCCCGTAAAATTACTGTATTTTAACACAACTCAACATGAATTTGTCCATGTTCAAACCAGCTGCATAATCTCAGAGAAGGTACAGATATTTAAATACACATTAATCAATGACCTTTTTGGATTTGGTTCTTACTGTGCACATAGTTTGGCATGGATATCTTAATCCTTTTCTAAAAATGCACTGACACTGACACTAAGACAAAATGCAACTTTTTAAGGTATGAAAAAATCTGTTTATGCATAAGATTTTAAATGAACTATTTTGATTTGTCTTGTTCTCCTTTGGAAATGTCAGTGTGATTCTGGAGACCGCACAAGAAGCAAGAAACTTCCCTGAGGAGAACAACGCCTCTTCTACCAGCTCCAAAAAACACAAGACTCGCATAAAACGTGAGAGACCCTGTGGTCTTGAAGGAAAGTTCTAAGATGAGCTGAGGAACGTAAGAACGGCGACTGCAGAAAAAACTCTAAAGAAGAGTGAGATACCTGCCATATAATTGAGGGACCACCAACCACCATATGCATACAGTCCTTGGAAGAAGGCTTCGGCAACCTGTGACGCATTGGGGATCTCTGAGCTGAACGCGTCCTCAAACCTGGCCAGACTCTCCTTTCTCCCGACAACGAGAACTAYGCCACCGATGGCGATTACAGACAAGGCCATCATCTTCAGCAGAGTGAAAACCGTCTGCACCCACGCAGCCATTTTGACGCTGCGGCCATTCAAAATCCCCAGGGACCAGAGAACGGCCAAGGCCAAGCATTTCTTCAGCACTTCTGGTGCAGGGCAAATGCCGTAGAAGGGCTGGGTGGCATATTCAGCAAACAGCAAGGCTCGAGCAGCATTTGATGCTGGCTTGGTAAATGTTGACGTCCAGATAAAGATGAAGGCGGGTAGGGATCCAAGGCCTCTTTTAATATGGCTGTATTCTCCTCCGGAGAATGGCAGAGCAGTTCCCAGCTCCGCATAGCAGAGGGAACCCATCAGAGAAACCAGCCCAGACGCAGTCCAGATCACTAGTGCGACGCCGACGTTGAGTAAGGAATGCTTTAACACCCCCGTGGGAGACACAAAGATCCCTGCCCCGACAATTGATCCTATAATAAAACTCACCCCATCAAAATAACCTATATTTCTTTTGAGTTGCATCTTGACCTTTTCTTGTCTTTTCCCATCTTTGTGATTGTCGCTCTTTCCTTTTCCCATTTTTTTCTGTTTTTTCACAGCAGATTATATGACTTCAGAGGCTAGATTACATGTATTTCCCTCTCACTTTGTTGTTAGCAGACTGTCACAGCCCTAGTTGCTAGTGAAATGTTATGGGAAGCCTGGCTTAATCATTCAGGAAAGAGAGCATACTTTGGGTTTTGGTGTCTTCTGTGTGAAGATGATTAACCAAATACCTCAAGAAACACTAGCAAATCATATACATGTTGGTTTAATATGTACTTCAGAAATTATTAAGGTCTGGAGGTATTTTTAAAGAAACCAGTGTAACAAAAAATGCACTGTAAATGCTCATTTCTTGGCTGATTTTCATCAACAGATTTCAAATTTTTTATGTAYGTCTTCAGAGACAACTGTGAGAGGTGAGTAAATGTGACCTCTGCATCAGACCTAGGGGAAGGGGAAGGGTACCTTTCATGAAGAAAGGTATCAGCCCTCCTTATGTTATTGACAGTGACACGGGCATTAGTTGAACAGTCTGGTACTATTTTTCCACCGCCTATACATAAAAATGACAGTGATCACCAGTGAACACCAGTATGTTTTGCCAAATCCCCATCAGTCACTGGGTGTAGTGAAGYTTGTTTATACTTCACTCATTAAACACTGCCCTTGAAAGAAAATTACCAGTTTATTCCCAGCTTTTCTCGAGCATTCATCCTTACAGTAGTTACAAGCATTTCCTAAACACGTATTAATCTTCAGACACTGCTGCCAGGGGAAAAGTCTGCATCATTGTTTCCATTGTATGGGGGGGGGGGGGCATGGAACAAAAAGGGTGAAGGTTAAAAGTTCCCACCACCTCTTCAGGTGTGGCCACTGATTTTTCTATATATTTAACAATCTGTGGTATATTTTATGTTCAAAATACAGAAACAGAGGTTCTCTTCAATCAGATGGGGATATACCATTGCCATAGACATTTGCTCCTAGAAAAATGTATTTATTATTTTTAAGAGATACAGAGAAAAAGGGGCAGAAAGAGGGAAACTGACCGAAAAAGAAGCTCAGCATATACCGTAAGGGTTGTTAAGTGCCCAAGCTAGTAGCTGCAAAGTTCTTACTTTTTGCTGGTCAAGTTGCGGAACCCATTTTGTCCCGAAGGTCAAAGCTCAGTAATACAGTGAACAAAACTCACAGCTTTTACAGGACACATCTTGAAAGACACAGTGGTTCAGATCAGTCCTGAAGAGCTGGATTTTCACTCAAGTACAAAATAAATTTGTCTTAAAAATTAGGTTTCTGTAATATGCCATCACGCGAAAGACCTGTAGTTAAACGAGGCATGTGCATAGACTGTTATTTTTTAACTTCTTCAATGAGTTCGTTAAAGTGGGTGTCCATCACCACACAGAAACTATGCAGCACAGTCAGTGACAGAATCCACAGCTCCAGAATAGCGTTTAACCATAAGACAATTCCACCATCTTCTGCAAATCACTGCAGCACTCACTATATACCTTCACCTCCAAAAAACATGCAGTCCTACAGACTCCTACAGACTACAAAAATTCTAGCTATACACAAAACACACCTCTATTTATAAAATTTTGCATGTACTTTAAATTGCATTTATTCACTTTTGAAATTGCAATATACATTTAAGTTCAAGTATGCATTTACCATTTATTATGAATAATTCATAATTCAAACTATTTATTCACCAGTATTCATGAATTGGA
Organism: Oceanodroma leucorhoa; assembly: GCA_030449065.1. Classification (NCBI taxonomy): domain Eukaryota; kingdom Metazoa; phylum Chordata; class Aves; order Procellariiformes; genus Oceanodroma; species Oceanodroma leucorhoa. The sequence goes on along the minus strand of JASVER010000004.1, from coordinate 18,176,917 downwards.
AATTAAGTGTGATGTTTTAAATGGCTAAAATATATAATTTCCTGTTTTATTTCAGTGCCTTTTCTGTGTCTCCTTCTCTGTGATTGCACACATTTTTTGATATCCAGCAATCTTCCAACTCTTTATTTTGGGTGTTCTACCATGTACAGCTGGATTTGGATTACTATTTTAAAAACAAATAAATATTACACTAAATGGCAGTTTAAAGTACAGATGCAACTGATTTTGTTTTGCTGTTCATCCTAAAGTACATTAATTTCTAGTATGAGGCATTTCCAAAATCTCCCAAGCAGCAGATTAATGAGGATTTTTTACTTCTGACAAAGCTGCCTGATTTCAGAAAACCCCACTGAGATTATTACTTTCATGTGTGCTTTCTGCCTACCTCAGATAAATATTTCTAGGCTTTCAGTTAAATGCTTTGGAGATTTATGCAAAATATGCTTTTCATTCTGGTGTGTTGTTGCCAGAGTAGGAGGAGGTAAGTAAGAGCAGAGATAATGACAACATTCCTACAAATCCAACAAAAACTGACTTCTGGAAACAGGACACTAACATGGGCACCACCAGGGCAGAACTCAGTAAAACACAGCTGGTTACACAACAGCAGGTAGTTTTCAGCCAAACTGCTTTCTTTTTCAATATGTAAGGACAGAGTCTTCTGAAGCACATCATATATATTCACTTCCCACGTTTTCTGTAAGATTTCCAAATTCTCCCTCTGGCTGAGAGGATAAATTGCCACAGTCTACATGATTATCTCAAAGTCTCACATGTCAGTGTCTCCTGCCTCACACCCAACTATGTACTCAATACCTGGTCACATTCACTTTGATGACATTATCCAGAGACTCAACTGCTGAATATAGGGCAAAGATAAATGATTAAAATAACCTAGACACGTTTGTAAGGCAAGCCTAAGATTCCCCTGATACGCAGAGTAGACTGAAAGGTTATATCATCATCAAAATAAAATGCCAAAGTACTGCAATTTTTGTAGTCAACAGGGAGCGACGACATTTGAGTGCCAACTACTGAGTTCTCTTTGACAACAAAACGAGGTCAAAAGAGTGCTATATAACAGCTATGGTTGAAAGCTGAAATTTCAGCTCACTTCTAGTTCTCCTAGCATTTAGGATTTTCCCTTTTAATTTTCTTTCAAAATTCTTTTAGCCTTCAATGTCAAGTTTTTCATTATCAACTGTCTAATGCTTATCATGACTGATACCTTCAGCCACTGTAATTTCTCTAAATTTAAGAGAGAAACCAATACAGAAAAGTAATGGAGGAATATTTTTGTTGCCTAAAATGGGTACGTATTATCTCCTAACTGTAATTAACTGAATTTCTATGTACTTGGATAAGGAGCCTCGATTTCAATCTTGTCAAGAATTTTCTGTGTGTACTCACCAGGTCTTTCCTATGAGTCACTCACTGATTAGACAGACTAGAAAGAAGCCCATCTGTCTGAACAATGTCAGATTTTAAAACACTTACTAGTTCCTTTTCAATTAACTACACAGTGTTTCAAGCATGGTTTTGACTTATCTCCGCATCATCCCAAATCCTTTAAGGGGAAAAGATGTAGCAAAAATTAGAACCTAATTTGTCTTGCAAAGTTTCAGTAAATAATCTTCTGTGTTGTCTCTGAAGAAGCTTCCTGCTGCTGACATTCAGCAAGGATAAAGAAGCAGAGGAGCACAGGAAAAACCTGAAGAGACCTTCTAGGAAAAAAACAGTCATAGTTAATCCTCCTTGGCATACRTCAAGGGACATACTGAATTTAATATGACTGACAAATTTTATTTATAATCCTCCTTTTTTTCTCCTCTTCTCTAGYTCACCTTTTGTGGGGGATATGACATTTCAAAGTAGTTTTCTTTGTCTTGCCTTCTGAAAGGAGCTCAACAGCTATTCAAGGATTTCCCTAGGTCCCATTAGATAGAAGCCAGTTTACCATCTGCCACACTGGACACCATGATGTATTCACAAACTTTTATTTAGAAAATGAGACTGCACATAGAGGCACATGACAGTCTACTGCCTTCGCAATATCCTTTTTTCCTGGTACTCCACCAAATTTSTTATACATCTGCATTTTGCTAGAAGTCTTAAGGATCTATTTGTTTTCTTGGCAGATACATCATTCTATTTTTACTACTGGTGAAGAAAGAGTCCCCACATAGTAGTCAGCTAATGACAAACCAAAAAACATGGGGGGTCACTGTTTTGTGACATGCTACAATGTTTGCACTTGCATCCCATACAGCTGTTCATACCAGCTATAGAGTTTACTTAAGTATTTCTCTTTGATGAAGTATCAACGTGTGTTTGCATGAGCTGGTAGGCTGTAATGTTTAAAGAAAAGTGTGATGGATTTTTTGCAGTAACAGATATTAATGATCAGTGGCTGGTAAGCACGGCCAGCGATAGCACTCATCTGTGTAAATGTAGACATTTAAAAACCAGGTGTCTACTTTGTTAGGCTGTAGTAAATAGCAAGAGATGGGTTGAGACTCACCCAATCCCAGCAACGGCTGTATGAACCGCCCACTGGAAATTATTCCCCTTCTACTTTTAGACGGACAGATGAAATCTAACCCACCCCACACCCCATGGGGACAGGCCTGCATTTTCTACATCAAATGCTCAGGRTTGTACTGTAGGCTTATATAGCCACACTATAGTGCCCTGAAGAACCAAACTATTCATGAAGAAAAGACAGTAACGTACTGTAAAGAGCTACTACAACAGCATTTATATTAAAAAAGCAAGTACGGCACCTAGCCCAAGTAGGAAGTCTATTAGAACACTCGGTCCAGCCTTACTGAACTTTGTTTAACCAAAATTCACCTCTACTTAAATTTCTCTTCAAAATCCTACTTGTACCGCAACAGCCAGTGCCTTGTCACTGCCTCTGGTCACCCAGCGGCTCYCCCTGTTGTGCAGGCAGGCCATGCTGAGCAAGATCCCCAGTTGTGGCCAGCAGAAACTCTCCAGCAGCTCAACAGAGCCCCGCGATTTTCCGGCCCTTCAGAATTTGGCAGGGGTCACACCACGCACAAATACCGGGGTKGGAGCCCCAGATTTCAGCACACTGGCCGTGAAAAGGCAGGCCCATGASCAGGTAGGTGTTGACTGAAGCCCTGTTAGCCAGGGCTTCAGCGCATTAGAAAATGCCTCTCCTGGTAGAGTGACGCTGTGGCCCCCGCCGAGGCCAGGCCTGCCTGAGCCAGTGGCAAGCTTCCAGCCGCGACTGGAGCAAACGCTTAATAGGCTATCAGCCCTAAAAAGACTCAAAGCCCCCCGATAACTCCCTGAGGAGAATTCGGAGCAGCCCAGTTGACAAACGCAGCCTCCCCGCCGGAGGCCCGGCCCCACCGGCAGCTCCGCGGCGGCACAGGGCCCGGGCSCGCCCCCGCGGCCTCGCCTGCCGCTGTGCGCATGCTCCCAGCTGCCCCRCCTCCCCCTTCCGCGCGTACGCCGTGCCCGCGGCGGGGAGCGGGAGGGAGGCGGGAAGAAAAGCGGGGAGGCGCCGCTTTGCGGCGGGGTTGTCGTGAGGAGTTTGCGTCGCAGCCGTAAAGTACGGAGCGTCGCCGCGGGGAGGCGAGGGAAGTTTGAAGTGAGGTGGCGGTTTGTGCGGGTGACCCAGCGGTATGGCGGGGGGCAGCGCCATCCCCGGCGAGCTCAGCCTCATGGATAAGGGCGTTAAGAGGTGAGGAGCGTGCCGGAGGGGCAGGCGGGGATGGTGCCTTTCTGCAGGCGGCGCGGGGTGAGGGGAGGCCGCGGCCCTGGCGGGGCGCTGAGTAGGGCGGCCCGGGGGTGAAGCTGCCCGGCTGATGGCGGATGCCTTTTCGTCGCAGCTTGCTGGAGGTCTCCCTGAGCTCGGGCCTGCACACGCTCAACGTGCACTGTAACCGCATCGCCAGAATCGAAGGGCTCAGCCACCTCCGGAATCTGCAGCATTTGGACCTGTCATCGAACCAAATCCGCCGGATCGAGGGGCTAAGTTCCCTGGCTAATCTGCGCACCCTGAGCTTATCCTGTAACCTGATAACGAAAGTGGAGGGTCTGCAGTATTTATTTCTGTCCATTTAGCAACTCGGGAAGCTTTTCTAACAGTTGTGTTAAAGTGGAAAGTATGCGTATAATTAAGGCAATACGAAGTTAGTATGAGCTACTAAACATTATTATGTAAATTTTTAAAAGACTATATAGCCTCTGTAAGCTTTATCATAGCAAAATCCCTTAATTTAGAAGGAAAAACTGATTTTTGTATTGTGATTATCATTTATTGTGATAATTAGTAGTTATTATTTTTAAAGGCCTACTTTGCAAGTTTTGATTTGATGAAAGCAGAGCATTCTTTTGAAAATCTTACTGTTTCTTTTTTTCCTCATTTTGTTTAGGACTGGAAAAACTCTTTAATTTAACTATACTGAATTTGTCATATAATCGCATACATGATCTCTCTGGTAAGTGACTTTGGCATGTGCAGTGGAATAATGAGCATTTGCTTCACTTTAATTTTGAAAAACTTGACCAAGCGTATTTTTAGAAGTTTCTAGTAGTTCAGCTAATTGACTGAGTAATGCTACTAAAGGTGGCAATTGCTACTACTCTTAGCTTTCAACTTTCTAACATCAGGGGTTGTTCTGAACTGGAATTTTTTCTCCTGTATTTGGCGAGGCTGAGCTTGTTCACAAAGTAGTACAGTAAACATTTCAAACTTACTTCCAAAGTGAAAAATGCGATAGTCTCGGAATATATTTCCAGAAGATTCATATCTTTCCTTCTTATAGGGCAAAAATGCAATTTTGGATATGATACAGAAGTTCTCTTCTAAATCTATTTGTTGAAATGGTGAACTGTTGCTTCTAACTAAGATTTTAAGCTACGGAATCAGGGGAGTTTGTAMTAGAAAATTTAAAAGAACATTGGTAACAATTTTGTTGATGAACTGAGTTATAAAAAGGAACTTAAAGCAAAATGTTTATTTTTACATGTTTCTTAACAGTTAGAAACTAATCTGTTTCTTTAAAGTTATCTCTCATAACTAGCTTAATTGTTGTACTGTGCGGGAGTGTACCATAGCTAATTAATATATGTCGACAAGGATATGGAGCAAAAGTTGTTACATTGTTTCCAGTTATGATGTATTATTTACTGTATATTTTTCAACAAGATGCCATTGGTATAGGATCGTAGCAGAAATCATTATTTGTGGTTTTTCTCAAATTTTCAGGATTTCAGTGCCTTCATGGAACCAGTCATAAGATTAGCCATATTGACCTTCACGGCAACTGTGTAAACAATATTAATCACTTAATTCAGTGCACAAAGGGGCTGCTCAGTTTGACGAATCTGACACTGGAAAAAAACGGAAAAGCCAATCCAGTTTGTCACACAGCAGGTATGGATCTTATGTTAGGTAGATACTTCGTGCTGTGAGCCAGGGTCTGAATTGCAAACTCATTCATAAACTGGCCAGCCTGCAGAAATCAAAATTCTGTCAAAATTAATTTGTTTTCTATAAAAAAATATTATTTTTTTTCCCCCAAGCATATTCTCAGAATTGTAACTTGTTGTATGCTTTGATAAGGCTCAACTTTTTACATATTACTTTAGGTTAAGGCAGGAGATAGACAAAGAGTGATGGGAAGAGAAAGTATTGCAGAAATAGGAAAGAAGTATTAATATTRTAAGATGGGTGGGTGGAGAATTTGAGGAACGTACATAGAGATATTGAACTGTATTGAAAGATGGCAGGCATGGGAAGTAGATGGTCTTCTGCTGATAGAGACCACAAGAGGAAGGTCAGTAATAAGCACTATTAGTCTTTCCTCCTTTTCCCACAGCTTCAGTAAGCAGTGACAGACTCTAGGATGCTCTGCAGTAATCAGCATTTTCATCAAAATAGTAGGCAGGGGTTTCACTAGGCAGCATGGAGACAAGTTGGAGGAATGTGTGTGGATACATCATTTTCAGCTGCGTTGCCTAGAGCTTCTGGTTTGGGGGTAGGTTTTTTGTGCCRTTTAAATGTTAGACCCTGTGTTCAAACAAGTTAAATTGTAGCATCCTGTTTTGCTGCAGGTTTTGTTTTCTTCGTTTGTGTGTAGGAGAGGGGAGAATCTCCTACAGGAAGGTAGAAGTGGAGGATTGATACTTTTGGGACAGCTCAAAGATAATTTCATTACAAAGAGTAGAACACTAGGAATTACAATAATACGCCTGTAGTAGTAACATGCTCATGGTATGGTTGTTATTTTGTAATATATRTACAGTTCTTAGAAGGAAACCTTAAAGATAATTGAGGGAAGCCAAATAAGGTCTTCAGTAATGTTTTCAAAAGCACCCTTGAACAAGTCTTACAAATGTATTCAGGCACCACGGAAGCAGTAACAGGACTACTGAAGTTATCTGGATAACTTTGAAAATTCCACTAGTTTTTTTTGTAAGTGTTTCTCTTCATATCTACCTCTTGGTGGCACTTACTTTCGAAACTGCAATGTTCAGAAGCCCAAATTCTATTAATTCAAAGAAATTTAACTTCAATGGTTTACAGTTTCATATTTCATTCACTGAAAAAGGATGAAGTTATCTAGGCCCTTTCAGAACTTGCCTTTCTATTACGTTTTTCTATCCTTGCACTTGATACAACTGTTTTGGTGCACTAGGCCAATATTAAACGGTTGCCTGTGCAACTGCAGTGAGCTGATGGTGGTAGGGAAATCCCYGTGTAGACCAGGACTAGACAGGCAGCTTCCCAGTTAATTTGTTTTGTAATGTGGTCTGTTGAAAGCCTTATGGGTGGGGAAAGGTGAGACACTTGTAGATAACTCACTACTTTTTTTTCTTCTATTAAAAATGCAATGAATAATTTAAGATGATAAAGTACCTAAAATACACTAGACATCTCCTTCAGAGATTAATTTCAATTTAAATTTAACCTTTTCCTCAAGGTTATAGAGAAACTGTTCTTCAGACGTTGCCCCAGCTAACAACTCTAGATGAAAGAAATATTTCTGGTGAACCAGTGGATCCGGTAGAAGAAAACTGTTCAGATTTGCAGTATTTAGAAGACATTTTGGACTCTTTGGTTTCATCTGGGTGCCCCTCATCCAGAGATCAGGTGCCATRGTTTGTGTGTACTGATTTTAAAATTGATAAGTTTTATTTTTATATTGCATGCAACTCATTAATGTTACAAGGGTCGTGTTTCCTTTTGATAGAACTACGTTACCTTACCGGTGGTGACCCCGCATATYGACCAGGCATTAGCTCATTTTCGTCAACGTACAAGAATACCAGTACAAAGTGCCATCAGCTCCTCTACAGAGCTTGTCTCATCTTCAGAACCAGAGAAGGCCGAACTTGATAAAATATACAGTGAGATCAGGATTAAAAAAATGGAAGATCAAATTTCACAGATACTGCAAAAGGTGAATTTTTCTTCTGTGATTGCACAGAAAGTTTTGTTTGTAAAATGAGGTGTACCTTTTGATAATGCAAAAGTTTGCTGGGACAGACTGGAGCATTTCTACCCGTATGTATGTGCTGACTTCGTGCTAATGTGCTCTTAATTTTGAGAAACTGGGAATAAATTAAAAAGTTTTTAAAACTGAAGAGTGCACTTGGAATCATGAAAACTTTCATACTGAATAAAAAACGTAGTGTAYGGGACTAGGAGAACTATCTGATCATATTATATTAGAAAATTGTTTTCTGGGTTTTTTTACCCTGAAGCCATCAATACAGTAACTGAACCAGAGTAAAATATGAAATGCAGCAAAATCTGGATTATAGAGTTGGTGAAAATTATTTTTTCTAATAGGTCAAGTTGGTCTGATATGTTTGTCAGGTATGTTTTTGTAACAGTTTTTGGTGTACCTTGCATGTTTGCAAGCCTTTTTTTGGTTTTAAGTGCTATATTTGTTTTACATTTTGCACCAAGCTTCTATGCCTGAGGATTTTACCAAACTTCAGGTATTTCAGAAAGATACAACTATATGTTCTCAAGCATGCTGTTCTGTTGGGTTTATTTTATCTTTAAAACAATAAAATGTTTTAGCTAGGAGGGAAGGGGTTGTTTGGAAGCAATTATTTACCTTTCTATCAAAATTATTTTGTGTGAACTTTTTAAAAATAGCACCTGAATAAGTGTTAGAAATTAGCCAATTAGAAATTGTAAAATTATAGATAAAACTGTAATCTGTTCTTAGGTATCTGATACCTCAAGAACAGAAGCTCCTCCAAATGTTCTCAAAGCTAAGAGAGACACTGATCCAACTTCTGAGAGCGAAAATGAGAGCGGGAAGGAGAACAACAGAAAGGTGGTGAAAAGAAGCAAGATCCCTACTTACCGTAGAACTACCTTATCTACTAGGTGTCATGCAAATCATCTTAARAACAAAATAACTGACAGGTATGCCAATGTTTGCCATATAATGCCAAAATGAATTAAGCTGAATAGAGTGAATGTAGTTTGACTTGAAACGTTTTGCTGAAAGTGGTAGGTTAGGTAAATTAGCTCTGTTAATAATGCTCTAAAAACTATTAGCTACTGAGGCTTTACAGTCATTTCCCTATATGAGCATTTTTTGTCTTTAGGTGAAAAGGAAATTGAACTGAAGACTCCAAAACAAACACTTTCAGAACTCTAACAACTTATATTGTCATCTTTGTTTTAAATTGTTGTGACAGAATTATTCTCCACAGACAGAAGAATTGAGTCATTAAAAAATAAAAACAAAAGATTCATGGCATCAAATCGATGGTCAAGAATRTAACTGTCCATATTTTGTGATGAAACTGAGGATACCATAGTAATTTGTTTGATTTCTATAGTAAATACCAGAAGTGATGAATAGAAGATGACGTAAATTGGAATATATTAGTTTAGTCAGCCACTGCAGCTCTACAGCTACTCTACTTTTCTAAAATTGTTTCGTATCTATGTGATCATAAGATGTTTTTCAGATAGCATCTACTAGTACTACTTTTTTTTTTTTACAGCTGAAGATTTGAATTTAGCTGTTTTACTATCTGCTTGCAAATTATTTTCTACGTGGTTTTGAACTCTGTACGATTCAGCTTCTACACAGAACTGTAAAATTTTGTCCTGTAAAAGTGTCTGAATCCCCTGTTACTGTTTAAGCTCTGCATATTCTCAAATATACCTTGATGTCCTGCTATTGTAGGGAAGAGAAGAAGATTTCCACAAAGTGTCCACGCTCCAGTCAGAGAGACTCTCATTACAATTCATCATTGGATACTCGAGACTTGGAAGTAGTGGGAAGAAAAGCTGAAATATTAACTGGAAGACAGAGCAACGTAGAAAAAGTAGAAGAAATTAATTCAAATGCCACAGAGGAATCAACATACCGAGTATGTTTTTCATCATTTCAAGTTAAATATGAGTATGACTTCACCTGAAGCCATATGTCTTCTGCTGAAACTTTAAAATTGGAGGTGACAAAAATAATTGCATGTAGATAGTATCAAAAAATARTGGAGTTCGTGCAGTGTCAGCTGGAAGAGAATTTACTTTATTTCACTTCTATGGGGGTTTTTGGCCTGGTCGCTTGCACTTTCCTCTGTCATCCATGAATTCCAGAAAGACAAAAAAATCTTATTCTACAATTATGAATATTGTTTGTCATTTTTGGCTACATTTCAATGTTTCCTAGTAAGTTGATGCTTACCACATTCTTGCTAAGGCGCTGATTCAAGAACTGGATCAGGAGAAACAAAGGAGGTGGAAAGCAGAGCAAGCAGAGAAGAAATTAATAGAGCATGTCAGAGMGCTGCAGAAACATGCAAAAGAAGAAAAGAATATTCAGAGTATGGCTGTATACACTACAGACAGGTAGGGAAACAGAGTGCTGTAGTRCAAGAGTTTGTTTTATTTAATTCAAGACAATTAAATTTACAGGCTTAAGAAATGAGAACACCTTTGAACAATATACTTGGAAAATAATGCATCAAGTAGTGCTAGAATTTCTCTAGGTATTACCTAATGAAATTCCTTTCCACAGCTTTTGTCCTGTTCTTGTCTCAGAATAGTATCAGTATGTCACTTACCTCCATTTCTCGCCATTACTTTCCCAGCCATCTGTATCATAATTGTACTTTCTCTTTCAGCTCAAGCTCTAGCAGCTGTCTCATATCGTACTTTCAGCTTCCAATTCCCAGTCTCCCTTTCCACCTATACATACAGCGTTCTTTTTTTCTCCTGCACAGTGCACTTGAACAAAGATGTTTCTGGCAGGCTGGAGTTGCCCAATAGGCAGTATGTTGTGCAGCTCAGGCCTAGTATATCTTCCTTGTAAGTTCTGTGCAGCATCCTTTTTTTTTTTTTTTTCTTTTTTTTTTTCCCCAAAAGTTCTCCCTTCTAACAAAGCATTGTTTGTTGTCAGCTATGATTGGAGATGTCTGCTCTATTTATCTTTTTCTTAACTGCATTGTATTTATCAAAGACACATTTTCTTTCTTGCAAGGAAGAAACAAGCCAAGTGCTTCCTGAGTTACCATCCATGACTGACTGTGATCATTTCCCTTTTTCTTTTTTTTTTTTTTTTTGTTTTTGTTTTAGGTTCCCTTCCCACTTTTATTTGTTACCACCTTGGATAAGAGGCTTATTATGTTCCTTTTCTTTTGAGATAGATCTTATATCAAAAATTATTAGAATATTTAAGGATATTTCAAAGTTTTCTCAAGCAAATTATTAAATTAAAAATTGATAATTTATGTTCGACTTCTGTATAAAGCAAAATGATACTGGAATGTCATTTCCTTAAAGACCTATCTATGAGGTTGTCTCCAGCTTAGTTTCTTTTAAAGTGAAGCTCCATATAGTAATGCTAGACATGACTTCAGTAATATTTTACATACTTTTTAAACAGTTTTACATGACAGTGCTGTAAATAGTAAAACTCAGCAAAGAACAAGATACAGTGCTACAACACTTACTAATGTCTTTTTCTSAATGTATTTGGCATCAAACTAAATACCAAAATGTTTGTAATACAACTTTATTGCATTTATTCTCAGGTTAAAGGAATTGATATTGAAAGAGAGAGATGTTAAAGCAAGACTGCAAGCAGATGTCCAACAGTTGAAAGGTGAAACTGAAAGACTTACTAATGAGTTAAATCAGGCAAGAAATAAAGAAGCAGAACATCAGAAGGCCATGCAAGCTTTAGAAGAAACGCTATCCAAGATGGAGACACAGAGATTGCAGCAACGAACAATAGAGGTAAATATCTTTCATGAGTAAATAATACAATGGCAACAGGATGGCTACTATAGTCCTAGATATTAATAAACACTAGATTTTACAAGCCTTAAGTCTGAGTTTTCCACAATAAAAGCTGGGGCTTTTTTCAACATAGTAGTAGTTAGTAACAAGTATCCATTTTAATTGTCAATTAATGTCTTTTACATATAGAAGTATGTCATGTGATGGCATCTTAAGATAAGTCTTAAGATCAAGTCCTATGTACGTAACACTGAGAGTTGATATTTTCTGAAAATACACAGTAACAAAGACAAGTTTTTTAAGATGTTGCTGAAATCAATAAAGACCTTCCTTATTAGCGGAATGGAAATCTGGTGGTTCTGTTTGTTTTGCTGATCTAAAGAATTAGATGCTTTTATTTGTGACCAGAACAAAACAGTAATTGCTGAGAACTTATTTTAAAGATCCTGGTTGTTGTGGGAGGGTTTTTTTGTTTGGTTGCTTGGGATTTTTTAGTTTTGTTTTTACAGCTGGAGAAGATAATGATCCTTTTGTTGTCAGAGGCACTTTGTTCACTATACAAATAAATAAGATCAAGATGYGGGGCCAGATGCTGCCACTATTTCTGATTGAATAATTAACTGGTGAATTTACAGTGGCCAAATGCTGCATCCTCCAATATCTATTCCTACTGTTTGATTATATCCCTGTATCAGCCCATTCCTGTGTCACTGAACACATCCATTTACAGAAACTGAATCGCAATATATCCGTCCTGAAAGGTCTCTGAACTGCTAGTGTGGTGCTCTAAGACRTGCTGTCACTCAGATACCCTGAAAGGAAACAGAATCAGGGAGTGTGCTGACAGCCAAACTGCAAGTGCCATTCAAGTTATGGATTAGCCACCCTCCACTTCAGGCTCCTGCTTAGGCACCTGAGTGGCTCTTCCATTTTCTTCCTTACCTATAAATACTCTGGAGCTATTATGGGTTTAGAATTGACCTTCACTTTAGAGCCGGTATCTGCTTGTCACTTTGAAAAGTACTAAATTTAGTAATTTAGAGAAGAAGAGACTGGTTGTTTTTTTTGGTTTGGGGTTTTTTTTTTTCCTTTTCCTGTAAGAAAGGAAATACTTTATTGGTGTATGAGGTTTTTATTTTTGCTTTAATGAGTTTGTAGAAATAAGTCATCTTTTTTGATAGTAGTAGTATCATTTTTATTRACTGCAAAACTTTATTAAGGGAAGGTCTTTGTTCCTGTCTTTAAGATCCTGTAGCGAATACTCTAATAATTATGTTTCAAAGAATAATCATGATGCTCTAGAAACTAAATTATCTTTTTGAATGTTCAGATTTAATATACCTTTGGCCTATTTTATCAACTTTAAGATTAACAAATTCTAGACTGTTTTATAGATCTTTCTCATTGGCAGTTAGCTTCAGTGGTAAATTATGGTTACTCTAGGTAGTCACTGTTTAAGGATTTCAGTCGACATTACTAGATTATTTCCTTAAGGGATTCAAGATAAATAAGTTACTRTGCATCTAAATATGTACCCTATTTTCTGGCAGTCTTTAAATGTGCATGTGATCTTACTTAAAATTTTTGGGTTTTAAGTGCTTCAATTTAGGAATTTCACTTCATCCACAAAACAGGAATACAGTGGGGTGCGTCTAAATGTTACTCATGAAGAGGCTTAACATGTAGAACATGAGAACTTAGCTTCATACTCAAGCCTCACAACAATTTTCGTACACCTGAAGTTACTGTATAAACTTTACGTACCTCTAGCATTCTCAAGCTGGAGGTCATAACATGCAGCAGCACTTAYGTATCTTCAGGGACAGTGCAGGAGATAATAAACATTGGAAACAATGCTTTATCTATCAGTGCAGGACATACCATACAGCTGTTCCTTAATTTTTTATTTTTCATTTTGATTCCTTGTTCAAAAATCAAGTTGAGGAGACAGTTGTGATGGAATTCTGAAAGAAAACAGATTTGGGATTTTTTTTTTTTTTTTGTCTTTTTTGTTCTGTGGGGGTTAGGGGTTTTTTGTTTGTTTTCTTGTGAGAGTTGGAAAGTGAACTGTGTTGTCTCTGCAATCTAGCTCTGCCATTAGATAACTGACACTTAGGGTAATCTTGAGTAGTCCATTAACCATTCACAGATTTGATGGAAAGCAAAGAGATTAGATTTSTGTAAGTACAGAATGCGGAGACCCTTTGCTTTGCTTAGGAGGATGGGTTGACAAGATAGTTAAGTTACTGCTCACTGATTGAGCACAAAAGGATTGAGATGAATGCTACAAGTAATGATTAGGAGTAAAAATGTCTCCGTTAACATCACCTCTGCTGTTTCTGTTGCATGTTCTAACTTGCAGCCTTCTGAAGTGTCTTGATTCTGAATTACCGTTTTATGAGTAATTAAMACCTTTTTTATAATTTTTTTCATATCTCTTTTTTTTCCTATTTGTTGAGTCAGAAGAGACAGCTTTGTATGTAAAAGGCTTAAGATTATAAAATAATTATAAAAGCTTGCATCACATGAAAAAAGTGGAGTGTGCCACCTGGTGTTTATACTGATTCTCCATTTTTATAAAATCACTAGAAAGCAGCTCTGTTCAGCAATTTTAAGCTGTTAAACTCGGACAGATTTTCGTAACTGGAGTGTTAAAAAAAAAAAAAAAAAAAAAGGTAGTTATACTGAATACATCTAAAAAAGTTTTGCTTGAAACTAATACAAGTATTACAATATGAGAGTTTGTAATTGAGGAAATCATTCTGCCAATACACTTGTTCTGCTTCTGCAGGACACTTTCCAAGTTCTTTATAAATTAAGTAAATGTCCTTGGTTCTTCATGAAAGTTGCCTTTTTTGTGTTGTAGTAAGTTAAGCTAAGACTTAATTTTAAACATCTTGTCTTAAATTTCTGCAAGTCTAACAAAATATATTAGGTTAAAAAAAAACAACAAAAATCCCCTCCCTTTGTCTCAGGCTAAGTAACATAATAAAATTCCATAAAATTTTTTGAAAAATACTGACAGTTGTGGAGCATGCTGTAAACATAATGGCCCGGGTAGACACATATAAAACTTTAATAAAGCACCTGTTCCTTTGTATTCTGGTATGAAACATGAAGAATAGATTACATTTTTAAGAAAATCTTGTTCCTCTCTTTATGAATTCTACACAGATGAAACAGGTGCAAGAAGCAGAGCTTAAAGCATCAGCAAATGAAAGAGAAGTACAGTTACTTCGAATGTCCTTTCGACAACAGAAGGAGAAGGTAAAACAACTACATGAACTTCTTATATTAAGAGAGCAAGAGCAGAGGTATGGGGTCTTCTATTTTCTTTTCACAAGTTAATAGAGGTGCTAGTGTTGCAAACATGTTTTGTTTGAATGCATTCTGCAAAGTGTGAGGGTGGTTTTGTTTGGTTGGTTTTTTAATGGGATGGATGGTCTTTGTAAAAATGTAGATGTCTTCCCACCCATTTTCTTGCTCATTTAAGAATATCTTTGTATCTTGTAGATTCTTGACTCATAAGTCCATGTAGGCAASTGTGTTCTTCTGGCCTTTCATTTGATAGGTTCTTGTCTTATTATATGGCTGAACTTTTTATTTTAAATACGTGATCCAAGAAATAATCAGATAAAAACAAAATTGCATTTGAACTACTGTCTGAAGATCTGCATATACTACAATAACACAAAGTGTTCCAAAAAAAAGTCAGCTTCTCCAGTATCTTTAGGGTGGGTGGGTGGCTTGCCTGGCTGTTTTGCTCTTTCCTCTCAAAAATTCTTTTTTTTTTGAGAATACTTGAACATAAGTTCTATACTGTTTAGCTAATACAATCAAATATGTGTACAAACTAAAGCAAAAAGTGGCAGGTGGTATACTAGTATGTGAGGGAGGTTATTAATAAAATAAGCTGGTTACACTTGCTAAATTTTACAAGGATAAATGTATTCAGATACCAAGATAACTGCAGATTTACATGGGGAGAATCTGATAGCTGTGTTTTGAGAAATTCCAATTATTATTACATCTTTTGGAGATTTATGAGCTGTGAAGGACATGTTTTGTGTTTGTGCTTTAAAGCAGATGAACAGAATAGTCTTAAAGTACAGGGTACTTTTTGCTTCAACATTCGCCTGTAGAGATGCTTCCAGACAGGAAGGAGGCTTATCYTGGAACCCTTTAGGTCCCCATTGCTGCTGCTTTTCAGGTTTTGGGTCTGACTGAGAAGCAACAGTTGTTAGGTGAGGATGAAGAGAGTGACGGCAAAAGAGGGTATCTGGCTGTACAGTGCTTTTCCCCAATTCCAATGTCTCTTCCAGATCTTTGTTAATGCAAAGCAAACAAATGCTAACTAACAGCAAAAAAGCAATTGAATAATTTCTACAAAAGTTTGAATTAAAAAGTAAGGTTATTCCTTTGGGTGTTTTAATAGTAGTCCACATGCTTTTCCTCATCCCAGGGCTATTGTCATAGAAGACTGAAATCTGTCTGTGAAACTAAGGAATTTATCCCATTTATTATGTAATTATCCTTTTTAAGAAATACTAAGGAAATTAATTGGAACAGCATTGTGACATAGTGCAGTTCTTGTCTCAAGTATATATTTGGTAACTTCAGGAAAGAACTTGAAACCCGAGTTGCTTTAAATGGACCTGAATTTCAAGATGCGTTGTCAAAAGAAGTCGCTAAAGAGGAACAGAGGCATGAACAGCGTGCTAAAGAATTTCAGGAGAGAATTAATATGTTAAACCAGAAGTACAAAGAGTTAGAAGATGAATTTCGTTTAGCTTTAACTATTGAAGCAAAAAGGTTTAAAGAGGTAAGACTAAGAGAACATTTAATCTCAAACTAGGTGGAGTTGTAGTTCTCTTAAAAAAAACCCAAAAACCAACACATTTTTGTTTGGTGTTTTGTGTGTTTTGTTTTTTTTTTTTTTGATCCTTAAGGTCTTTGCTCCAAGGATTCACCTAAAAATACTGGTAGTAAGCTTTGAAATATCAATGAGTAGAACATAGACACCAAATGCCAAGTCAGCACTCAAAAAAACCCAGCATTTTTGTTCATAAGTAAAAGTTAATTAAAAAAAAATCAGAAAAACTTCTATCTAGTGGTATTCATTTCTTTTAAAAGATGTTGACCTTCTATTAGAATATATTCAAGTATTGTAAAAACTCTCATGGTGTTTTGATAAGGTTATGGTTACACATCTACTAGTGTATTTAATAATAAAGTTTCCTATTGTTTAACTCTTCAAAATCAAATTTTGGATATGCATTTTGAAATTCAAGTTCAAAACTTGCTTACTAAATTCCCTAAATAACTTATTTCTATGGCTAGTGTTCACATTATTTTACATGTTAAGTGAAATAAAATTTTAAATGCTTCACCTTCACTTAAACTTGGTTTTCTTCATTTTAAGTTGGATACATGGGAGAAGAGGGGAAAGAAAAGACTGTTTTTTACCCTTCAAATCTTTCTCTTGCAAGGAAAAAAACAGAATGAATTTTAAGTTCTTCTTTCCAGATTTTAATGTTAATCTTAACAATGAGATTAAATCAAGGCATTGYCTCCATTTCCCAAGCTATGTTTTTTCTGCTCTGCTTCCCGTCCACCCATGAATTATTCCCCCCCCTTTTTTTTTTTTTTACAAATTTGTAGCTGAGCAGAGCCAGTTTTTTGAGTTGGAGTATCACCAACAAACTGGTAGAAAACCAGTTTCAGATATTCACTAATTTTACATACTGTTGATGAACTTCTACTTCTTCCTTTCTTTGAAATTCAAGTGTCATTTGTGTGTATGTATACACACTTTTTCCAAACGTTAGCATTTTTCAAGTCTTATCTTATAAAACTTCAGGTAAAAGAGGGTTTTGAAAATGTTGCTGCTGATCTAGTCGAACACAAACAAGCCCTCTTCGAGTTTGAACAAAAGGAAAAAGAGATGGCAAGTCTGATCCAAGACCTGACAAGTATAGTGAAAGAACAGAAAGCAAAGATTGCAGAATTAACAAAATCAAATGAAGATGCTACAGCAAACCTAAAGGTACTTGTTTCAAAACATTTCAACTACATATATGATTTTTTTGGTAATATTTTATCTACAAAAGTAACAATTCCATATAAGGTAGATTGACTGAAAGATGTGTGTTTCCTGTTGCACTAAAACATAGTATTCCACATCAGCCTTTATTCTTGCATCTTGTACTTCTATTTCTCACAAACACTGCTCCCCATATAGCAAAACCTAGACTCACTCCTTGCCTTGTGAGCGCTAGCAGTTCACATATAATGCAAGTGGTCACTCTAAACAGATTTAAAAACCTATGTTAATGGCCCTGACCCTTTGTAAATTCAAAGTAACGGAATATGGTTCTGCAGTGGTCACTGTACGTGAAGTAAAAATGAAATTGAACAAATAATCAAGTGTAGTCATTAGCAGCTTAATATCTCTGAGAGTTGCATAAAATTAGCAGTATTAGTATCTACTAATTGTCTAATTTTAATGTTAAATACTGTGGGCACAGTTGCTTTATCTTACAGTACTGATCACTATGGTAACATATTATAGTACTACATTGTCCGTAAATAATTCTTAAAAATCATAGGAACATATCTGAAACTGTTGTGTGATCTAGTCCATGTATGGATCCAGTCCATCTTTGTTAAAACTTCTGTGCAGTACAAGCCCTGCACAGCTGTTTCTAATCTCCTTCCTACACATTGCTGTTGGGGTGTCCAAATATTGTGTTGCTATACAGAGAAGGATTCTGCCAGTCAGTGATGCTGCTAAAAACAAAATTAAAAAAATAGCTATATTAAACAGCTGTAATCTGTAAAACAAAAAGTAGCCTGCATAACTGAAGATAAATCTATATCATGGGAAGTGGAAGTTCATCCCAGCTTCTGTCTGTTTTCTTTTGATTTGGTTTTTAATGTCTTAACTTGACTTTGTTTCTGTTTCTTTGACTTGTCCATTTRTAATTCTAAACAGGTTTTTATAATGGCATTGATAATTTAAGGTGGCTATTTAGAAATCAGCTTTACAGTTTTCTGGGATTGAAGTATGTCTATTTGAAGCAAACATCTGTGTTTCATTACTGGGAAGAGATGCAGACAGAACCCTGTATGCAAGCAGAATATTCCTTAGCTAACTTAATTTGCTGTATATAAGTATTACTTTCCTAGTCGCTTAGTATTGATTTGAAATTTTGAATACTTGTTTTAAAAGATCTTATTGTCTYTTTCTAATGCTTATTCATACAGTGTCGAACCGGAGAACTTGAAACTGTGACTGAGGAGGACAAACAGAAGGCTGTTCAAGTTGAACTTCTGAAAAAGGAAAATGGAAAACTTATTTCTCAGCTGACAGCCCAGGAATCTGTGATTGATGGGTTAAAAATGGAAAGAAAAATATGGGGGCAGGAGTTGGCACAACAGGGTAAAATAATATTTTTTTTTTTTCTTTGGCAGAAAAAATGGTGGTGTTCAATGTCATACCTTTCAAATAAACACTCCAATATAGTTGTAATCATGACACAGTCTCTGGATGCCTTGTTGATCTTACCCAGTTGTAAAGATGATGTGCAAAAATAGAAATTCTGTAGTACGCAGGCCATTATAGGAACTATAACAGCAGTTTTGGGAGTTAGTTGCAAATACTATTTATCTATTTCCCCAAAATGTCAAAATACCATACTGTTATACAAAGAACTTTTAAATATGAAACTAGGAAAACAAGGATATGTAAATAGTGTTATGTAATGCTACTTGTCTATCAGATAAGTCTAATGTGAAAATTCCAGTATATTTAAAAAAAAAAAAAAAAAAAAAACAGGCGAAAAAAAGCTTGGGCTTTTTTCATTTTTCCCTGATTTGTGCGACTCAGCACCACCTTGTGGGTTCTTTGAGATTGGCTGGGTCTGTAGGAACTAATGTTGACTTTTATCAGAGAAGTTTTCAAAGGATAAAATACAGACCTTCAGTTCTGCATTTCCTCTTAAGTGTTACCTACCTACAGATTAAAGCCCTACAGTGTTTCCGGTGGGCGAAATGGTCATGTTTAGTTTTTAAGGTGGTTCTTACCTTCACCTCCCCCCACTCCCCTTAACATTATACATCCTGAAGTCATCTGTAAAATGAGTGCTCTAGTGTGAATATCCTGTTTTATCTAGGAGCTCATCTTGCTCAAGATCGGGGAAAACTGGAAGCAAAAATTGAAGTTTTGACRAATGAGATTGAGATGTTAAAAAAGCAAAAGGAACAGGACAGTGATACTATAAGAATTAAAAACAAAATAGTGGATGATCAGACAGAAACAATTAGGAGATTAAAAGAAGTAAGTGCCACGTCTGACAACTTGTTTGCTTAGCTAAAATTAAGACTTTCATTGTAAGTTATTGTAAAGGCTGTAATGAAAGCTGGCTCTGCGCTTCTAGTTTACCAACTCAGAAAGCACAATCAGGCTGTCAGTGGCAACTGATTTCACTGAGAGCAGAAGAGGGCCTTGTATTAACTTGATGYGCAGAGATGCTACTTTGAATCTGTCATTGAACCATATTTGTGTAAAGACTTTCTTCTTTTTGCCTTGCTTCAAGTTAKTCTTGATAATGACTTTGAGAGGGTGAAAACTAGGATAGCATAATTCTTCCGGTGTGTTGAAAAGGGGAAAAAAAAAAAGTTTGCTTCAGGTTTATTTTACAATGTAAATATTTTTTTCTTTATTCTGTTCTTGTAAATCAATATTTTAACAGCAGAACTATTATGTTTTGTTCTAGTAATTCCATTCATCTCATTTAGAGACTTAAGACTAGCTTATTAATCAGAGCAGTTTTATAGCATGTTACGTCAGTCAAGGTTAGATGTGTTATTAAATTATATAGCCACATAATAGCATGTCAGCTCAGTGATTTGTGGATGTAGAGTAAGTTGTATTAGAGTTCTAAATAATTCTTTTCTTAACTTGCTTTCCATTTCAGATTTCTATTTTGATGATTTTTTTTTTTTTTTAAATTCTGACTTCTTTCAGATGAAGATTATTTAACTGGCTATCACTTTACCTAAGTATTTTTCATATAATAGTATGCTTAGAAGAGTAAACTTTCACATGTCCGTCTCTGCTTTATTCCAGCATAGACTAAACAGACACTCTTAAAGGGTAACAATAAAGTTAAAATGAAGGGGGTTTCTGTGTTCTAAAGTATTTATCTTCTAAAGGGCTTACAAGAAAAAGATAAACAAATGAGAAAACAGCATGAAGAACATCTGGAAGCTCAGAAATTTTTTCAAGTACGGTTGGATGACAAAGCTGCTGAATTTGAAGAGCTAATGGAAAAATTAGAAAGGCAAAATGAAAGAAAAGAGGAATTAAAGCAACTGCTAGAAGAAAAAGAAGTAGAACTTGATGACATTAAGAATGCACACAGGTGATACATACAAGTGGCAATAATTCTTTGGGATCGTAATAGTATGCAACACTGCTCTGAAGTTATTCTATGTTCAGAGAGTACTTGCTTGCTATTAAAACCCACAGAAATGTGGAAAAATGAAAGCATGGAAAACTTTTTTCCCACCCTCCTAAGAAGTGGTATCTACATTCATTGTAAATATGTGCGTTTTATTTTCAGTGCACTGAAAAAGAAGTGGCAAGGTAAAGAAGAGCTATTAAGCCAGCTGGAGGTGCAGGTTAAACAAATGAAGGCGAGCTTCGATATCAAAGAGAAGAAGCTGACTGAAGAGAGAAATAGAAGTCTTCAAACTCAGAGGTGAACACCTTAATAGCTTATTTTGTGACTGCTCAGTTAGTATAGAGTTGCACTGTTAATAAGTATACAAAAATATTTGATTATATGGTGAAAGAATGCATAATACTTTAAGTACTTGGTGAGTCCAGTTGCTGCAAACTCTGCGTAGAAGTAATTCTTGCTATACAGGTGACTGACTTTGTGGAACTAGCATTCAGTTAACAGCATTCGTCCTTTAAACTTCTTAGCTATGTTCCCATTTTCTTTGAAAATAATTGGAGCCTACCTCTCATTCCTCCCTAGTACTTCCATTCCACCACACTGCTTTTGGTTTACCTCTGTGAGGAAACTCCATGTCACGCTTACATGRTAGAGACTCTTACACAGTCATCACACATGCTGGCTGGAGTCAGGCAATGAAAGTGGTTGTGCACGTGAGGCACAGTCTCACAGTCTGTAGCAGGGTTTCTTTGAGCATGAGCCTGTCAGCCTTCTAGCTCGTGACCAGGATGCATGGGGCAAATTGGTTGCACATCACAAGTCAAGCCAAGCAACTGTGGCTGGCATTTGGGCTTATGAGAGAGGCCACAGTGCTTCACAAACATCCGTGCAGGATGATGAAAAAACCTGTTTAGGAAATTGAGGACAGATCCTCAATACTTATCACAACAATACTAATAAATATTTCAGTCTGTGACAAACAGACGGTTTATAAGTTACCTGTCGTTCTCTTCCCACACAAGTAGCAACAGGTTTTTAATTTCTTTTATTATTCCTCTTGTACTGTCAATTTTTTGAGCAGGTAATAGTAAATATGAGATGATACAGAAACAAATACTCATAACCCAGAAAATAGTCAGGGACTTAAATGATGCTTAGTTATTTCATATGCTTATGGCATTATAGAGAAGTATGGTAGACTGCTGCCTGTGATGAGCTTAGATTGTTAGTATGATTTTTACTTTATTCTTTGGTGCCTTTCACTTTTTTTTACCTTCCTCCCAACTATTCTTAAGAAAAGATTAGCTAGTTAATAAGACTGCATATTTATCTAGCAGGGATAACCACACTGTTACTGAAGAAATAAGCTAGTATGACTAAGGTTTTTTGCTTTACATTTTTAAATTAAACACTTTAATTACACTTTTGCTATTATTTTAAGGAAGGTCATCTGATTAAGAAATGAAAGAAAATACCTTGATGGTCAAGTTTGATTTTTAAAAAAAAAAAAAAAAAAAAAAACCACAAACAAAAACTACTATCTCAAATAGTCAATAGTACTAGGTTTTGGAATTGTTGGAAGATCAGTAGTGTGAAACTGAGATTTTGTCCCAAATAATTGTTTTGTTTCAAAATGTTGGTGTAATTGATTGTATAGTGKAATAATTTGCATTGCTTTCTGTTGCTACATATTTTAGAATTATCCCCTAAAAGCAGAATTTGCTTGGAGTCAAGGAAATGCTTCACTACTGTGAAGCAGATGCTTTTCTGTTTCTGTGAGACACGAGCTTACAGGCCATTTACAGGATCACATAGTTCAGTCATTGACTTCTCAGGAAGCAAAAGCATAATAAGTAGATGTTTGAAAACAGGTGGAATTCTTATCCATGTTGACAGTAGCAAGCCTGAATCTTCATATTCTTTGCTAGTGATTAAATGCTTCTGCTAAGAGGAATGCCAGAAGCCCTGAACACGATGCSTAAAACTAAACATGTCACTTGAAGAAAACAGGACATGTTTTGATGCTAGATATTGAAATAATTGTCTTCGTGCCTATGWTATTAAAACCTTACCGAAGGCAGAATTGGGCAAAGCAAAATACTTCAGTTGTTTGCAGGAGTGTGATTTTTTTTTTTTTGTCATTTTTTAGGATTGCTGTGGAAAAGCTTCATGAAATGGATGATGCTTTTAGAAAACAACTTGAGTCAATGTTGGCAGCTCATCAGGAAGAACTATTGCAGCTGGCAAATGAAAAGGAAAAACAAATTGAAGCAGCAAATGAAAAAGTAATTTTAATACTAAATTTATGTTTACTGTATTTGCATTTTTATTCTACAGCTGCTACAACAGAGGTGCTTRGAAGTCACCTGTTTGTATCTATCTGGCTAATCTGTGGATGGAAACAGCCCTGGTTTAGTGTTCAATCTTGACACAGCAAGAAAATCTCTAGAACTGTACCATCATGAGGTTCTGTATTCAAGCAAAGTGAAGTTGCATGCTATGGAGCTGTTACAAGTCAATAGCTAAACATTTCCTTATCTATACAGCCAAGAATCATGATGATTATGCCAGATAATCCATTTAACTCACCTATGCCAGTTGTTAACACTTACTGTTCCTGTCATATACTGCATTATTCCTTAGTGTGACAACTGGTGCTTTTTCTGCATAGTAGGTATTTTGGTTTTGATTCGTTACTCGCTATCTCCTAGCAAATTAATGCTTTTTTTTTAAAGCAAAATTCTGCTACTGCATCCAGTAGAGAAGTAATAAAAATAATGCATTGCTTATTTAAACATAAGCATATAACTTTTTCATTGTTTATCARTGTTAAAAAAATTGCCAAGATTATATTGGTTTTTAGGTATATTAAGGAAAAGCAAGAATTGTATTTGATCCCTGTGTGCTCTTTCAGGTTTACTATGTTGAAGAAGAAATGCGACAGCTTCTGCAGGAAACAGCAAACAATAAAAAAGCCATGGAAAATAAAATAAGACGACTGACACATGCACTGAATGATATTCAACAAGATCTTTGAAGATTAATACAAGTTTTTAGTGTATGCATTAATACACAAACTTAAGCAAATATATACACTACAATGACCTCTTTTCCTTGTTTTCTAGAGAAGAARTTCTTTGTGATATATTTTGATGGTTCAGGAATTGGACATAAATATTTGTACAATATTTTCATAATAAATAGTTATTTCTAACCCTAGGTTATTTTTAACTGTTTTGTCAAAGTGGGTCAAAACACATACATAGATGAAAAGCATCATATGAAATAAGGAATTAGCATTTTTAGTAAGAGAAAAGAAGGTAGAAGCAAAGGCCCAAAGACAAGAGCTTGAACATTTCCTTCACTGGGGTAAAGATTCTTGTAATGAGAGATCCAAGAATTTACCTGAAAGTACGTTTACTTTGCYGCTGTTGATGAAGAATGCATGACTCCTGCAACTTAGAGTGGCTTTTTTGGCAGCATATTTTTGTTCTCTACAGCAGTAGGCTCCCTAACAGGCTTTTGAAAAATAGATAATAAACTTAAGAGCTTCTTGAGGAAGCTAATYATAAGCCTTATGTTAATATGATTGTTATACTTGTTCATAATGGAGACTTTACCATCTCCACTSTACTCAGTCATATATTTCATTTGCTTGTTCTCAGAAGATCCTAAACTTACTGTACTACACCATACTCTGAAGTGTTTAATGCTACAGTAGTAAGTAAAACAGTGAGTAGTAAAATCAGTTATTTGTTGTTACACCAGGTGGAGCTATTTCTTCCCACCTTGCACCTCSCAGTAGCTAAAGCCGAGTCCTGTTGTGCCAAGGATGAGGGAAGCCACTAAGCCGACTTTACCATCAGCTTGTTCAGAACCCAGACATAAGAACACTGATATGGTATAACTGTATATGCATTTCTGCGCCCAGCAGCCCTGTAAAAGTACTAGTGCTAGTAAAAAGCTCCTGGCCTTTGCCTAACTGTGCAAGGCCTGTTGGGCTTGTTAATCAGCTTGTTATGAGAACTTGCTGTGTGAACCAGAGCTTGATACTAGCTGCCTCTTGTTATGAGGTGCAGCTTACACRTGGGATGTAACAAGGCCTTGAAAACATGGGCACAAGTTGAAAGCAGAGGCCAGGGCACCAAAAACAACTTGCTGATGCTCAGTGAAAAAGCACAACCTTGAGAGCTGGGAACAGACTGCTTTTGCTTTAAGAAAGGAAGCAGCAGTGAAGCAAAATAAAAAAAAAACAGCCCAACAACTGAATAAGGCACCTGCAGTGGCCTGGGAAAACAACACCCTCGCCCCGCTTTGCACAGTAACGTCCAAGGGTGGAGATGGAGGGCTGGGAATGGTCTAGAAATTGCACGGTCTTATAAAAGGGTAAGGAGGGAGGCAGAAAGAAGACACCTGCTTCAGCTCTGGCTCACGGCATCCAGAGTTCCGGCATCCGGCCCCAGAGACCACCGAGGACTGGAGCCATCGGCACTGAGGAGGCATCTGCACTGTGGTACTGTATACTCCCAGCTAGGATGGGATATAGCTGTTAAGGACTGACTGCTTTGAATCCGTGCTAATAGTTGATGACGTGTAAAAATTAATACATAGTGGTAATGGTTAGCAATGTGTAAAAACCARCTCTTAGCACAATTGGGTTAATGAATATCAGTCTAGTAAATTTTGCTGTGAAGTTTAAAATTAGCCTAATTTATCGGTCTACTGGCATCCAAGCGATCTCTTGATTCCCTGAAACAAATATATCAGTGTTACCTAAATGCAGAAGAAAATGACTTCTCATTGGTACCTTGTGCTCTGCACACTCCTGCTTCTTCAGAAGCCACATTATGTGAGGAAGTACTCACCTGGAAAGCTGTTCTGTAGTATTTAAATGGATATCTCTGGCACAGAAAGGTTGCACCACTTCAGAGTGCTTTTCTGTCATGTTTATCAAGTGTTTCCTTGGGCACTTCTTTTTTCTTTGCTTATTATTTGACCAAGATACACTTTGGGTAAAGTAATTGAATACCTGGAATGTACCTGGAAGGTAAAAGARCTTACTGTTAGCCTGATTCAAATTATTAATATTGGCTCAGAGTTTTTCCYCCAAAATTTTCATTCTGAAACTATTTTCTGATTTCATCATAGGAACTTGTTTTCAACATAAATTCTTTTTGTTCCTTGCTCTTGGCTCAGAAATCTCATACTACAGTGCTTGGGTACATGCACRCGTTACGTGTTCGGATTGTTGGTTTTTCATGCGGCTAATTCTACCTTTGGCATCATTTCCCTCTTTRTGCTTGCATGGCTCCCTTAGAGCTTTTTAATAGATATTTAAATTATTTTTACCTTGGKAAAAGGCCTCAAAATGATAAAATAATAAAAATCTGGTGTAGGTGAAAGCTGTGCCAAATTCACCTATTCACAAGGATAAATTTCAGCCTGAGATTACTGAAAGGTATAACTGAATACATAAAATAAAAATCTAAACAAAATGTGAACTCTGACCTTGTCAGATGCAAAGCATGTTCTCCTGCATTAATCATGACAATTTAAAACTAATTCCGTTATTAGATTCTGCTTTGTTTTCATTTCCAGACAAGATAATGGATCTATTTAAATCATTATCAAATGTGTAATCAGTCAGGAAATTCCTATGTTACCTGAGACCAGCAGGAATGTGATTCAAGGTCCAGAGAGAGTGCATACCTGCTGGCTCCTATACGCACATACGTTGCCCTGAACATGCTATTGTCTGTGAAGGTTCCTCTCCTACGTGTCGTGGCACATTCAGTATAACGTCCCTTCATAATRTGCCCCACCGCCTGCTGTGGCGGGGTATCTGAGGGTCTTTTCCCAACAGCATTTCTTTCTTGAAGTGCATCTCTTGAATTCTTACGTTATGTGGACTTTAAAGCTTCTCTACTTCTATCTGATGGCAGCTGAAGGAAAGAGGCGTACCTGAATGAAGGTTAAGGCCGAGTGTATTTGGACACCGGTGCAAGGGACTGGGTAAGCATCCGAAATGCTCGGTACCTCTCCCCGGGCCATCAGCGAGTCCCGCGTCTGGCCTCAGAGGATGTGAGAACATAGTTTATAATTAATCTAAGTGTTTTTATATCAAATGCAACGGTGAATGAGTGACAGGGCGCTATTGTGTAGGGGAAGGGCAGACTTGGGGGGCCGCATCAGCCACTCAGGCCGGTCGCCGACGCCCCGGCCCCCCTCCTGAGGCGGACTCGCGGCCTGTGCCACCCGCCCAGGGGAAGCCCGAGCGAAAGCCTGGCCCGGCCCGCGCCAGCCCAGTGTCATTCCTCCCCCGCATACGCGGCGGGCTTGCCCGTCCTGCTGCCGGCCGCAGGGCAGGGGAGCGCCGGCCCGCCGGCCTCCCGGGGGGACGGGCCCTGCCGCGGCCCCGTCACCTGTCCCGCGGCCGCAGCCCCGAGGGGCGGGCAGGGCCCGTTCCCCGCGGGCAGCCCCTCGCCCCCCGCGGCCGAAACATGCCGGTGTCCAGGCAACGGCGGCGGCGTCACTTCCTGCGGCGCCGCCCCTCCCGCCGCAGCCCTCGGGCCGGGGCTCCGTTCCGGGCTCGGGCCGTTGCAGCGGTCGCGACACGTGGCGCGGCGGGGCGGCCCCGCTGGCGGCATGGCCGCGGCGGCCGAGGCGGCGGGCGGCGGCGGCGGCAGCAGCAGCCGCCACGAGAAGAGCCTGGGGCTGCTGACCACCAAGTTCGTGTCGCTGCTGCAGGAGGCCAAGGACGGCGTGCTGGACCTCAAAGCGGTGCGAGGGCGGGGCGGGGCGGCGGCGCCATGGCGGCGGCCTGCCCGCCAAGGGGGGACGGCGCCCGCGGCACCGCC
>JASVER010000004.1:17908413-18149264 GCA_030449065.1 Oceanodroma leucorhoa | reverse complement strand
CCCCCTTCCCTCCTTCCCCGGGCGGCGGGGGGTGCCCCGGCCGCTGACGGGCCGCGGCTGCCCGGCGATGGCTGACAGCCGCCGCGGCCGGCTAAAATACGCGTTCCGACTCCTTTTTAAGAGGTTAAAATGGTTACCGTGCATAAAATGTAGCTCACCGGGTTTTTTTCTATTTATTTTTTACTCTCCTGCGTTGCTCTCTGCACTGACTCAGTGTGCGGGTCGTTGTKTAAAACTGTTTCTCTCCCGTCCCCCTCGATGTCCTTTTAGCAACGGGAAAACGATGTTGAACAGACCATCGTCTTTTTTGTACTTTTTTTATATGTATAAAAGTTGCTTAATCGGCGGGGTGGGTGTCGAATCATCGTCACGCCCTTCGGCAGCCTGCCGCCTGGGAGCCGTGAGGGCGTTGGACCGCGGCGGACAGCGGGAGGACTGCCCCGGCGAAGCCGTGGGACGAGCCCGCCGTGCGGCAGGTCCTGGTGCCGGCAGGTCCCTGTGTCTCCGGAGGGATCCTTGGCAYGGTGTCCCGCTCGCCGGTTCCCTGGAGCGTGCTGCCGAGCCGGCTGAGGGGCTGGGGCTCTGCGCGGGCCCTCCGGGCTGTCGGGGCGCACAGTGTGTCGAGCAAAAGTGTATTTTGGCTGGCTGGTTAAGGTCCTCAGCAAACCGCTGAAGAGTTAGGCAAAGTGCAGTAAGAGGCTGGCTTGGCACTTTGGTTACTTGAAGCCCTTTTTGGAAAACTGACCTTATTTGTTGATTATTCTTAATGGGTTCCAGGAGGTGAATGGTGTTTTCAGAGCATTTTTGTGCATACCTATTCAGAGGGCAAGCACTTCAGTGATGTTACTGTGGATAGGGAAATTTCAGGGTGAACTGGGAGGGGCACTGGTAGGTTTTATATTCTTCCTTTAGATATGCTGTAGTCTGGACAAGATTAACTTCTTAGTATTTAACTGCCTCTTTCTGTAGTAGAACGAACTAAGCCGTCCACATCTCAGGGATTGTTGTGCAGCTTACTTTATTATCTGTTGTGCTGCGAGGTGTTCCAGGTCACTTTGAGGAGCAAAACATACTCAATTTGTAAGACATTGGGCCAAAAAGCTTATCTTAAAGAGCCAAAGAGGATGGATTTGAACAATAAAGTTTGGCTGTGTAGAGGGGTGGGATGACATTTCTCATTCTCTTTTGTGAGGAAGATATCCACCCAGAGGGAATGGAAAGGTTGATAGCCAGCAAAAAGTAAGTGGGCAGTGCAACAAGTCATAGACATCTCTGCTCAAGACCTTTATTGGAGATTGGTTTTTGAATTACAGGATACCGTTTGTTGGAAGTAAATACTAATTGAAGTGAGTAAATCGTTGGTACTTTCATAAACGATGAGTCAGAACACATTTCTCATACACCGGTATTTCTCATAAATAAGCCACAGATCTAAGGAAGAATGAAAACCAGCATGCACGTTATGTAGGTGTGCGCAGGGAACTGAAGAACCAAGCCAGTCTTGAAACGAAACAGAGCRTTCCAAGAAATGATTCGTGCGGTGAACATCTTCAGATGTTTCCTTGCTGGCAGGTATTGACTGTCTGATGTCGTGCTGCTGATTAGTATTTCTGTAGCAAAACCCGCAGTGCACTATGAAGAAAATAAAATTTAGAAACATTAAGCGTACTTCGGGCTTTGTGATTTAGCAACTGAGAGTGAAAAGCTGTTCTRTAGGACATTTTCTGGTGACTTCTTGATACACCTATAATTATAGTTAAGAGGTCTGTAAGAGGATACTTCGGGACATGTGTGCTGACCCATCATGAAGCAGTAGTGATGCATCGTCCTACGTGTGGGCACTGTTCCTCGCTTTAGGAGCAGGGAGCTGTGTGGRTTCTCTATGCTGAACTGTGTTTGGAAATGTTTTAGCGCTGGAYGCTTCTCTGCTAACATCTGACAACTCGTGGAAGTGAGGATTTTCTTTACTTGGAGTTTGAATTCTACAGTGCTTTAAAATCAAAACCAGCTATTCTCCGATAATTTTATAACTGTCCCTGAATAACCCTGTATAAACAAATCTAGTTATGGAAGTAAGCTTAAAACATTAAGGGATGAGATGGAAGGGAAAGAAAACAAAGTTCCTAGRTGCAGCAACCCGCGAATTGCAGGGAAGAGAGAAAAAGAGCAAGGTCGGTGAATAAGGKATAAGCCACCTGAAGTGACTCCCAAAACATCGTGTATTCTTTCTCTTTAGTAGCATACAGTTGTGTTTGCCTTGATTTCTTAAATGGGCTTGGTTTATAGCAGAATGCCATGCCTGCTATACTCAAGGTTAAGCAGTGTTTCTGATCATCAGTGCAAAACATCAGGTACTCTAAAATCTACTTGCTTGCTGCTACCTTTAGAAATGTATTGATTGGGAGCGAATAACAACTGCTTTACACTTGCCCTATTCCACAGAAGAAAAAGCCTGTCTACTAAATTTTACATTCCCTTAACCTTTACGCATGCAGTGATATTCAGTACTTTTACGTACCGGTTGCCAAGCACGCCATTCAGTTTAAAACTCCCACCAAACTGTTGACGGTCCTCTTGGGGACAAGATGTTGTCATCTGCTACGGGGACAGGCTGGAAGATGCAAGACCTCTTTCCTTTGACACATGGAGAGCAAGCAGGCGTTGCTGGCTCTTCTACTTTGTTAAGCTTCTCAGTAGTGACTCTGCCGCGGTGCTTTAGTGAATTCCTCTGCTCTTCAGTGCTACCACAGCGAATGTGCAGCTAATAATTCCCGCTGCCTTTTGTCAGCTCCCAGGGAGCAAAGAAGTAGTTGTGTGAGAGTGCACCCAAACTCTCAATTATCCTTTTTGTGGCTGGGGKTTTTTTTTTATTTATGGGCAGGGTTTTGTGTGTATGTGCATGCCTGCAGCTGAAACTGTGCTGAACGGCTTGTTTTCTTTATTCCAAAAGTTGCACTATCTGAATGCACACGGAACCAAAGCACTGCGCTTAAATGTTTTTCTTCCAGTTCAGAACCTGTCTATGAGACACTTACATAGTGCTTGTCTTGGATACATATGTATTCAAAGTATGAGGAGATACTAGAAGGAATGACTAGAGTGCAGCAGCTTTACATTAAAAAGATTTTATGAAGGAACTCCAAATACAAATGATTCAGAGGAAGGAATGTGGAAACTACGTCCAACCATCTTAACAGGGCCGCTGTGGTAGATGTCCCTTTCTTGTGCTGCCTGGATCTGCTTCAACCATTTGACATAGGCTGAGAAATGATGAGTTTTAAGAGTGTTTTTGACAACAGGAGATTTGTTTAAAAGTCTCAGGAGGCTCTTTTAATTGTTGAAGTCATTAGTGCATGGTTTGTGCAGAGGAACTGACTGCCCGAACTTAATTTCTGAGCCATGTGCCTGCCAGAAGATGTTACATTCGTAACTGCTGGAGTGTTGGGGAGGAACTTTTCAATTGGTTTTTAAAATACCTGTTGAACACYCCATAAAATTTTGAGAAGATAATTATGTTATAAGACCAGCACCAGAAAGTTAGTGAATGTCTGGATTAAACTTTCCAGACTGGCCCCAGTTTAATTTCATTGTTGGAATTCTTGTTGTAAGTAGTTGGACTTTGTAGCTGTGATTGAATTATATACAGTGCTAGTCAAGCCAAATACATACGTAACTGGGTCCTTCATTTTCTCAGTCCCTAACCTGGGGTTCTGGAGCCTGTTTTGCAGCACTAGTGAATCTCCACTGATGATGTTAATGGGAGCTCTGCTTTGGACATACAAAGTGCGTTAGAATTTAGAGTACTAAGACCACTCCAACTTTGAAACATCTGAAGTTGGGCACTCAAAATTAGTGATTTTTTTTCTTTTTTCTTTTTTTTTTTTAATTCATAAACTTTGGTTTGAAAATACATTAAGATTGGTAAAGCATTTATATATTGTACAGATGGGCATTTTGGAAAATCTCATGAGGTAACGAAGTCTGTCTCCAGAGCAGTTTCTTCATCATTCAAACCATGAGCGGTAGACTAAGTCTTAGGTCCATGTGCTGAGCAATGRGAAAAAAGCAGAAAGTAGTAATTAATCAGAATAGCAGCTGATTAAGTGTGTGCTGTCCACTCCTTGCACTGAATAATGTAGAGAGCTTGYAGAAATTTTGCGTCTGAAGACTGTGAGATATACAGGGTGCTGATTAAACATGGCACAGGTGGCATCAATTTTGTCACTTCCTAGATTTTGAAAGCTTCTCTTGCAATTGTAAGCAGTGTGTACACATGCAGCAAAAATAGCAGGTTAAGATAGCAGGTGCATACCTGCTGATACAAGTGATTGAAGAGCCTGTTTCCTTGGAGATAACTGAAGTGTGTGCTTTGTATGGTTTTTTTATGTATTTTCTTTTGTTAGATAGGAAAAGACTTTAACAAGCTACTACAGAAGACCGTACAAAAGATAAATGTTGATAACAGTATCACTAGAAACACTGTGTAGTCGGTACATCACTRTCAAGGAGAAAGAGCAGTGTTTATACTTCATGGCTATAAGAGTATTTTTTTTAATCTCCATTCTTCTTTCATTTTTTCCTTTAATTTTGTTTCACTAGCAAAACATTCACCAGTATGAATTGGACTACTAAGTCCTAGTAATTAACTTTCTAATAGGGAAGTGTCATTTCTTTGGAAGATTAATGAGTTTGTTTATGGTTCAGAAAATACTGTAGAAGGAGTTATATGGAGTTTGCTATAAAATGGATTTGGTTTTCCTTCCTATTTGTGGTTGTCTCAGGTTGTACTCTTCATGTAGGCTACTTTACTAAAAGCATTAATTTAATAGATTGTTGCACAAACTGAAATAAATCATTATGTGCCTATRGTGGAAATTAGTGGGCTTTACGCATTAGTTCAAATTTGGGATGCAGAAGTCTTTGCCAGCTATCCTTCTCTTTATTTTTCTTCTTTTTTTCTTTTTAATCTGTTTAATACATATAACCCCCTGTAATCATTGTATCTGAGTGTCCTGAGTAGTTAGAGTCAGACTCTTCTTTGYTTTCTCTTCTTTTGGCTAATATTCTTTGAACTTGAGCTGCTTTACAGCATCAAAGAGATGAGGGTGTGGAAGGCACGACTGGCTCAAGTTTGCTTATTTTATCTTAAGTCTTTGCATCAGGTACATAAAAGTCACCATGGGGAGAATTACGGCATCAAGCAGACTGCTTGCTCTGCCTGACACTCTGCTTTGCTTTGAGTGACGAGCTGTGACAGCACRCAGACACACAGCCTAGCTGTAACGTAAAAGTGATAGTGTGACAGCGGCGAGCATCCCTGTGAGCTGTACCAGGGTCCCGGTGGCTGTGAAATGGCTCTTGGTACTCAGTGTGACAGGCTGAGCGAGCCCAGGTACCCTGCGAGGTGGATCCGTGCAGTGACACGTTAAACGATGCTGGCTTGAAGTATCGCAGCTCTCCTTCAGCCACTTTCTGAAATTACAGCCCTGTCGTTGCGTATCCCGGCACAATTTAATCCAAACAAAGACTGCAGTACCTCAAGTGTCAGCGGAGGGGATGGTAAACGTAATACGTCGTTGGCTTCAGAGGCTTGTTCCACTGCAGGGCGTTGCTGTCTGCCTTCCCTACTTTTTCCTACCTTCCAAAAAGAGCACTGCAAGCTCCTCCGTGCAGTTGAATAGCACATGCTCCAAATACCGAGCACGATCTTTGCAACACACGTGGACTCTCCTCTCCTCTCTGACGAGGGTGGGCCTGCTGGCCTTCGAAGGGGTGACTCCTCTCAGCGTGCTTTGTAGCACTGCGCGCAGGTGCTGAGCTTTTGAATTCATGATTGAGCGTCTGGCTCTTGAAGAGCTGAACCTTCTCCCTTGAGAATGACATTATTTGGCATTTTTCCAAGGGAATGGCTTAACTGTCTTTTGCCCTCAGTATGCGAGTTGCTGATACTCGTTGTTCTTCTCTTGGCAGGCTGCTGATACCCTTGCTGTGAGGCAGAAGAGGAGGATCTATGATATCACCAACGTTTTGGAGGGGATTGATCTCATTGAGAAGAAGTCAAAAAACAGCATCCAGTGGAAGTAAGCCGTGTCAATTCTGCAAATCTTCACGTGCTCAAGAGCAACAAAAATTGCCTCTTTCCACTTCTCCTGATTAGATATGACACCGTAAAATTAATGTTACGCTCATCAATCAGAAATATGACACTTTAGAATCACAGTAAAGTTGCAAACGAACTTTGTCTTCCCTTTAACTTGCGTCTTTGATACATAAAATCAAGTTTAAAGCATACAGGAGAGAAACTTTCAGAAAACTTGTACTGCTACTTTATAACTAGCACTTGTAGTTGAAAAATTTACTCTAGATGGATCTGGGAAGGGTAGTGGGACACAGTGTCTCCACCTACCTACCTACCTGCCTGTAGTCCATGCCTATTTTCTCTTGGGTCACTGAAAGTGAAGGGTCAAGCTAAGAGTTAGAGGGGAAGGAGAAAGGGCCTGCTAACCAGCTCCAATGCAGAAAAAGCTACATTCCAAAAGAAAATAGGTAAAGGGAAATTTTAAATTTGATTAAGAATTTTCATTTTTCTGTTAAAACACTGTTTGGAGGGTGAACACTCATTTCCTTCCTCTTGAATATTAGTAGATTTTCAAAATGTTGAAAGTAGTCTTAAGAAATTATCTTTGCATGTTTGCTTCAGATTTTCACTTCATGTGGTTTCATGAACCCTTATGCCTTTTTAAGAGGTGTAGGTGCTGGCTGCAATACAAAAGAAGTCATAGACAGGCTGAGGTATCTGGAAGCTGAAATTGAAGATCTAGAGCTAAAAGAGAAAGAATTGGATCAGCAGAAACTGTGGCTTCAGCAAAGTATCAAGAATGTCATGGATGATTCTACAAACCACCAATATCCTTTTAAATGAATTGTGTGCATCTTGGAACTAGAATTAAAGCAACCATTAAAGTGTAGATAATGGGTAAAGCATAATGTAGTCCATTTTATCCAGAAGCAAGGAAAGGCTAATTTTTTTTTTTTTCTGGTTTTGGTTCAAAAAGAAAGAAAATATAAATCTTATTTACCTGACTTCTTAGCCCCTGTGACTGTATGATTGTTAACCTGAAAATAATTTAGCACACGTATATATATATATATATATATATGGCAGTAATTTTTAAGTCCATGGTATAATCCTGGTGTCTTATTTTAAATGAATTGTATTACTTTCCAGCGCTTGAATTCATGCTTTCTTAGCAGTGCTTTACGTGAATCTTTTTTTGTGTTGCTTCCTTCTCTTGAAAAGATTAAGCTATCACCCAAAGATAAATTGAGTTGACAGAGTCCTGAAGCTTGTCGGGTTTGCAACTGGAAAAATATCCTGTGTGTAAACACCCCATGAGCAGAGAGTTCCAGCTACGTTGCTTGTAACCATGTGTTTAGCTGTCTTCCAAGGTATTGTGGAAAAGAGACACCTGAGATTTGGAGCAGAAAAGTGCCCTTTTTATCTATAGTACTAGTGATAAGTACTTAAAAATTGCTTGCAGTTGCTCCACAGAAACTGTTCCTGTAAAATGGATTTTGTAGAAAGGAGATTGAAGTTAGACCTTAGGAGAAACTTCTCTTTGGGAGAGCTAGCACTGGAATTGACCCCCCAGGGAGGTGGTGGAGTATCCAGCACCGGAGGGTTTCCACAAGAGGGGAGGCAAATGTCTGTCTGGAATGTCTTAACAGTTGATCCTACCTTGAGGCAGGTGAATGGGATGGCAGATGAACTCTCAAGTCCCCTCTGGCAGTATTTTTGTGTGATTCTGGGAAGTTCTGATACGTACTTAAATTCTATAGTGTCAAGTTAGTGAGGTAAATGGTATTCTTCGAAACAAGATTTTACATGTTCTCCTTTTTTAGAAGAATCTCTTCTCATTCAAGCTACACAACTTTTTTCTTTTTGTATTTTCTTCACAAATGTAGATTTTTTTTCTTCAAAAGACTATTTTTAACTAGCTATTCTGCTATTTTTAACTAACTATTCTGAAAGCCAAAAATCAGGCCTTGATCACATCTCTGAGTAACAGCAATAAGTTTATAGTTTAGGCTCAGTTTGGACAAACTTCTTTTAAATTTAAATGGCAACAAATACCAGTTTCATGTTGTTTTAAGAAAAACGTTCCTTGACGTAAATTACGTTTTCGTATGTCACCCATGAAGATATCTGCAACTGCTTCAATGGTAAGTTGCTGCTAGGCTGTATTTCTTCATGTGAGGGATTTCCTGATCTTCCTCTTGAAAACTAACTTGCTATCTAACCTGCTTTTTCCCTGTAAGTATTTTGAATTTAGAAGTATTCAGTAGGGATCAGTAGTAAGTAGATGTCTCTCACAATGTTCATGACTAGCAAGTTCTGGCATTTTCTAGTTGTAATCACAGACTGTTCGAGACGGAAGCTCAGCTGTTTTTGGAGTACTGTTTTTGGATGTCTCTTTCTGTATTCATACTTTGCAGCAGCTTGCCTCAGGCTGTTAATGGAACCAGGGACAGGGCATGTTGGTCCAACCCACCAGAAAGACCCGGCAGGTCCAGACTTCGTAAAGTTTTCTGGTAGCAGCTGCAGCCAGAGGGAGCTCCTGATGATGCTATATAAATGGGGCCAGCTGAAGTTCAAAGATGGGGCATTGGTACTAAATCAAAAGGATTCCTTCTGTGCAGGAGGTTTGAAGAAATTGCCAGGAATTGCTGGCATAAGTTACTTCCCTTGACATCCTTTCCTGATCCTGGGGCACCCAAGGGAAGATTGCTGTTCAGCCTCTGACTAGGCTCAAAACCATCTCTTCTTTGCCACAAGGAAGGTTATGTTTGTTTTTGAATAAAAGTGCAAGATTAGACAACTACTGCAGAGTTTAGCAAAAATGAGCTGTTACTAAAAAGCATTAGTCATTACAAAATGTGGAGGCACCTAGTACGCCAGTCACATAGTACTTCATGTAAGTGTCTCTTAGGAGGTAGAGAACAAAAAGCATTATTCCAAGTTATGGACAAAGGGGAAATGATGTGCAGGCAGGTGAGTGACCTGCAGTCTAAGGCAGGTTGTGCCAGTGCTGTTGATGTAATTGTAATCTCCTGACTTTAACCAATACATTTTAGTGTGCATAATAAGCCACAGGTGAGTTTGATAGTCAGCTGTCACATCCCAGTTGTACGTACTGCAGAAGCTGCGAGCTTAACACTGGGAAGTGCTGGCACTGAAGATGATCGTGAAGACCTTTTCTTCCTTCTACTGTTAAATGTCTCTATACTACCACCATTTTTCAAAGCCATAAAGTGAGCTGGACCAGAGAGCTCTTTTAGCTGAAAAAGAAACTAGTTAAATAAATACTTTCAGCTCACGTTACGTATACAACTAGGAGATCTGGGGATAGTAACGAACAGGTAAAGGAAGTGCTAAATATTGCATTGCTGCGAGAAAAGGTTCTTGCAACTATGGTCTAAGTATTTGAATTCTGTGATTTATGTTATGCGATATACTTGGATCTTACAGGGACTATGCAAGTCCCACCACAAGCTTATTTATGGTAGAATTGCGCAGTATTTTAAGCGGCCTTAGAGAATTACCATATCTCATTTGAGTGGATACCATGCAAGACTTAAGAAAAATATGCACACTTAACACTTTCTTAAAAATTGCTATTTAACCAGGAGACACACTTCTAGCAATTCAAGCACCTTGTGGTACACAGTTAGAAGTACCTATACCCGAAATGGTATGTACTGGTTTCTTGTTTACCTAAGTGTTCTAGAGGGACAGTGGAAAAGAAGAGCTACGTTAGAGTGGAGGATTTCTCTCCAGCTACATGTGAGAGGGGAAAAAATTTTAAAAATTGAGATGCTGTCAGTTGAGAGTGGAGGGGACGGGTGGGAAAAAATATATTTGGATATCTGGATAGACTAATGGTAACTCTGTCTTCTATTAAAAACAACATATAATAATGGGTTTCTTTGCCTTCTCTTCTTCTCTTGCTTTTAGATGTTGCAACTTTCCAAATTAAGCATAATTGTCATTAATTCCCTTGAGAACTTGTTAGCAGCAACTTTTATGTGTCAAATTTTTGTCTATTGTGTTCCTAAATCAGATCTCTTACGAAAAAGCCTTTTAGATTTAGTTGTAGGGTTAGTTTAGATTTAGTTCTGTTTAGTAACATGGTACTAGACTGGGTAGAGAAACATAGACTGCCGTCTCGCTTTAGCCAGAAAGCTTAAACAGGCACGGTTAAAGTAGGAAGCCAAATTACTTACCTCTGTCCGTCTTTAATTTTTTCTTTTGTTGCAGTGCTCTGTTTTAAATAGGGTTTACATAGTTGGGAGAGAGCATTGTATGAAGCATGATAGCCACTATGCTTGTAGAAGGGTGAAATTCACCTGAGAAGTTTCACAAGCTATTTTTAGTGAGGCTAAGCACAGTGTAATATCATAAGAGCATCCAAATCTAGAACCGCGAAGCCGATCCCAATGATACTATCTTTGTCCGTCTGCTGAAAACAGTTCAGGCAATGGTAAGGTTCTCCGCGGGACCAAAGTTAGCAGCTGTGATGTTGGGGGGTTTTTGGCTTTTTTGTCGAGGTCTAAAACAGCTGATCTTAAGTCTTCAGCACCAACTTCAAATTGGATGTTTTTGTTTTGGTCCCCTCCCCCGAGGCTCCTTTCCCACTTTTCGCATCCTCRTTTTTTCTAGAACATACTTGCTAAAAACCTGTTTGCTGAGTTAGCCACTCCGCAGTCAGTGGTCTCGTTGAGGCTGTGCTAGAGGAAGCTAGTCCGAGCTGTATTGCTTAAACAGCTTGCCAAAAGAAGGCCTGGCAAATCAGCTAAGAAACTGTTTCTATTGACTCATGATCCTGTGTTCACTCGGTCTGGGTGAGATATTCAGCTGTTTAGGATGCTTGGTCCCAACCAGGATCATTCTGAAGCTCTGTTTGAAACGAAGAGATGTAAATGTACAGAAATCATTGTTTATCATTGCTGTTATTGATAAGATGTAGCCCTGCTATAAGTCTCGTGTAACTTGAATTCAAAATTTAGTTAAGCACTTCAAAGAATTGTATATTTGTGTCTTCTGTAACTGTGTTCTGGTCAGGTAAATACATCACAGGTTTGTAATCTGTTTTGTTTTGGTTTTTTTTTTTTAATTATTAGATCACATGTATTAATTTTTTTTCCTGAGTATGATGATACGTTTGTGCCAGTTCTCAGCTCTTCCTAGTGATCTAACTAGAAGAGCACTGTATTTCTTCTGCATCAGTTTGAGAATTCTGTTCAAACATCTTCATTACTTTCTGTGGGAAATAACTCTGTGCAGTTACTGTTACATTTTTTAAAGTTCTAAGTTCTCAAGGAACGGCAACTTTCTTAATAACCACCTCTACAGGGACAGAATGGACAGAAGAAATACCAGATCAATCTTAAAAGTAGTTCAGGACCTATCCATGTGCTGCTTATAAATAAAGAATCAAGCTCCTCCAAGCCCATGGTGTTTCCAGTTCCTCCGCCCGATGACCTTGCACAGCCCCCATCTCAACCTGCAGCTCCAGCAACTCCCCTTAAACCTGCTACAGCTCCTCAAAATCCACCAGAACAGCATGATTTGAACCAAGGACCAGAGTTACCGCAAACATCAGTTGCGGACACGCCATCAGGTGGGTCCCAGGGTTTTTCCTACTTCAGATGGGTGAGGGAGGAAGGGAACTGGAGGGAAGGAAGAAACTGTTAGAAAAGGTGGTAGATAAAGGAAAGATCAAGAATTTGCATAGCGTAGCAGCTGCCTGTTAAGAAACTACCCCAAGGGCATACTAACAGCTCTCAGGAGGTTACAGAGAAGCCTCTTCCTCTTCTGTCTTCTGTCCGGTGAAACAGATTCTTCCCTTGTAGCTTATCCTTTTATACCGAACAGGTTTTGGATGTGATCCTGTTAATTATTCTGAGGTGCTTCTCCAGAATGCAGTATGGAATGAAATTGCCAACCTCTGAAGGAGTATATGATTTGAAAATGTACCTTTTAATGACAGATAATACAGGCACCAGTTCCAGCTTTTGTGCCACAAGGTCACTTACCTTCTTCCACATAGCTACAGTGAGAGACTGCCTGAATATCAGGTATTTTTTTCATAATAATAGTAGGGTAATATGAAAAGAGTTAAGAAAATGCTGTCAGTGTAACAGACTGCATTTCTGAGGGGTCCCGATTACGTTGTGCCTGTGACTTTGGAAGGGGGAGACTCTTCTCACCTCATCCCAGACATTGGCCATGTTCTCCTCAAAAGACAAAGCCAGGTGCAGGCCTTTTGTGTTCCCTTTTACCATAACAAGACTTTACAACGTGCCTTTCTGTCTTTGTAGACGGCACTGTGCAGCAGAATAGTACAACCCCAGCAGCTCCCTACTCCAGCCTTCCAGAGTCGGTGTTGTACCCCAGCCTTTCAGGAGATGTCACCCAAGCCACAGCTAGCTCAAATGACTACCAGGGCTTGCTGCCCCTGGATGTTAACTGTATTCTCAAGCCAAACTCATTCGACATAGCAAAGATGGAGGAGCCCACAGGTAGGAAGAAGCAGTTACTGTTCAAATGTTTTTATTAGTTTCCTGAGCCCTTCTTTGTGACCAAGCTACCRATATATTACACAGAGGGAAAGATCAATGTCACCCGAGTGACAGGCCTTTGTTCATCTCCTAATGAAGCCACTGAGCCAGCTCCGAGCAGCAAACTCACTTTGAGCAAAATACCTTTCTCTGCCACCAAATAAGCTTCGTATTGTACATGGCTCTAGGGTTATAAGGGATCAGTGGGAGAAATGTATCAGGAAAAACGGAGGGATACAAAGATATTTTACATATACATGGCATGCTGTCTCCACAGCTCCTACACTGCATGAGCCATACTGTACTTTACAATTCAGTGTTTTAATGCAGAGAATATGTGTTGACTTCCATAAACACATGCTCCTGTCTTTCACAGGAAATATCAGTGGGGATATTATTGATGAACTCATGTCTTCTGATGGTAAGTATTTAGCATCTTTACTTTTCTAAGCAGCATGGGTTTTGTGTGAACAGCACTCTTGGTAGGTGTCTTAAATCTGATGCCAAGAGTCTGTATGGAACTACTTATTTTCCCTGCACTGCCTCCTCTATCTTTGTCATTCTTGTCTTTGCTCCCCTTTCCATTCCCTGCAACAGTTTTATTTAACAATCAAAATATGAAAGCCTTAATCCAGCCAGCACTTGCATGCATGAGTAACCCACCAGTCCTTAATTCAGGAACAAAGAAAGAACAGGCTGATGACTAGAGTGCTGCCTTAAAAAAAAAAAATAAATCTGGTTTAATTCTGTTCTGCCTCAGGCTTCCTGCAGGAGCTTTGAGTAAGCATTTCAGAACGTATTTACATGCCTGCATGCAGACTGATACATGGCCAGCTGTGGTACACTAACAAACAGAACAGACAAAATGTCACCTGTTTCTGCTCTTGCACCTTGGTGGCCATATGAGCGCAGAACTGAACCACAGCTAGTAAATTCACATGCTCCCTGCCTCTCTGCTCTGTCTCGCTAAGGTGCCAGGCAAAGAGGTGAACTCAGCTGGCATTGTTCCTTTCACCCTGTAAATACGCTGCTGTGAGCAGCCTCTGCTAATACCTGCCCTTCAAGCAGACAACCTCAGGGCTTATCCAGAAAGAACCATGTAATTATGAGATCTGAGGGGCAAAATGGGATTATGTGAATGTGCCAATACATGGCTAAAATGGAAACAGTCTCCACTTTTAGAGCAGGTACAGCATGCCCAGCTCATCTGCACTAGGGTAGTGTTCCTGAGGTGCAGCATGAGGGCTGAGGCTTCTCTTCTTGTGTTCCTTCCCCAAAGCTGGTTTTCAAGTCCATGCTTTAATTGCAGTGCACGGAGAAACCGCTAGCCTCCACTTCTCATCTGTAAAATAGGGATAATGGTAACTTCCTTAAAATGATAAATATTTGAAGGCTGATGTATGCAATACTGTAACAAGACAAAGGAATATAAATATAAATGATGGTTTTCTGATGAAAGTTTCAAAAGCTGCAGAAGGAGAAATTAAGTCCATATTCCACAGCTGTCACTCCATTCTAGCAAATTCAGTTAAAATACTAAGCAAAAACTGTAGACACGTCACTTACTGCCTTCAAACTAAGGCAGTACAGGTATTTAAGATATGTATCCTAGCATGCTTGTCAGATTATCAAGACTATTTTAATAATTAAGACTAACCCTGATACTGGTGATGACAAACATACTGAATTATGAGATAGGGCTGATATTCCAAAAGTGTTTTAATTTAAACTAAACTATTCCTGCTTTACAGTTTTTCCTCTCTTACGGCTCTCTCCTACTCCCGGAGATGACTACAACTTTAACCTGGATGATAATGAAGGAGTCTGTGATCTCTTTGATGTGCAGATACTAAATTATTAGATATTGTGTCAACCAGACTACTTATCTACCTCTAACTATAACATTCTAGACTTCTTCATAACCTAAGTATTTGAATAATGAATGTATAACTTCTTAGTTCACTGACTCTGGGAGTATATTTCCTTTTGCTTCCTTTAACTACTTCACAAAACAAATTCAACAACCAGAAAAAAGGGCTTTTATAAAAAATTCTGGCACATTTTTTCACCTGAGTGTCCTCTGTGTAATCCAATTATTTGGAGTTTTCTTTAGTAAGAAAAGTGAAAATGCTTTATAGCCCTTTGATCATTTTCTAAAAAATGATTAGGCTTCTTGCTCACAGTTAACAGCATTTTCTTTGAAGCTTTACTGCCAAGAAGCTTTCTATATTTTTTTTAACCTTTCAATTTTGAAGCTTTCACTGCCAAGCTGAAAAGTGAAGGATATCAACTTGAGTTATGCTAAATTGTTTCAGTGAACCAATTTTGTGAAGTGCCTTCTGTTTTAGCACTTTAAGTTTCTCACACTGACTTCTGACATTCCACTTTCCTAGATGATAGGAAAGGTCTGTTTGTAGTTTGTATTAAAGTGTGCCAATACTTGTATATTAACAAGATTTTTTAATAAAATTGTACAAACAAAGCCATCAGTATTTTTGATCTTCATTTCTTGCAATCCCTTCATTGTCCATTATGCATTACAACTGAGATAATAAGCTTGTGGCAGCATCCACGTTTGCTGGTTCCTCTTCCAAATGTGTGGAAACCTGAAAAAAAAAGTTACAGTTTAAAGTAGAAAGCAGTATCTTTTTACTCTGCTTAAAAAAAAATGAATAAATAGCTGTTGTCTAGAAGATTGGTTTGTCTTTATATATTTAATTTAGGCTAATTTGGGGGATTACAGAATTCACTAAACTTAACAGATAAGCAGCCAATACTTTACATTGCAGGAGAAAGACAAAGCATTATGCCAGTAACATAACACACATGGC
The DNA here is from genome assembly GCA_030449065.1 of Oceanodroma leucorhoa. Lineage (NCBI taxonomy): Eukaryota > Metazoa > Chordata > Aves > Procellariiformes > Oceanodroma > Oceanodroma leucorhoa. Next base: position 18,133,812 of record JASVER010000004.1, on the reverse strand, counting down.
CAAATGGAAATAGGCTCAGCTTTTAGTTCAGGAAATGCTCTCGACAACATAATTTTGCAGCTTTGGAGAAAATACTATTACAGCCCGAGTGATCAAATTCAACATTACGTCATGTACAGCCCTACCAGCACGTGAGCAGTGGTATAGTCCGAATTCCTGGCTGTGTGCAATAGCGAGCCAGCAGGGTTAGGGCCACTGGCACCAACTGCCTTGAAACCCTTGCTCAGCCTCATCCTGTGCTGGCGGCACCGTCACCTACGTTTCATTTTCCCTCAGCCTCCCCCTTAAGGTATTTGACACCCGTTCTGTTGCTCCCAGCCATACAGAAACTTGATCACCCCCAGGCATAGTAAATAAAACTCAGCTCATGCCCGCTTCTCCCAACTCCTTCTACTCCCCCCAACAGCCAGGATGGATTCATTTGTACTTCGTCCTGGCCCACTGCTTTCTCTCTCCCCCAGACCGTGCCCAGTACATCAGGAAGAGTCAGCGTAAAGAGGTTATATGGAGGAGCTTGTCTGCAATTAAATTCTGTGAATTACTTCTTGCTCAAGACTGCATGTAGCCCAGTTTAATAGAGTAGACAAAGGAAGACAAGTGAAATGCTATCTTGAACCCTAAGTGCTACAGGCAAGAGCTCTAGTACAGAACTTGCTGCTGGTACTTCTGATGAGGGAATATGAAGGCTTAGGAATCGGAACAGAAAGAGGCAGAGCTGTTTGGCTCAAAGCACTATCAGGTGCTTCAGGTAGGGAACAGCAAGGTTCATCCTTACTTTCTGTGTCTATTCATGTTGATGCATAAGTCTCAAATGAAGGGGCTGGAGCTGGAATTAACTTTAAAAAAAAAACCAATTAAAAACCAGCTAGAACAGAATTTAAAAATATATGTTGGAAGCATGCTCCAGATTGGCTGCCCACCCTCTTCTCTCTTGACTTTAGTAGTTCTGTAGCACTTGAATATGCTAACCAGATTTCAACATTACTACACAACTGAAATTAATAAAGCTGGGTTTATAGCTTTAAAGCAACTGCACAAATTGCCTGCAGTCCTAGAGCCAGAATATAATGCTTTGAACATGCGTTTTCTTTTCATTTACCTCCTCAGATTTTAACAAAGGGAAATTACCTGATGACTCTTCTGAGGTTCTGCTGCAGTGCCTTTTGATAGCTGCTGTACTTCTTTCTGAACTTCAGCAAACGCTTTATTTATTGTGCTAACTTTCTCAGCATTTCTAATGTTTATCTGGGAGGGGAAAAAAATACACACATTGGTATTTTTAACTGAAATTCCATTGGCATGTGAAATTGCACCATTTTTGTATAATTATTATACAGCCAGTGTTATATGCACATCTTCCAAAATTGCTTTTTAGTAGGTATGTTTTTAAACTTGAGTTTATCTATTACTTAGTTATATCATCTAATCACATACTACTAATGTTCTAATAAATTGAAAATTATGAAAGCAGTTAAACTTGTTCTATTGGAGCGGGAGCCCATAGTGATCCAGAAACAGAACACAGAGAAAACAAAAGCCAGGCTGTGGACAGGCCCTGCTATGCCACCCTCAGCTCCTCTTAGCTGGACTGGAATTCCAGGAGGGGCTCCTTCCTTCATTTGTAAATGATCTTACCATTTTGAATTTCTTCAGTAGTTTGCCCTTCAGCATCACACCTTGCATTCCTACTTGTTCATACCGTAGGTCTGGCCAACAACGTCTATCAGATTTTGCTATGGTATTTAAAGAAACTTCTCTGGCTGTAGCAGACCAAGACATGTATCTGGTTCCTGGACACCTCAGCCTCACTTATTAGCCCAAGTCTGCTTTCATAAGTTATTTCAGCAAAGATGCTCGCTTTCGAAGGGAAAGAGCTAAGATACAGAAGTGTGCTGTGCTCTGGGGACAATAATCTGTCGTAGAGGAGCAGGGTGGATGCATGGGACCATCAACTCTTTCACCACTGCAGCAAATTAAAATTCAGCTGATCTCAGCCCTAACACCTGTTGCTTCTGAAGCACCAAGTTTGGAACAGGATTGTAGCCAGATTATGGCCTGTTACATTGCAAATGTTCCAGAAGCATGCTCATACTTCTTCAGGCAACCCCAAATTTCAGGATACTTACTGCTGTTCCAAAGGCTACCCCTGTAATTCACCTCTCAGCAATTTACATAGGCAGAAGCAAACCGTGAACTGTTACACATATTCATTTTGCTTTCAAAGCTTCCATAATTTCAGAGCATGTGTACATTAACAATAATTCCATTTATTCTAAGTGAGTAACCAAGAGAACCAGTAGTAAGAAAGCAGTGGCAAGAGGCTGATAAAACAAGCCTATTCAGATTAGCAGTTTAATTCATAATAACCGGGATGGTGACTTGAGAAATACGGACTCGGCTCCTAGCTCAAATCAGAGTGGATGGGACTGTCGGCAATGCAATTTACAAAGAGCTTAGGTTTCCCATCAGGGCTCGTTACCGTTTTCCAGCTTCACAGGGGTGCTGAAAGGATCCAGTCAGTTTTAATACCTGATATACTCAGCTACTCTGGCAGGACTCCTCTGTGGAGAGAGGCTCTGTAGCTAGCATGTGTATCTATCTCAAAAGTTGTTTCAATGGTTATAATGGGCTTTTATCTATTAAAGAAGAAACCTATTTTAACAAATTTTTCTGAGCATTTTCCTATACTGCTTAATGATAAGTAAATCCCCAAAGGCTTAATGAATTAAAGAATACAGCTTCAAACACACAGAATAAAATTTTACTCCTAATAAGCTACTGACTTTTCATGAATATGCTTTTAAACCTGTTTGTCCCTTTATTATACAGAACCCTCTAGACTAAGTGGAGATGTGACGCCAGCAATATGAAATTGTTTTGGGGCTTCCTGTTTATTTTCAAAGTTTGTTACGTTCCTGTCTGTCTACCAGATTAACTTGTCAAGTGGCTTTAGCTTCCAGGAGAAAATCTGAAAGGGCCTTTTTTTAGAGCTGCTATTTAACTCTGTTTGCCCAGCAGACTGCAACTAAATCTAATGGGAACAATAAGCCACTAACTTTCTGCTTTTATTATCAGATGCCCTTCTAAAGGGACCAGCTGAACTCTCGGCAGATCACACAGCTCAGCTGGAGGCAGGGCTGTGTGATACAGCTATACAAGAAGATACCATACTTGCTGCTGCCAAGAGGAAAACTCTTGCTTAGATCACCCCCATCCCCCTTCCCCTGCACCACTCCCAGCCACACGACCCACCCTCTCCCTCCTCTGGGCTGTAGTGCTCTCTGGACACGAAAACGGCAGAACATTATTCTTGCTTGTTTACTTTTCCATTGCTTTAGTGTGTTAAATCAGCTCACAGAAAGGTCTGCAGAGCATCCCAGCCCATCTAAGGTGTCAGAAGGGGGGAAAAGAGGAATTAAGAGTAAAATATATGGCAGTGTGTGCTCTTAGATCTGTTTGCTGCATCTTGCTGACATGGTTTTACTTGACAGCTGAGACAAATAAACAGCTTCTGGATCAGAAAATGCTCCATCCCTTCTGGTTGTTCTCCCCCAAAATGTTTTTCTTTGCACTCATTCATAATTTTGTTCAACTCATAAACCCAGCAGAGAAAAATGAAAAATGCATTTTTAACTGCTTTTGCTGCAAGTTGAATCACCTAGTATGCGATAAGTTCCCCAGCCAGCATTCAAGGCGAGCTGTGGGGACAGAGCCCGGAGCCTGCTAAGGGGGGCTGGGGTCGGGAACATGACGGAGAGGAGCAGGACTTCCCCTTGCAGTATCTGGGCCTGGTGGTCTGGATCAAGCCGCTTTGTTAAGCCGTACCCTGAGTTACACCACCAGTGACGCTGTGAGCGTTGCCTAGTAAATGTAAGCTCATTAAACAACTGATGTCTTCAGCACCGCGTTCCCCAGGACGTACTGAGATGCTATCAGATACTTCCTAAATGACCCCCCGCAAGCAGAACGGCTTGAAGTCTTACGTGGCGGATGCTTGCAGGAGATTAGTCAAATAAACTTTTTGTGCTTCTCTTTTTGAAGATGATGTCATCAACATATAAACCAAATTTTCAGGGGGAAATGGATACTTCGCAGTACTTCCGTACCCAGAAGGGTACTGTCCGTAACACAGCTCTATTCAGTCACGACCGCTTCCTCCGCCCCGCAGAAGAGGCCTACGAGGAGGGAAGGCCGCAGCAGCCCGGACCGGAGCCGGCCCCGCCCGGCCGAAGCGCCGCGTGGGGCCTACGGGCGACGCGGCAGGACTGAGGCCCGCCGCTGGGAAGCCACCACGCCGCTCCCCGGGCAAGCCTCCCCCCGCCCGCGGCCCCCCGCGCCGCTCACCTGCTTCAGCCCGGAGGTGACGGGCCGCGCCCTGCCCTTGCCCTTGGCCCTGGCGGCGCCGCTGCGGGCGATGCGGAAGACATTGGCCGCCTTCGCCGCCCGCGACCGGCTCTTCCCCATGGCGGCGGCCCCGCGCCGGCGGCCGGATGACGTCACACCCGCGCGCCGCAGAAGCCTCCAATCCCCCCACAGCACTGCCAGTGGGCGGCGGGGCCCCGCCGTGCCGACAGGGGGCGCTGCGCACCCCCCCCAGGCCCCGCGGCGGGAGCGGAGGGGGGCAGCGGGAGCCGGGGGGGCCCCGGCCCCGCGGGAGCCGGGGGGGCCCCGGCCCCGCGGGGGGTCCCGCTCCTCACAGCCGGCTTCCAGCACCGGAGGGCTGAGCTTTCTGCGCGTGTTGCTGCTGGCCGCCGAGTTAAACGCCACGGTGCCAAAGCACGTGCCGGACAGCCCCTGAAACACAGGGTTTTAAAAGAAAAAAATAATAAAAAAAAATTGGAGCGGGTTGTGGGAAACCCGTCTGTCCCGTGGGCCCCGCCTGCACAGCGCGAATCGTTCTACGGCCGGTCCCAGGGGGAATTGGCTTCACTCCCCTCGGACCAAGGCGGGAGGGGAACGCAGGGGCCGGCCGCGGGGCCGGGCAGCGGTGCTCGCTTTGCTTTCCTTTTTGGGGGGGTAACCCCAGGGCCCCCAAGGTCTTTCCTTGCCGCACAACTCCTGGCACTTGCGGGAAGGTGGCTGAGGGAGGGGTGACAGCGTTACTCTGCCGGAGCCGTCCCTTGCGAGGTGGCCGCTGCCCCCGGGCCGCCCCGACGGCGCTGCGCTGCGGGGACGGCGGAGCTGGGCGCGGGCGACAACTGGCACGGATGGGCCGGGGGGCCGGGGCCGGGCTGCGCGGGCGCGGAGCGCTGCAGGCTCCTTATCGGCGCCCGAGCATCGGGGCGTCGCCGCCCGTCGCCTTCAAAGCGGGCGGCGGTGACGGGGCGGCCGCCTCTCCCGTCCCAGCGCGTCCCGTCCCGTCCCGTCCCGGCAGGAGACCAGAGCCATGCTGCACTGGGGATACGACGAGCACAACGGTAGGGGGGCGGGGGGCCGGGGGCAGCCGTCGGGGCGGCCGCTCCCGCCGCGGCCAGCGGAGGCGCCCCCGAGGGCACCTCCCGCAGCTGACGCCGGCAGCTCCCGAGCCCACGGGAAAGCTGAATGAGCGGAAATGCTGTCGAGGCTTTGCAACGTGAGACCGAGCAGATTTTTGTCTCGAAATGATGCAAGGCTGGCTGCTGAGAGAGGTGTTTCATGCGTGCAGCATCGCCTGCCGGAGTCGGGTCGGGGGTTGGCGCTGAGTTGGAAAAAGTGGTCTGTCTCGTTCCCTGTAGGAATTTCGTTTGCTTATCTAGTTAATCAGTTGCGTGTACATATCGAGTATTTGTTAGACGGCCAAACTGATCAGAGCTGCTGTATCGGCAGTGCCTTTCCGACTCCGGCTATCTTCTGCTTCTGTTACACGGTGGGAAATAGTAGGTACTAGGATCGGTCATTTGAATGTATAACTATGCACCTGAGAGGAGATGCTTTTGGATTTCAGTTGTTTCATGGTTTCCTTAATCTTGTCGGTCTTTGATGTCCCAAGATGTGCTCATCAGCAGGCTTGAAGACTTTCCTCTGTTTTGCATTGTAAGTCATGCAAACGCTGCTCCTGTGCGCAGACCGGCTCACAAGTCATGCAAGTAGAAATGAAAGTGCTTTTGTAAATTGGAGAGTCAGCTCTGATAAAGTAAATGGAATAACTTCCGTTGTCTGTTACAATACACAGGGAAATAAAACACCATGATAGTAACAGGAGAAGGCTATATATTTGCATATACTAATGCCTATAGGAGTACGCTTCGTTTATATTATTATGTGGAGTTTGCAATACTGTTTGCACAAGTACTACCTTTCCTGTCTGGTCCTTTTTTTTCAGTCTTTTCTGGATGGATATACTTTTCCTGAAAAACTGGGTGGTGGTGGATCACAGCAATGTTGCAATGATTAGGCATGTTATCTATGGTTGTGCAGTCTACTCTACCCCTCCCCTGAAGACGTAAATGAGTCTTGTTTTTCAAATTTGTTTCTCCATATGTTTTCCAAGAGTGCTGTGGACTTCACCTGCACTCTCCAGATAAGAAGCCCACTTTCCCTCCTTTATCCTATCCCTCCTCCTTTGCTATTCTCAACTTCTAGGAAGGGCAGGGCACCAGAATTTCTATCAGCGTGGCCCTGGACCTTGCTTGAGGCCCCATTTCACCTATAAAACTCTGTTTACTGGCTGATAACATATTTGGGGTGGAGTTTGGCTTTCTCTGTCTCCTCTCTTGGAGCCCCCAGCAGCTGGGTGGGTAGTTCCTCATCAGTCCATCCCTTTCCCCGCGCCTTTCCCAGGCGACTAATGGTGAGAGGTGTGGATATCCAACACTTCACTGCTTCTCCCTAGCATCAGTTTTATTTTTCAGCTTTTTCTCTTTTTATGCATTTATTTTATTGGTTTTGCTTGTTTCTTGTTTTGCTGAATAGCAGATGCAGGAGCTTGCTCTAATTCTTGAAAAAATTTGTTGCCCTGCATGGCCCCGAAGAGTTTCCCTAAGACTAAGATTAGCTTTTGCAACTAAGGAGGTAGCAACAAAGTGAAATTAATTGAATTGGGTGCAGTCATATATTAAAGTTGATTTCATAAAGAGTTGGAAAGACATCTGCATTCACTCTGAGTTCTGCATTTGTTACTTGCAGTGATAAAAGCACTGTTTTTTTTAAACCGGGCAAAAATTCATTTGGCCCTCAGCAATAATAACCGCAACATAAATCATTATGTGCATAAAGTAAACTGTCAAATATTACACATACATGTCTGCATATATGGTATATCTATGTATAAGGACATGGTCTGACTGGTATGCACAGAATTAAATGTTCTCCCCTGCTTTGATGCATGCATTTCTGAAATGCAAAGAGGCATCATTTTATTTTTATGCAAACCTTGGCCTTTGCTTTCTTGCCACTGTTCTTGCCTCACATTTTTGATGGTGCTTATGTATGGAGGCATAATACTGACATCTTGAAAACTGGCTTCAGAGTGGCATCATGCATGCTTTTCTTAGCTGCTTCAAGGTTCCTGTGAAGAGGGAAATGTTCTCGCCTCTTCACAGAAACAGTCCCCTTAGTTAACCAGGGAATTGCCTTAGTTAAAAGGCAAATTGAAAATCAATCGTCTTTTTTACTAGTTGTTTAACAAAATATATGGAAAGTACTTACATGTATTGTGTTTTACTGCAAAAATGTCTCTTGGTCTAGTTACAACTAAGTCTATAACACTGAAGTGTTTTATAAATAAAAAGGGATATGAATTTCTTATACTATTTTTTCTCCCTAAGAATAATCACATAATTTTGCTCTCTGCTTTAAAAAACAGCACTTAATTTTACCCATTCTGAATTTCCAATTGTTTTTATTAGAGCTAATCTTATTGTAACCTAATATGCAACTAAATTACTTGCAAACCTAGCTTTATAAATTTAAACATTTTCTATATGATAAACTGGGCAATGGATTCTCTTTAGGAATAAATGAGGATGTGACCCTGCAAAGGTCAGACCATACTAAACTAATAAATGTTCTGTATATAATAGCAAACTGTCCAAAAAAGAAATCCACTTTTTCACCTGTATGTACTCTACGCAAGTATAGAGGCTCACTGCAACCGAACCGTATCCTGCGATGTCTCCGCTAGGTTTATTTCAAGTTAGTCTGGCCTTCTGATGAAACTCATCACCTTTAACTCCAGCTGGGTAAAAAAGCACCGCTGTTAGGTGCTATAGCGAGTTGCATTCCCTGACAAACTCATAACTGTCTTCCTTATGAGATCTAGTTCATGAACTGAATGTGTGCAATGCTGGTGGGTACCATAAGTAGCGATAGCCTAATCTAAAAGTGACAGAGGTGTGCATCACATTTGGTAACTCTGTGTCCAAAATAAAGGCACACAATCTCCAGAGCAGATGGTTCAGTTTTTTGTCCTAAATCTTGGTCACAACGGCTTTGATTGTTAAGAGCTACTAGGTAATCTCCTCTAGCAAAAGAACATTTTCCCATCAACAGGAGGGGATTTCATAAGTTCAAAAATTGGTATATTTAATAACATTCCTTCAGTAAATTAAAAAATGAAGGGAGCTGAATCAGTGAGTTACACTTTCCTGTGTATGTCTTAAAGTACATGTCTAGAAAATTAAACTGTACATTATGTTGAGATGGAGGCATATAATTCAGGTCCAAATTCCAGAAGAAATTTTCTGGAGATCCCACTGGCTTGAATCTGATTGTGTGACACGCATTTGAGCATCTCTTCCGACTGTAATGAATTATTTTCCAACAGTCATACACAAAGTTTGTTTTGGGATGAGGTCTGTAGTAATGCATTGAGCCACAGTTTTCATAGAGTGGCAAAAGTATGATAATTGTATGAGATTGCTGGTACATAATCTGGTAAGGAATACCACTTGATATAACCAAGTGGTAAAAAATGAGCTGAAGTTACTTGATATTTTCCTGTATATTTTCAAAGGTCAGATTTCTGGCAGTCTCATGTTACTGACAGATGTTTAATCACCAAAGCAAAAGATGATTTTGGTCATCCGAGCTAAGGACAAGTACAAAAGCAGGTACAATGTCTTTTTAGAATTGAAGTTTATTGTTGAATAATTAGCTGATGCCAGAATCACAGCCTTGGGTCCTCTTGTTGGCACATTCATGTTATTTATGAATGCAAATAATTCATATTATTTACTGTACAATAACTCTAGTTATTGCTGGGATGGAGCAATAGCACCAAGCAGTTAAGCACATAAATATATTTTGCCTTTCCTCACCTTAGGAATATCCTAAGCATTAAAATTAAGCAGCAATAAACTTTTTCTAAGCATCCTAAATCACAGCAGTTGGTTAGGTATAAATGATGGAGTGGTGCTTCTTCAATTAATAAAATTGTGCATTGCATCTCTAACTACAAGGTACTAGGATCTAAACACAATTAAAATTATATCATATGCTAATCTGCGTGTAATTAAAATATTGAATAGCTTTGATGACCATTTGTGAAGTGAGAAGAATTAAGTTTAAACAGGTTTATATTTCAAACCAGTAGGCTTTTTATCTTCTGCCTTAGAAGCATTTTGCATAATGAGTTTAGTTAATGAAGTCATTAACAAAAGGACTTTTTAACAAACTCAAGACTGAAGGCCCTTACCTTTGTTTTACCTGAGGTTTAATTTTTAGGCTGGTCTTTACAAGCTACTGCTTCCCTCTTGCATTTTTCGGTGCTGCTCAGGGGAGGGTCAGGCTCTGCCCAGGTGGCTGTGCAAGCTGCTTCCCCACGGCGCCGTGGGACGCTTCCCTCCCTGATTTACTGCTCGGGCGCTTGGGTTATTTTAGCACCTGTGAGTTTCTGAGCTGTGTTCACTTCTATTGAAGTCGAGGAGAGAAAACTATCTGACAACTTTTGATGTTGGACTATTAATCACAGTGTAATACATTTTAATCCTTTTTTATCATCATGTTTATTTAAGTGCTAAGCCATCCAGAAAGACCCAAACCAACAGGCTGATTTTTAGACTGAAATCAGTTACCTTCAGTATAGGGAGTTATGAGATTTCCAGTGATGCAGATTTTACAAGATCAGGTTCTGATGTTCATATTTAAGTTTTTCTTATATCCAGTGTCTCTTAGTTGATTTATTGTGCTTCTTACCCGTGATAAGCCTGGAGGAAAAACAAGTGCTATGCTGTTTATAATACTGAAAGATCATTAGCCCTTTTTCCTTCTCCCTTTTTCCTTCTCCCTTTTTCCTTCTCCCTTTTTCCTTCTCCCTTGTTCCTTCTCCCTTGTTCCTTCTCCCTTGTTCCTTCTCCCTTGTTCCTTCTCCCTTGTTCCTTCTCCCTTTTTCCTTCTCCCTTTTTCCTTTTCCCTTACCTTACCCTCTTTTCCATCCTAAACCTTGTTTGCTATCTTTACCTTATAGAACATATTCCCCAAGCAACTTATTGTTCCTATTTTTCTTCTATGGCCTCTTCCGCATTGTATGTGTGCGTGTGTGTGTGTGTAGACTTTTATGGTTAGAGGGTGACATTCTCTCTTTGTGTCGTGACAGCTGTTTTGCAGGGTTGGTGGGCTGGGAGAAGGTGATAGGTTGTGCAGCGGTGCTTAGATTACAGGCATTTCCATCAGGCCCCAGGAGAGCCCGTGCACCACTCAGCCTTTTTATCTTTTTTGACATCTCCCCATCTCATTCAGCGTAGTCAGTAGAAGATGTGTTCTCAGGTCTTTTGCAGCCAATGACTGAAGTATAAAAAACCCCTTAAAACAGGGATTTTGGATAGGTAAGAGGTAATCCTCAAAGACATAATGAGACATGATATTAGGCAAAAATAGCATGTCAAATATTTATGGGGGCACAGTGCCTGTTGGATACAGGATGCTTGATTTGAATGAGCATGTGTTGGATATGTCTTGTGCATAGTTGAGTCTTAACTGTGAATAATTAAATATCTACCTACAGCATGTGGCCTTGTTCAAAAGCCAAATACAGTTAGATACACCATGCAAGATAGATAAAGGGGTCCTGAGAGCTGCTGGTGCAATGTGGTGCAGCAAAAGTAGCTGAATATTTTGATCTGTGTTTTTCTGATGCACCGTTTTTGAATTCAAAAGATGCAAACAAGAATGATTCAAGGAGAGTCTTCTTTCATATGAAGCAGGACGCTGCCATCAATTTAGACTTCTCCTCCAATGTGTTGCAGGGCCTGCCCACTGGAAGGAGGTTTTTCCTGTCGCTAATGGAGACCGTCAGTCACCCATTGACATCAAAACTGAGGAAACCAAGTATGATCCCTCTCTCCGTCCTCTAAATCCCAATTACGATCCAGCTTCTGCTAAAATCATCCTTAACAACGGGCACTCCACCAGTGTTGAGTTTGATGACACCGTCAACAAATCAGGTTTGTTCCTTTCCTGTTGCACTGTGTCTTCTTCCACCATTTCCTGAATAGAGTGCATATGGCCAGAGCATGTCTCACTGCTGGGTATGAACTCCTCATAAACAGTAAGGCTTTCCTCCTCTGGATGAGAGATTCCTTTCTTCCCTGCCTTTCAGCATGATGCAATGTGGGAACATATTTGGACATGAGTTCAAGACTGCATTTCTCAGAAAGCGATAGGATTCCCTTTTCACAGGGATGGTTTGATCCACCCCAACCAGCTAGATAGTGCCAGCCCCCCTGTTTGAACAGTGTTGTGTACGATTTTTCAAATGCTGCTCTCTCTCACTGCAGATGAATCCTTTGTGTCTCATTACAGGTTCATTCCAACCGAATCGCTCAAGTCTCTTATCTGACTTTAGCTGCAGGTTTAGTTATAGATATATATACATATTTCCCTTTTACAATCCATACTTGGACTTCTTGTGTCAGGAAAGAGCCAATACAGAACAAATGAAATATATCCGAAGTGATCCCTTTTCTTCTCTGAAAAGTGTTATTGTCCCAGTCTTTTCTAGGAGTATGTAGCTTCCCTTTTTGCAAGCAATAATTCTTATTTAGAAGTTCTCCGGTTTAGCATAGTCTTTGTAATGTTAGTGCCTTCATCTTTAAAACCTTCTCTTGGATGGTAGGCAAGCTAGCACACCTCACCTTGAAACTGTAGGAGTGCAGTTTCTACGAGCAATAAAATCCTCTTGTGGTTGCGTGAGGCTTAGCTGAGGATCCAAGCCCATATGGTGCATTCACAAGGGTCAAAGCCAGAGGGGGACTAATTGTGATCACCCTGTCCATTAGTCCTGAGGAACTATTGGCTTATAGTGGCAACATGGAGAGACCTAGATGGAGACAACATCATACTTTGCTTTCCCAGACAGTCTTAGTTTAATTCTTAAATTTCCTGTCGATACAAGCAACATTGGATGTTGCCTGAAAGCCATCAGCTGACCGTCAGTGATCTGGTCTGACCTCGTGTGTGTCAGATGCCACGGGACTTCCCAGAATTAATCTCTGCTTCAAGCCTAGTAGGCGTGGGTGAACTAAAGCACATCTCTTCTTAGAAAAACATACAATCTTGATTTCAAAATTTCCAGCGATGACGAACCTACCACAGCCTTTGGTAAGTTGTTCTAATTGTTAATTACCCTCACAATTAAAAAAATCGAAATCACACTTTACTTCTGGTGTGAGTTAGATCAACTCAGCCTTTAAACTCCTTTTCTTTGTTTTTTTTTTTTAAGTAATAAATATGAATATGAATACACCAAGAACCTCTTCCACTTCCTAACTCCATCCGTGAAGTGACAGGGCCTGAACATAGTATTTCTGTAGGCTTACAATGGTACCAAAGCAGTCGTAATGTGATCCTCTTCTTACTGCTTTCCTCGGGCCGTATCTCCAAGGATATAGTTCATGTCATGGCAAAGCACTAACAGATGTTGATCAGATAATTAACAAATGTAATCCCCAGTATCCTTCAGGAGATTCCGTATCTTCTAGGTATGAGCTAGATTCTTCAGTCCACATACATGGCTTTACATTTTGGCTATTACCATGCCTTACTTACTTATCAAAGAATTCAAATCCTTCTGTATCCATAAACTGAGTTATTCACTATTTTCAGTAGTATTTGTCACTGACAAACTTTATCAGTAATGTTTTTGTTTTCTTTCAGGTCATTGATCAAAAAATACTGAATTTTCTAGGGCCAAAATTTGGCCTCTGGGGCATCCCTGTGAAGTAAGCACTCCTGCCATATGGTGGTTTTATGAAAAAAAAAATATTCAAATTAATTGGTACTGAATACATTAGCATCTTTTAATACATTATTAACTGACTTCCATATGAACTATTTCTTCACTTTGGCCAGCATTGAAACCAGGCTGTCAAGTCTGCAACTGTTTATGTAATTCTGTATCGTCTTCGGTACCACATTAGCTCCATTCTCTGAAATTGGTCTATTGATGTTTCAAAGACCTTTTCTTCCAGCTCTTTTGAAACTTTGAGATACTGATATTTGCCTTAAATAGCTTCTGACTAACCTATTCCTTAATTGCTGTTGGAATGGAAGGGTTTTACCATCACAGTATAATGTGGTACAAATACATCATCAGACCATTTTCCACATTTTTCAGCAGAAGTATTTCATTGAATGATGATGCATTTCTACGTAATTGTTTTCAGCCGGTTAGAACAGTGATCTTTACACATTTCTAGGATCATTTGCCTCCAAGTTTTCAGTCCTTGAAAGAAGGAATTTGTTTTAGGAGGGCCACTTCCCATCCCCTTTGTTCACTAGGTTTATAGGCTCTGTAAAAGCATGTTTTTGAGTTGAAGTTTTAAGGAGGTCAAATATTTTTCCCCACAGATAAACAGTTCCAGTTCCTTCTCATTAGCCAGGCTACTTGTGTTAGCAGATAGGCAACTTAAGAAGTTCTTCTTTTATCTTTATTTGGTGGTATTTTGTTCCTAACAAAGTTTAGGTTTTGGACTAAACCTAGAAGAGAGAAAAAATGACTATTGTCCTCCCCAGTGCTCTTAGTTTAAAAACCATGTGGTTAAAGTTCCCATCCTTTCCCCTTAAAACCTCTATAATGAGCCAGTAAACCAGCCCAGACTAATTCCCAAACCCTCAGCGGAGATACAGTCAGGATAGTGGGGTGATTTGTTTTGCGGTGAATAAGGAATCTTTCTGAATGTGATTCACATTCAAGTCTCTGTGCAGAGATGTTTTGGTTCCAACTCTGACTAGCAAAAGACAAGCACCTGCAAAAGCAAAACAATGAAAAGCCCACCCATATGTGTGTTAAGTTGCAATAAATGGCTAATTGTCAGTAATATTGCAGTTGTACAATGCATATGTAGTGTTGGCTTCATTTTATTTATGTTAATACATGCTCCTTTTTTCAGACTTCAATCTGATGTAATTGGATCTAGTTGCAAATGAAGGAAAGAGCCTTGAAAATTTTTTTAAGCTCCACCTACTTTCCTCCAAATTTCAAAGAGAAGAAATGCTGTTCACATTATATTTTTCTGATCCTCCCCTTTATTCATAAAACCTATATTTTAAGCTTCATTTCTCAGTGATTCTTTTAAATACATTCAAGAGAGGAAACCACTTGCAAAACAGAAATATATTTTCCCATCTTCTGAGACATATCCAGCCCATAGCAAGACAAACCTGGTGATAACAGGCCCTTTACTGGGCCATAACCCACTCATCTACACATAAATGCAGTTTTGAAAGTCGTATCCTGGACAAGAGAGGGTTTCTGTAGTACTTCAAAGAAATGGGAAGCCATCTGAGACAGCTTTTGAGAAGGGAGTAGGGGACTGTCCGAAGGCTGAAGTCTGGAGCGAGGTTAGAGGATGTGGGTGGCGGCTCCCGTTCCCGCAGTGAAGCCTTCTCCTCTGCTTGGGTTTCCAGTGCTGACCGGGGGGCCGCTCAGCGGGACCTACAGGCTGCGCCAGATTCACTTCCACTGGGGGTCCAACGACGAAGCCGGCTCCGAGCACGCGGTGGATGGGATGAAGTACGCGGCAGAGGTAAGGCTTTACATGGAGTCATCTGTACCTCTAAGCTTGTGACTAGTTTTCCGTTGTAAGAATAATGTTGCCCCTCCTCTGCCCGCTTTTCATTCTGCCCCCATTTTATCGAAAGACAAGCGGTCTTCCTGAAGTGTTGCATGTTTGGTCCTTTCTCAAAGGAGAACCTATTTGAAAGCTTTGGAGAGGATTAAAAAAGGAGTACAGAAGACAAGAGCTTGATAAGAGCAAGATTTAATGTTCAAGAGTTATTTTAAACTTTGTCTTTCACTGTCTCTTCCTTGGAGAATATTTTCAAAGTCAGCTTCAGTTACAAACCGCAGAATTATTTGATTTGGGGCCTGTGCAGTGTAAAGTTTATGCTAGACTTAGGAGTGTTGCATTTTGTGGTGCATTTAGCAATGTGATGGTTATGACTTTGAGAACYGCCCCTTAGTATCTGTGGGGTGCCTGCCGTCTGCGGAGGTGCTGCGTTTCAGGGGCGGCAGCGTGCCGCAGGGGGAGACGCACCCTCTGCTCTGGCACGGAGAGTTYGCTCCTGCTCTGCCTCCTTCGGTGCGTTTGAGTAGTCTACAGTAAAAAGTATTCAGTACCCGATTCCTCTTTGCCAATGGAAGTAACATGGAGTATTTTGATGAGACTGAGGTCTTTAACAACCCATAGTTCAGACAGTGGAAGAGTTTTCTGGGGTTAAAAAGAAGTAAAAAGTATAAAAATAAATTATAATGGACAAATAAAAGACGTAATACTAAAGAAGAAAAAAAAATGAAATGTATGCACAGTGGTGTGATCAGATTTTACTGGAAATGCTATAAGAGACAGTGGTCAGAAAAAAAAATCAGTTTTCTAACACTAATGGGGAAAAGTGACATTTGCAGTGTTTAAAGGCTTATGTTTTCCACAGGAACCAGGTGAGATGGAATATAAAGAATTAATAGAGGTGCTTTAAAACCATTAAGTACCAAAACCAAATTTCTAGCTGAGAAAATATATATATGTTTCCCATCTAAGAAACCAAACGGAAGGAGAAAATATCTCTGAATTTCTAGCCAGTCTAAAAACCTTTCCGTTACCTGTTGGTTGGGTAACCCTCCACAAGAAGCTCTCTAGATGTCACTTTGGCTTTGGGATAAGAAACCCAGAATTAAGATCAAGGCTTCTGAGCACTGTTCACACAAAAGAAAATACCTCAGAAGGAGACATGAAGATGCTTTCAGTGCTCACCTTCATAAGGAAGATGTGTAAGATTTCAAGAAAAAGCATCAACCGAGTCGAAGAAATAAGTAGTGTACAGGTAAAGAAGACTGCAAGGTTCAGCCCCCTAAACCCACCGGGAAGCAGAAGGGATCCATGGCTCCATTCTTTGTGACAACGTATGGTCTGATCAAGGTCTCTTCACAAGCTGCAGTGACAGAGCGGTGGTAAGACGGGATATATTCCTTAAAGAGAAGTCACAAGCCATTGAGAATGGGGCTGTACCCAAAAGTGTTTCACAGCTCTGTTTGTTTGGGGGCTTCGGTTTTTAGGGGGTTGGCTTGGGGTTTTTCTGGCAAAGCTATGAGGGAGTGGGAGTGGGCTTGATTTAGTTGTGGGAATTTTGCTTTTTGTTCATTGTTTTTTTTCTTTTTTAAAAATCCACAATAAAAGTCAATTCTGACTGAGAGTATCTGTTTCCTTTTTGTGTATGTAAAAATGCAATTGTTTAAAAGTTGTTCAATGTAGTTTTTGTGAACTGAAAATAGTGAGTGGTGCAGGCAGTATGAGCTCCAGGATACTAACGCACCTGAGAATGGTTTAGTGGACTGTGTTCTCCTCCCGGTTTAATTTATAATATTTTTAGCAACTTTCCTTCAAGGATCTCTGAAGCTGCGAGCCAGTATGTGTTTCATCGTGAGCATACATGTATTATTATTGATTTCAGTGGGATTTCTTACTTGCTGGAAGTCATGTTTCAGCACTTTAGAGTCCAAGTGCTTAACAAACATTAATTATACCCTGTAACACCAAGTAACAGCTTTGTTTTACAGATACGGAAAATTAAAACTTGTAAAGGTTAGGCAAGGATTGAGACTTAGAGTCAAAATCTTCACACTCCTAGATCCCTATTTCAACCACGCAGCTGTGTTGCTTCCCATAAAAAGGCTTTAAAGCAAGTTCCAGCTTTCCTAAATTGCTCTTACTGTAGAGGTCTTGAAGTGCTGTATTCCAAAAGGAAGCCTTTTTCTCAAGGGTTCATCCCAGTTTAAGTCATTCAGTGGAGCTGCTTTTCAGCACTCCTAAAGAGTAAAGTTCAAAGTCTGAAAAGATGGTCACCAATTTTAGAAAAGCCAATCCCATGTCCTGCTTCTGAGTGTCTCTTTCCGTATCTAAAAACTATGTGTAGTAAGGTTTACTAATCCACTGAGGACTCGCAAGAGTAATTAATGTTTGTGAAGTATTTAGTCTTAAGCGCTGTGTGAGTGTTTGTGCTCTCTCCAGTTTGGCAGTTGGACCGTTGCTCAAGGCTGGGATGTCCTGGCGCTTCCCGGGAACCCGGAGCTCCTGCCGTGGAGCGTGGCCAGGATTTAGAAAACCTTGCTTAGCAGGAGGGACTGAGGTGATATGGGGGTAGACATCACGGGCTTTTCCTTTCCCCACCTGGCCAGGTGGTGTCTTTAAGCTGCTTAAGCAACTACCACAGGACAATTCCAGAGAAATGCATGTTGGAAATGCAAATGCTCAAACCTGAGATAATCAAGCTGCTTGTAAGTGCCTAACTACTGGTAATCATAGAAAATGACATTTGGAAAGTATCAAAAATGAAATTTTGATGTTCAGCTTAAATGAAACAAGGGAAAAGGGGTCAGTGCAAGTTCAATGTGGTTCCTCTGCCTGTTTTCTAGCTATTTATGTGGCTGATTAATGTTACTGAAAGCCTGATTAAGGAAAAAGAGGAGCAACAAATAACATTCTCATGATTTGCAATCACTTTTCGAAATCAGCTGTACTAAAAATGGATTTAAAAGCTTTAGTTATATAACCATGGGATATCTTGTCTTAGCTTCTCTGTCCAAAATCTGGGGACGCAACAGCAGTTTGCCATGCGCTATAGTGTGCTGATTGCTGCTAAATTTTGAATAATCCCAGCCACTGGAAATGCTTTTTGCCATTTGTGTGAACTATATATTTACCAATTTCAAAAAATAATTGCATTTAGAAAATGGAATGGCTCTGAATACAAAAGAGCGAAGTAGAGTATCAAAACCAGTAAAGTCTCAGTATTAATTCGTGACTATTTGAGTTCAGCGGGAGTTGATGCTGTCTGTGTCCCTTGCTTTTCAGCTTCATGTGGTCCACTGGAACTCAGAAAAGTATTCCAGTTTTGTTGAGGCAGCTCGTCAGTCAGATGGATTAGCAGTCATGGCTGTATTTCTGAAGGTAAGAAAAAAATGTCTCAGGCCTCCTAATAAATCTGTATTATGAGCCCAAACAGATAATGGTGATAGTGGGTGTCATTATTGCTAAAGAGATAATTGTTTTATATGGCCATTAAATTATACTGTCTCCTTCATACTGTTTACTTTCCAGTATAGAAAGCTGTGCTTGCTTGAAGGTTAAAAATATCAGATTAATAGATTGTCAAGACAGTGAGGCTCTTCGGTTTGCCTGGTCTGCACTCCTGTACAACATAAAATGTGGAACTTTATTCAGCTGCCTCTATATGGATCCCGATAACTTGTGCTTAACTAACAATGGCGATCTGATTTGTTTCAAATGCTTCTTTAACGGTTTGTTTCTGAACCGATAGTTTCTTCTGAAAAATGAAAAAGAAAAACCCAGAATCTGGAGAATTTCCTTGTAAYTGTTATATGCTGCTTTGCCTCCTGCACCAATTTGCAGCAGTTGCAAAGAATTGCTTCAGTAATTCTGTCTTTCCAGTTTACAGTATAATGATTCAGGGAAAGTTTCACTGGATTTCTTAGCACACAAATTCTGCTTGGGATAAATAAAAATGATGTTTTCACTGTTATAAACAATTTAAATTTCAGATATAAGCCTGAAACTTTTAATATCCTGCATACAAAACGTAAAAAATAAATTGCTTTTATTCCCCTGCAGTGTAAAGTTTGTGGGTCTTTTGTAGCTGAAATAATTACTATGAGTAGCCAGAATAAATACTGTCAGCAAGGGACTGGATCTGCTTTACGACCAGTACTATTTCTAAGGACCAGCTAGTCACAGGCTTGTATACTCACAAAAACCATYAGATCTCACAGCCACTTAAGTAAAGCTATATAAA
This sequence comes from Oceanodroma leucorhoa, assembly GCA_030449065.1. NCBI lineage: Eukaryota > Metazoa > Chordata > Aves > Procellariiformes > Oceanodroma > Oceanodroma leucorhoa. The sequence goes on along the minus strand of JASVER010000004.1, from coordinate 18,114,591 downwards.
ATAGTTTCAGTATGCATTTGCTTTTTGATCATTTATTTTTGCTATTTGTCTCTGCAGCTCAAGTATTTCTTTCTTCTCTCTGGTGTTAATAGATTGGTGAATGCAACCCTCAGCTGAAGAAGATTACTGACCGCTTGGACACCATCAGAATCAAGGTGAACAAATGCTTCCAAAAGAATACTGATACTGGTGGTTGCTTTTGTTGTTTTGGTTTTTTGGTAACCTGGCTGCTACTTCCTTCACCTTCATGTTCCCTAGTCCCTAGTTTGATAGCTATCCATATCTAACTCTGATTTGGGACAGTTTAGGAGCATTCTTGTTACGAAAGTTAAAAACTAAGCAGACAAAGAATAATTTTTATACAATAAGAGATCAGAGGAAAAAGCTAATTCCTCACAGAACCTAACCTCTGACAAATCTGTTGCTATGAGAATATTAACAGGAGAAGAACATACTTCATGGAAACCTGTGAAAAAGATGAGGGAAAGGTTTCCTCCCCTGTTTTGCTGAGGTAAGGGGTGAGAAATAAGCTATTGTATGAGGGCGATCAGCCAGACTCAGCATCATGTTTTCATACAGGCATCTCTGGCCTGGTAGCCTGAAGAGGGAGAAGTAACCTGTGGGCCTGGGAGGAGTGAATGGGAAAGGGAACAAGTGGCAATAACCTGTGGGGTTACTCYGCCAGCCCCACAGAGACCACGTTGACAGTCTAACATCTTCTCATCTCTCCCTCCAACCTCCATCCCATGGTCATTTGTAACTACRGGGAGCCCGTGCTAATGTGACACCTTTGATGGTGTCCTGCTGGCATCAAGGATATCAGCAGCAAAGCTGTCGCAGAGGTAAGACCTCATCAGAAGGGCACTGGCTCAGCTGCTGTGATCATCCAGGATGCTGCCAGCCCACCCCATAGTGGAACAAGCTCTACCTCCTTTGGCATGACTTATATCGGCCTCYTGCTTTTAAATAATATTGCCCTGTTTTTTTCTTTTTTTTTTAACTTTTTGTAAGAAATAATTTTCTAAATATATTTAATCTAGAACTRCAATGAGCTTTTTCTTTTTTTATTTTCCAGGGTAAAAGAGCACTATTCACAAACTTCGATCCCAGCTGTCTGCTTCCCAAGTCCCTGGACTACTGGACTTACTTTGGCTCTCTCACTGTTCCACCTCTTCTTGAAAGTGTCATCTGGATTGTTCTGAGAGAGCCCATAAGTGTTTGTTCTGAGCAGGTATTTTTCAATTTTTCACTGCCRTAGAAATATTGCTTTTGTAAGACTTCAAATTGTAAATGCCACCCAAAAACATATTCTTTTGCAGACCTTGACATTGCRTACCTTATCAAATTTTCAAAGGACAAAATGTGTCTATCAAATTTRTCATGACTTCTTGTTGCCTTTCTTTGTGTAACAGCTATTTATTATCMATTTTTCTAAAAGAATCTGTGTACTCTAAAAATTAACAATCAAAAATAACCCACAAGGAACTTACAGAAAAAAGGGTTCTGATGTTGCTAAGAAATCCTGGAATTCCACTCGACTGAGCATCCTGCTTAAACCTATTCTCTGCCATTTTTATTTGACAGATCAATAGTAGATTTCTTCTCGCATTCCAGTTGTGTAAACCTTGGTGAATTTACTAGAATTACGAAAAGYAAATACAATTGTAATAAGTTGTTTTTTATGTTAAGCTATCTTAGGAAAAGTGTGATACCACATAAAAGAGTCTACTTACATTTCTTATTAAATTAAGCTTCATGCTATATATTAATGTTACAACAGTGACACCCAGTGGGCTGATCATCTTAAGTGTATGGAGTTTTTCGTACTGGAAACACTGAAGTATATCAGATTATAGCTTCTAATATTGGATGTTGATAAGTACATCACCTGCAATATGTTATCAATATTCTGGGCACACTGTAAACCTTACCACAGCGTTTGTCTCATTCATGGTCAATATTACAAATACCTCAGAAAATTCAATACCCTACGTCACATACTCAGCAGAAATGGTGGCTTCAATCTTTGYGCAAAATGTTAAGACAGTTCACTGAATGGGATGCTTGTTAGTCAGGAGACCTCAAATTCTGTTTGTAATTGATTTGAAGTCCTGTATTTGCTCAGTGCATCCATTTTTCTCATCTGTCTTCCCCACTCCCCTCAATCTGGCTTTGTAAGACTCGCTGCAGYGTGTATGGGTCTAGGATTGAAAATTTGCATTAAGATTTGAACTTCCCAAAGACAAGCCATTGTTCAGRTTAAAAGGTTCTTATTTGGGCTAAGCTGTAGTTAATATATTCTAAAATGTRAAATACTGTATGCAAACACCCATGTGTAATAGGTTCAGAGGACACAGTGTCGGAAACAGTGTCAAGTACAGTGATTCTTTACCGGTCATTTTTCATAGACTGTAGCTATATCTTATGTATTAAAGTATAAATGTGCTATATTCCTATAAATATAAGCATGCATATAGTTAAAAGTGTTTGTTTCTAGTAATGATGTCCACTATTGTGATTGATCAGTCATCACCATGACTGATACTGTTTTGCCATTTAATTTTATTCCTCAAGTTTGTATTTCTTTGGGGCTCTACAGTTTATTACCTACTTTTTGGTGCACTTTTCAGGTTGAAAGAAGTTAAAAATAAATTTTAATKTTTTAGAAACTCACAGGGAGCCTGAGTTACAAATGTTAGCTTTAGAATGGGGTAGAGTCAGATAGTATTGACTTTTTTTGCTTTTAATGCAATTAAGATGCAATGTTCTGTACAACTAAATGCTCTGTTATGRTGGAATTATTTTTGTACTGTCCTACACTTGGTAACCAAGAAGGGAAGTAAGGTGGTGTATAGAAATAGTAAATATTGGAAAGATTAGAAATTAGACAAAATACTAARCTTCAGGTCAGAATTCAGACTCCAGTTTCCTGAGATGGAAACTGTGGTGGAGTCACCATCCCTGGAGGTGTTCAAAAAACGTGTGGATGAGGTGCTTCAGGACTTGGTTTAGTGGGCATGGGTACTGGGTTGATGGTTGGACTCGATGATCTTAAAGGTCTTTTCCAACCTTAATGATTCTATGATTCTATGAGATTAGACATGGAGCTCTGATCTGGGTTTCTGCTGAGTTSAGCTTAAGCAGAGAAGCTTATGCTGAGGTATGAATAACTGCCTATTCTATGTTTCCACAAGGGAAAAGTTTTGAATCTTTCCTGGTTTGAGTACATGTTTAATATATCAAAAGTGCTAATTACAGAAGCTTTCTTTAGCACCACAGCTATTATTCCAGGTTAATTGTGAATATACTCTGAACAAGATGATGTACACAGGTACACATAAGAAATCTAATTTTTGGCACCAAACATTCTGAGTCTCCAAACTATAAAAACAAAGTAAAGAATATAGAAAACTCTGGTTTAGAGCAGGTTGTGGAAGACAAAGTGTGAATACAGGAAACAAATAATCCTTATGCGTAGTTTCATTCTGACATGTATTTCGGGAGATTTTCTTGGTAGTCATCGTTTTTAGTTTGCAAGGACAGAAGTGGTGGAATTGCCATTTCCCACATGCCATAGAAAAATACAGTTCCATTCTTCCTGGCGGAAAAAAGGTGACAAGTGTMTTTACTATTTATTACATGCTTTTTCATTAGTATGAGGGTGAGGGTTTTCTGCTGAACCTTATGTCTCTTTTGATTGCAGCTAGCMAAATTCCGCAGCCTCCTGAGCACTGCTGAGGATGAGGTCGCCTGCTGCTTGCTGAGAAACTACCGGCCTCCCCAGCCTTTAAAGGGACGAGAAGTCAGAAGGAATTAAAGGAGTAAAGCCAGAGTAGTCTCCCTCTGAAACCAAAGGCTGAATTAATTTTAATAGTTAATATACTTAGTGATTTGGTTTTTTTGTGAGTTGTTGTAACAAATAGGTGTTGTTTTAYTATTGGTTACTATGCAGTCATTTCTCACAGACAAGTACGTCCGGAGTTGTTGCAGGTTCATCGATGTTAACAGGTCTGACTGTGTTTGAGTGCATTGGTTTGGGAGCATTGAGGCATTAGCATTGCATGCACAGAGGGCAGTGCTAATCCTAAGGGTCAGATGTGGTGAAGGAGTTGTCCRGAATTTGCCACTAAATTACTGAACAGCATTCCTGACATTAATGGCAGTAAAGGATTTTCTGGGATTATTATTCTGGTCTCTAACATAACATTTAGCTTCTGTGTAAGACTTCACACTGTAATTCTCAAGAAAAAAATATTTCAAGGCTGATATAATTTCATTGCTGACTTCTGCAATACCATACTTACCTTCCTACAAAAAGCAGTAATGACTAACAGCATTTAAGTAAAACAGATATTTATATGATCCTGTTGTTATGACTGCTTCCTAGCAGTAATGATGTACTGATTGAATTTTTTAAAGAAAGCAAATAGTAAGGATTTTGTATATTGCAGGATCGTGTCAGGTGGATTAGRTATTCCTGAATTCCACCATGTATGCTGATGAAATTGTCCTGAAACCTGAAAACTGCAAGGTGGAAGGGCATAGAGGGAACTGTTCGTTCACGCCTAAACTTGGTCTGTTGCATTTGGTGAACAATAAGGGACTGTAACACTATATCGATGTAGCATCAGACTCCTACCACTTAAAATCAGGAGGCAGGGGTAGCTATTGCTCCAGACTTTCATACTAGACACGTGGCATGCTGCAGTGTGAGACACATGCTGCATACCTCACATCTTGCAGTGAGCACAGCACCACTCTGGTATGTAATGTCTCTTAGGTACTGGCTGAARTTCTGCTGTCATAGCTGAACTTGGGTGGTTGCACTTACATTCCAAGACCAAAGATAGCATTTAGAGCAAGCCAAAGAAATCAGAATCAAGTCAGTATCTAATAAAAGATCAGCCCTCAATAGCAATGTGTTGAAATGTCTGTCTTTATGAATTGACTTGAGCCTGTGTTTCTCTCAAGAGCTTTTGTTATCTGAATATAATTGTTTGGTTTATGCCAAATTTATTTTTATTATTTTTAATGAACTTACCATAGGCTGTAGCTTATTAGATTTATTAGCTTATTAGATTTACCCTCAGACTCTGAGAACGACAAGTGAAAACCAGTGATACCTGAAAGAGGCAGCTAGAGGTTTCATGGGCAGTGACTACCACCAATCTCTGTACTACTTCTGACCAAACTCATCTTCCACGACTGCTCTCCATGAATTTGCTTTTTCGTAGGTTTTATAGACTGTGCCTCTTGCCTCAACAGATCTTTTGTTCTTAGATGGACAAATATGAGGGAWATAACAAACAGGATTGACTTTATATACCTTCTTATAACTGAATAAATTAGACATAGAGACATAGATATTTTAGCTTAGTTTAAGATAGGTGGATTTTTTTTTTTTTGTTTTCTGCTCCCCAGAATATAGCTACTGTTGCTGCAAGGCCTCTCAATGCCTTCTGAATGTTTTCTGAAGGAAAAAACACAAAAAGACCGTGGAAGAAATAAAAGACATTTGGCAGCRGCAGCAGGTACAAGTATTAACCAAAGGGGAAAAACCTGCAGGCACTTCTTGTTTTCTGGCATAGGGAGAAGAAGGCAGCTGAAAAGACCTCAGGCTAGTTCTTTCTGAATGAGGATGTCTGGAAAGTGTGCATGGAGCAAGCGGGAGTGTGTTGCATGTTTTCACGCCCTTTTTTAGATTTAGTGTTGGATCTGATATGTTTCCCTGTCATGTGAGTAGCTGCAGAACATGAACAAAATGTTTACAAATTGCATGAAGGTTATAAAGTTTGTTTGCCTGAGAAGAGAAAGTAATAAGGCTACTGCTTCATATCAGAAACAAAAGTTTTACATGTTTTTTATACATTGAAAACAGTGGAGTTGATCCAGTGCGTTGATATTTACAAGGATTTTATCAAAATAAAAAATTGATTTTATGAATGTGTCTTGTTTTTTCTATTGAAGAGATTCAAGTTTTACAGAGAAGGCTGCAGTTTTCTAACTGGCGCCTGCAGCTCTATTTCTGGAAAAAATAGTCACCCCTCATTTGAAGTCTATCTTTGGGCARTGTAGGTATCTTTTTTATGTTCCAAGTAAAATGTCTTTGACAGTGGTAAGACATGCAATCAATTGTACGTAAAGTTTCTGATAGTGCTTTTTTGAACTATTGACTATTTTTATAGTTATGCAAATAAGTTTTAGAAGACCATTCACAGTCATTTTCCTAATGTGGAGATGCTGTGTTTATGTTAGATTGACCTAGCATGGTACTGGATCTGGGCTGAAAGCTGGTGGTGGCATCTGAAAAAGACTAGAAATGCTCAGTTGCCTGAAATCCTTTGGGAACAGCTTCCCAGATTATCTCTCTGCTGTGACTGTTAAGGTGAGAGCACGGACCCAGCCTCAGCACTGAGCACTTAGTTGCGTTCTCAGTCATTAACTTACTCTATGCCCAAACTGYATTGAATTTCAACCAGATTACATGATGTGCTCCCAGGGAACTAAATCTCAAGTATGGGCTCCATGCTGTACTAAGATGACTCTAGAGCAGACAAGGCTAAAATACGTCCTCACACCACCAGGTTCAGGCCTCTTTGATCAACTCTTTACCCTCTGAGACAACTGGAGCCTTTATACTAAGAAGAATGAAATGCTCAGTGACCAAAAAACATATAGGGTATTTGCTGAAAATAGTAGCTGTCAAGAATTGTTTATGGCTGGATAGTTGGTCACGCATAAACTTATTCTCAGAATTAAATAAACTGCAGTGGAGCCTTGGGGTCCGCTCTGCTCTTTTTGGCACAGGAGGGAAGCAGTGTGCTCTGCTGTGTTTATAGCCTTTGCCAGTCATGCTCATGATGTCATGTTGCAAAGACAGAGTTTAACATCAGCTGGGAATTTTCTTTATGTCAAAGAAAAAACCTGGGAAGTAGCTGTCTTTCCTTCTGGAGTACAGTGGGCTGAAGATCAGGCAGACATCTGTTTGCTGCCATACACCCACTCGCTACATACCTGTGCTTTCTCTGCCCMTGCAGAGATTTGTCTCTCTGTTGCTTCAGCAAACAGGACTTTGCTGGCCTTCCAGATGTGAACTGGGACCTAAAAGAATTCAAGGAATCAATTCCAGCAAAAAAACCCAAGTCTTCCAAATACTCAATTTTAAAATAACTTTACTGAAAGAAGGGGAACATGGCATATAACTGAAGTAACATAATAGAAAGAAATATGTAATACATTTTTTATAAACTTAATGGAAAGGAAATTTGGGATTTAGATTCTTGTAGCTTTAGGTAGGCAAGGAGCAGATCGCTAGAGAGAAATTTTGCCTAGCCTTCAGATGTTAAAAGTTGCAAATAATTGAGAGACTTAGAACACCTGCAGGTTGCAGCCTCAGCATGAAGGTACGAATGCCAGAGGAATGCTGCTCTAGAGATGTTTTTTTCATTTTCTGTTAACTAGTTTAAAAAAGCATTGTGACAATCTCCTTTATCACTCTGCTGCTAGATAGACTACATCTAACTTCTGGCCTAACTCTTACATTTTGTTGTTCCCCCCACAGTCTGATCTTGCTTTGTGGTTTTAGCTGTGGAGTAAAGAGTTTGTTCTATTTTTGTTTTTAATTACCATTGCTTGCCTATGCTTATTTTTCTTTGATTCATCTTCCCAGGCATCTCTTTAGGACTTAGGATAAAAACCTTAACTTATAAAGCATCCTACAAAAATCCAGTAGTGTTATATTTCCACCAATGTTCTGCACATATAGACAGCCTGCTTGTTTTTCATATTAAGTCTTGTTGGTTGTTTGTACAGACCTAGCCTAACAGAGATTTGGTCCGTGATTTAATCTCTCAGATACTGTTATTTCCACACCTTTTATTCATGAAGTGCTTACTCTATGGACAGATGGCCTTTTCTGGGTGTCTGCTGTCTTCGTGAGACAGGAGGTAATGCTGAAGTGCTTAAACAAAAATGTTTCTAAATTAATGTTTTGTTTACTATTTCTGTCAACCTCTCCATCATTCATGCCAAGTACAAGTTTTCACTGTGGTGAAACATTTGCATGTGTGACATGTGTTGTCTTCTCTAGTGCAGCAGAGTTTGGGGACRGAGGAATGTCTCTGACAGGACAGTACTTGATTGTCCTGTGAAAACAAAGATTCTCTGCCTCCACTTAACAGATGTGCTGCACAGTCAACTCCTGTGTCACTTCAATTTTATCAAATTTAACCCACATACTTGGCTACATAAATTTGAATAATTTGTAGATGCTCCTGACAGTTTTGTTTTTCAGATGTAAATTGTACAGGTTGCATGCAACAGAAACAGACAAAATGTATTTTTTATGAAGATCAGATTTAATTTTTTTCTGTCTCTCATTTGAAAATATTTTGAATAAAGCATCAGCCGTTTAAATAGCAACATTTTGCTTCCAATTCTTCTCTTTTCTACAGCTGTATGAACACCAGACAGAAATGTGCTGTGAAATTTTTAAAAAAAGAAAATTTAAAAAGAAATTAAAAAAAAAAAGCAGGAGTTGGTGTTTTTGAGGAAAAAAAGGAACCTAGTCAACCTTGGTGTTTTTCAGAGAGTCTGTTCTTGATTTCTATTTTCCCTTTGTCCTGTTTAAACTTCAGCTTCTTATGTAGTTTGTGATTTCATGAATAAACAGTTTACCTGGAAATCACTAAGGATCTCAGCATCAAAACTTATACTCAAAAAACGTAAAATTGTCATGGTTATGTAGAAAGCATAGATACCTATGTATGAATAGCTGAAAGAATGCTGTGTCCCCAGGTCTGCAAATGGCAGCGGCAATCCAAAAATTGCTGAAGATTATTTAAATAGTATTTGTTACCTATTTCATTGCAAATACAGTTATAAATAAGAGCAATATCCTACTGTTGTATCAAACTAAAGAATATAAGAGTCATGGTACTGTGCTATTCAACAACATATTAATTTTGAAGTCTGTTAAAAATGTCTGTAGAGAGTAGCCAAAGAATTTCCAGCCTGTTGGCCCAATGCCCAAAAGAAACCTTGAATCTCTCAAAATAGTTTATCTCATCTTCATGAATGGTTTAGGGAACCTTCATCAGAAGAACAAAGCCACCAGCCTCCTGAAGTCTGCAGACAAGGTCCTGTGCCCAGAGAGGCTTCAGTTTTGGTGTGGATGGTGTCAGTCATAGCTACATTCAATAGCTAGGTATGTGGGAATGCTAAATATACAATGTTGAGATGATGCTACCTCAGCAGAAGCTGTGTCTCCTGCATGTTGGAGATGCCCAGCACTCTTACATGCACTGGCAAATGGTGCTGATGGTATAAAATCTTGTTCTTGTTTTGACATMTACTTTGGAGATAGATGGATGACTGATTGAGGACAGAGATACTGCGTTTGAAAAGATGGTAACAGACTAAACTATATTCAATAATCCAAAACGTTGAACTGACTGAACAAACGAGTGATGAGATGTGAAGAAAATTAAGAAAAATGCCAAAGATWGGAGCATGAACACCAAAAAAATCTTCTAATAGAAAAAGAGGCCCTTTGCAGATTGCTTTTGCTGGTAGATGTCACTGTGAATAAGGCAATGGTCTGGCTGTTACCTTCACACTGACACGACAGCCCGAATAACATCCACGGTGTCCTTAAGTCTCAGCCTGTGGAGAAGGGTATGTAATATAACTCATACTGAGACTGTACTGTTGATTGTGACTTACCCCCTTTCTTAAGAGTGAAACAAGGATTACGAAAAAAAGGATTACTTTCAGATACATAACAAAAAACGTTCAGATTTAAAAGATCATATTTAGGTGAATCTGTGCATTTAAATGCTCGCTGTTTTCCATAAGCAGTTGCCATCACATAGTTCTACACATGCCGAAAAGCCACATGCTGAGAACAACCTATAGGAGCAAGGTAAGTTTTTCTGTGTTTTCTTCCAGATGGAAGTTTCCCCAGGCGTTAAAAAAAGTATTTAAGTAATTTGTGTACAGGGAGCCTGTACTGTGCGTGGCCATATCAGTGCTACCAAGCAGGCTCTGTAGGTCCAGCATGTTCTGGCTCAGTTGGACTTCCCTGAGYGTATGGAAAGCTGCTGGGCAGAGCATGGGCAGCGGCTCAGGCTGTGCCGGTGCCCCAAGCTCTGGGAGCAGGCTCCGTGCAAGGACAAATTCACACATGCAGTAAATACAACTGAGCATAGGTGATCATCATCGAGTGGGTTTTTTGCAAAGGGAACAGTAAAGGTTCATACAGCAAATCTGACCAGTTATTTGAAACCAGTTTCTGCTTCAGTTTCCTGGCAGATTCAGGTGAACAATGGTGCTCACTTCAGCCATGGCACTGCTTTCACCTGACTCTCAGTGTGAGGTTCCAGAAAGCGTTGGCCTACCTGTCTCTCTCAGTTATGACATATCTAAATATCACTGCTAGGACCCAAGGTAGGTTTCTTGGTTCACACAAACGCACTGCAAATGTGCATTAACTGGAAATAGATCTGTGTGWCTACAGAAAGTGTAATTGTAGGACAACACATTACTAAAATGTTATTTTCCAGCCTGCTTTTTTTTTTTATTTTTAAATTTATTGGATAACTGTCATTTTTACTGGTCCAGATTTCACTCCCTGTGTCAGTGTACAGAGGGTACATACAACCTGCAGTGCCCCCACCTCTGGGTTATGGCAATCAGTAAGTAATCCAGTGATCTAGCCCTGCGGCACAGCCAACTCACAGCACAGCGGGAACACCCAGGCTATCCGAGCTGAACAGCACTCGGGTGTACACCCTGCCTCGGTGTGGTATTCCTTAAAGAATACAGGAGTCTCATGACTCTGCTTCACTTCTCCCTAGTGAGTGGCACRGGTGTGTTGCATTATGACAGTGTGTTCAGGGGTGTTTGTAGAATCACTTGCACTAAGATCCTGCTAAAATGTGTTCAGATTAAGAAAAAGATTAAGCTAAAGAACTTTCTCTTGCATCTTGCATCCAGTAATTCATGCAAGAGGAAAATGTGACTGACTGAATTGCTTTGTATTGAAAAAGARAAAGCTCCATTTCTTTTTCTGAAGTGTGTATTGCTGCTTAGTTGTGCTTTACACGCTGGTACTTATATGTCTGTACTGGACTTCTTTTCTGTTAATAGCTTAAGGCTATATTCATCCTCTTCAGAGACAGTAGTCATCCCAGTCTGGGCACTGGGTCAACTATTCAGCATGCAGGTCTTTGAGTGCTAAGATGTGCTTCACTTCTAGTACTTAGCACTCTTGCATTGGTAGGCACTGTAAAAACATTAGCTAATGCTTCTTACTGGCACTAAGAGTTACCTTTCTCGTTTGGCAGGGAAAAAGCTGCCCAGCCAAGGTATAAAACCACTAACCAAATGACTGGCTAGATAGTTAAAAAGAAATTATTTAGGTGCATATTCTTGTTGCTCTCACATTATTTTCTGAGTTTGAAGAGRGGCAGAATATCACACCCACAATGTGAGTACTATCCAGTTACAGCAGGGAAGGGTCCATGTTAACAACCAGCGTAGCAGATGCCTCCTGGTGGSCTGGTTCGAAGCCTGTCCATTAGGGCACTTGCAGAGGCAACAGGGATCCCTCAGGCTGAGCAGGGAAAAGCCGCCTACTTCTTGAATGAGTGTCTTAACTATCAACACCCCCTGCTTTTCCAGAGGGAAATGGAGTGTATCATCTGCTGTGCTTTGCAGTGAATTTAATAGCTGTGCATATMGTGGTAAATAAAACAAGTCAGGGCCCACTTTCTGGTCCTGCAACAAGGGCCACGAGACTCAAAAACATGTCTTCAGTCTGCMCAGCTGAACTTTCCTGGGTACCTTCCTCCATATGGTCTATTGGGAAACATCACTTCACCCTGTCTGGGCCCTCTTGTAGAGACCTCTAGGTGACATTTGCCAAAACCACCCTGGGRAGCTTTCAGTTGACCATGGCCAAATCCTGTCCCTCTCCAATTGCCGGTATGGGCACGGCTAACACTTCTGGTGTGTGCTAGGAGTGCCATGTGCAGCAGCATGACCCGGGGCTTCAGCAGTGCCTCTCTCCTTTCTGAATCCCACTGGAGCGCTTGTGTGACACCTTGTCCCCACTTGGTCTGGACACTTAAGTCTCCATAAGATGGCTGCTGCGTGGTCACCACTGCACATGGCATTCCTGCATGACAGTGGTATTTAGATGTCTCGTAAATGAAAGAGGCAGGCTGGCATATGCTTTCTGGAGTTCTCTACTTAATTTAKCCACTGGCATTCATCCTGTTTCATTTTAGGTGCCAAAATGCACCTTCTGAATCCTATTGTAAGCCTTTCTTGTGCTTCTCCTTATTTACAAAATGGGTGTGTTAATGCTTGTTCCCTGCATAAGTCTGTTGTCTTTCAGCAGGAATTTAAGATTTTTGTGTCACAGAAGCCAGCATATAAGTGAATGCTGATTTAACTATGGAAACAACCACCATCTTTGTTAGGTATGTGGTCAAACTAGAACCAAATGGTCCTGCAGTCAAAACCAGAAGCATGTGGGATTAAGGAGGATGGGAGCAATTAGAAATTGGGCCCCCTCTTGTTTCTCTATGAGGAAGAGGAGCTTTCTGGTTTGCAGCCTAGAAAAATGGGTGTGTGGGAAGAGTTGTCTTTAGGCCAGAAGCAGGTCGTGTATCTATCTCAGGGAAAGCAGTAGAAGGTGTTTTTGGAAAGCTGTGTTTTAATGGTAGGTCTGCTCTAGGGCCACCTCTAGCACGGGCAGAAACCCCGGTCTGTTCCTAACTTTGCACCATTTCTCTTTGTGGCTTTGCAGTAGTCCCATCACATCAGTATTTTCAAACTGGTACTTAACCCCTTTATTAGCCATTTAAAAAGAAGCTTTTAATTTCCTTGAATTACTGACTACCTCAGAGATCTCCTACTTAATGGCAGCTCCAGCCCTGTGGCAAGTTGGGTCACTTCTGTTGTGATGCTTAGAGATTTCAAAACATAACTTTTGGGAACAAGAGTTCAGGAGTAGTTGCTGAATCTTAATATTAGTCTAACCCTCCCATTGGAATAACTATATCCCTTTATGCTTGAGGATCTACAGAAGAACACGAGTATGAACACTGTGTATATCACAGCCTTGAATACAATTTGGTTTTAATATATACTCCTTTATACTTACAATATTGTTCTGGTGAATCATATATTTGAATTCACTCTATGCTCCTTTCACAACTGGCCCAACTTGCTGTAGTATCACAGAAATGAAATTTCAGAAACAGGTCTAGAGCTTGATYTCCTGTACCTAAGTGTCTGGTCTTGCAACTGCTTGAGCCAAACATCTGTTCTCCACCTCCCTCTCATCAATCAGATATGCTCAAATGAATTAAAATGTCTCTTGAAGAAAGAAATATGCATACAACAAATACTTGGAAGGAGGGCTAAAGGATGACAGGGTAGGTCAGCAATGTTCATACCAGGGAAACCTAGGAGGCCAGGAGCAGGGTACAATGAGTGAAATAGGAAACAATTCTGTAGGTCTTGGCAGAGCTTTCCTTTGCATTAATTATCTAAAGCTGTCTGGAGGCTTTCCCTGGAGCCTTTCTCTCCCTTGACCCAATAACAAAAGAATCCATGTTACAAACCTTACTTTGGGATATGTAATGGAAATGCAAAACACAACATCGTTAGCTGGCAGCCTTGTAAAATCCTGCCTAATGATAATCCTACAGGACTTGTTCAAGGGCTGAAAGCACTCTGAATAGCTGGAGTGTGACCATTTCAGGCATTYCTCTTGCATATGTGCATTTTCACAGACAAAAGACACAATGGCTCYGTTGGACCATGCCTCCAAAGTATGTTGCCATTGCAGAAACGGCCTGTGTGGTTCCATGAAGATAATTAAGAAATAAGATTCTGTGAAGGGATATTAGACCACACTTCACAACAGTGCGAATCAATGGAAGAGCGCACAGTTTGGTGAGGGAAGGAGGGGGACATGCAGATCTGGCCTCCCCCAGAAGACTGCAGAGAAGCCCAGTCGCTTGCACAGAAGCGGCTGTGGATGTCCTCCTCCTTGCTCTTCCTCATGGGGAACCTCCCGATATGACAGGGGTGGTCCTGTTGCATCAAGTTGCTGACAGCTTTTTGTGTCACTACTACCAAATCTGTCCTAGCACATTTTCCAAGGGTAAATCTAAATGTTTCCTGATGGTACGTTGTTGGTGTGCCAAGGGTTAGTATCTCCTTATCGTGAGGAAGCAAGGGGTTTGGTTTCAAGGGGCAGCCCAGATGACCAGATTGCCCTGGCCCTCAGCTCTCTCCTGATTAACACCCCTCCAGCTGAAGGAGCGAGTTTACATCAGGGCAGGAGAGGATATGTTCAGAGGTACCATTTATAAAAGCTTTGGCTGTGCATGACTTGGTCTTTTATATGGATTCATGTTATTACATTGCTCTGGTAACCGAATGTCCCAGATGGAGATGAGGTTTTATTGCATTAGATTTTGTCATGCCAGGCACTTTTTTTTCCCCAGTCTTTTGGCCTCATTCGCTGCTTTATCCTGTTCAACTTCAGTTTGCTAAAGATTTCAGTGAGAACGAGAGCAGGCCAAATCATCACCACAAATCAAATTTGAGGTGTCTCAAAAAAGCGCGTCCTCGTGCCACCAGGATTCCTGTGCGTGTCTGATGTGTTTGTGACTGAAAGGTCAAAAACGCTACTTAGGAAACTGTCTTACCCAGCGCTGGCAAAGTCAGCGCTCGTCTATGCGGGGGTGAGCCCGGCGGCGAGCGGGCTCAGCCAGGGCCGAGTTCAGTGATGCGACTGCAGCCGGGCCTGGCGTGGGTGGCGTCCCCCGGCCATGCTCTGCGGCAGCATTTTGGAGGACGCACACTGCCCCCCTGCCCCGCCGTATCCGGTTACTGAGGCGTTGCTCTGGCAGCCATCATCCTGCTGCACGACGTGCACCAAGAGCCGCCGGGCATGCAACATGTTTGGTCGTCCGTTGGCCATCCTGGGGTTTGTCTTGCTTGGGCGGGATGGATTTAAGCTCATGGGTGTCCTGAGGAGGAGTAAATGCTGTTCAAAGGGCATGTGAGGAATGAAGCCAATTCCCCCCAGGGGGGAAGAGAAAGGGAAGCTTGGGGCCTTCCCCAACTCACTCTTAAATTTCCACCCTGGAGTGTGTATGTGTATTTATGAGAAAATTAAGCAGAGGCTACACATTGCCTGATACAGTGAATATCAGGGCTAAGATATTCCCACCTCTCCATTTCACAGATTTATCCAAATGTGAGTAGTAGCTCTCCACAGACAAAATAGGAAGTGAACGTAATGGATATCTAAAAGGGGATCATCAGGTGGCGATAGTTTGGCGATGAGGGAAGTGCTCGTTTCAGGCTGCAGGAACAGAAAGTGCTGCTGCTGTCACTGCTCCCAAAACGGCACAGCTCGGTCCTGCATTGGCTCGGGCTCCATGGACCCCGGCAGGCCAGCGCCCTGCGGCGGCACCACCCTTTGCTCGTCTGCTGAAAGCCGCCGGGACGCCTCGGGGACGAAGGGCACTTGGTCCCTCGGGGGAGCAGGTGCCTCATAGTTACTCGGGCTCCTTTAGCACCCTTCTGAGAGGAAACTTATGCCTTTGGCTGACTTAGTCCTGTAACAGATAGCCCTTAAACAAATTAGTCACAGTATACTGTACTGGCGTGAACACAATCCCATTGTGTATTTTTATGTGTATTTTTCCTACACATATACTATTTAAGCTGACTTGACTCTAGCTACACTATGGTGAACTTTGTGGCACAATTTAGGTTGTTGATTTAAAAGTTTTTATGGTGTGATCTCTTGGTTACCTCAGAGCATTGCAAAAGACTTAATGGCTTAAGCAGTCAAAAAATAAATGCATTTTATTTGAGCTCTGTGCTAATGCAGAAAAACTCGAATAAGGTATGCAAGGAAGCTATAATGCATTACCATAACATAGGCAGCAGTACACCATTAATCCCGGTGGGATTTTTTCAGCAATTTTTTTCTTTACTTTTCTTTGATAAATAACGCAATCAAGAAATTCAGAATAGCTAGTGAATGTGTTGATTTTGACAAACAGTTTTGCTTGAAAAACAATTTTACAAGTTTCAAGATGTAGTATTACATCTGTACAYTTTCTAAATGGTCTACTGTGACTGACTTCAGTTTAAAGTGGTTTCTTCCACCGCCCAGCATTGTTGCTAGCTGCTTCCAAGCCCCGCGTTTCCCATCCTGTGCCGCTGGGCTTGCTCAGCACTGCAGCCCTGCATTGSTGCACCTGTTATAGACAGGATTAAAGATGCAGAGGATTCCTGGAAAGTCCTGTGAAAGAAGCGAGACTTCTTGTACAAGGTCTTTCCTTTTCCAAAAGATGTACAGGCCCTACAGTAAAATCCCTAAGCTGTATCAGGAGCTATTAACTAGGCCTCCTCAGGCTATTTCATCTACAGGGTTTTATCTGGGTATTCTCAAAGCACACTTAATCAGTTGACAACTTTGTCGTTATAACAGTACACTCAACATGAGGGAAAAGTTGAATTAGGAAGGATTTTCTAAAGAAAAAATTAATGTGGAACACTAACCAACCCAATGTTGTCTTAAAACCCCAACTAAGGAGTCCTAGTCAATGCGCCCAGCAGAGATCAAGATGGAAGGGGTTGCTGGAGCCCATTCTGCTGATCAGATGCTAAATGCTAACTACTTTTTCACAGCTGTGGAGCTACACAAGGGAACTTTGTTTTATCAGAGTTACTGCATTTTGAAAGTCATTACAAGGTGAGCAGAAGCTTAGCAGGAGTTCTCTAGATGAGTTGCATCTGTGTTGGCTTGCATCTGCCTCTGTCATTTGGGACTGAAGGTGATTTACTGTGGGGTTTGGCTATTGATGCACAGCACACAGATACCAATATTTTTATGTATGGATAAAATATTKAGCAGCAAATGAGAAAACGATTAATTCTGGTCAAAAGCAGAAATGGTATTCTTAAAATAAGACTTAAAGTATTTATGTTTTTCTGTGTAATTTCCTCAAGTCTTTGGCATTGAGAAATCACCCATTCAAACTACTGCACTGGGTAATTTTCCTTTTCATCTCTTTTATATTGCCAGCAAGTACCATTAGATGTCAATATAGTGATAGCTTTATGTCCTAAAATAAAATCCTGTTTGTATTTTGTTCTCTTTCTTTGCTATAAAGATAAGAGATCTTTCCTCCACTGGTAGTCAAAGTCTAGAGATACTATGAAATGAGCTTGCCTTTTCTTGAGCAAGTCAAGGACATTTCCTTTGCCTTACCATTTCCTAGACTATGAATTGCTTATTCATTTTCTTGGTTGTCATAATCAGATCAATTTTATTTTCACAGTTTTTCCTACTTGACGTTTTCACTTGTATTTTATTAAAGTAATTTTCCAAAGGAGTTATACAAAAAGAAGCAGGGTGAAGTCATTTATGGAGACGAACTTGAGAYAAACCAGTAGCTCCAGCTGCCCAATTCCTGACACCCTTGTGTACACATGCAAAGGTCTCCAACTGATTGAACCCACAGCTCTGCAGCTCAGGCCCACTCTAAATCTGAGAAATTACAAGATACAGCTCAGGACACTAGTTAGAGAGCTTTTTAAAGAGACTCTCAATAAAACAGCTCTGTATAGGAAGCTGTTGTTCTGCCTAACAGATTTGTTCCCATTTCTCAAATGTGTGCCTGTTGTGATCTTTTTGTGAAGTTTAATTTTTTTGCCATCACAAGAAAGATATGCCTCCTCTGAAAYCAGTCGAACGGATATAGCTGTGCCTCTGTCCTCACTTTTCCCACAAGCACCATCAGATTTTTTCCTGGAGAACTGAGAAGAGTGAAAATKATTATCTTCCCATTCACAGCAGTTAAAGGGATGATGCAGTTGTTGCACTAAGGAAGAGACAAGTGGTGTGGTTTCAGGATCGCTAATTAAGAAGGTATCAATTACCTGAGGGAATTATTGGCCTCTTTGTAATCCTTTTTGTAAGCTTTTGAACAGAGAGAGGCATTTTACTGGCTTTGCTTAATAAGGTAATAGGAATAGGTATTGCTGATGAGGATGACAGGAATATCTGACTGAATGTTGATTTGTTTGCTTTTTAATTAGCATAGAAGTGGAGACTGCTTTTGAATACTGAGCTCCTCATTCCCATGCTCATGGGTGAGCTCCCGTTTTGTTCACGGTTCTGCATCAGGGATTGATATTATTAGGAAAAGAAGCTTTTCTGACAAAGTATAAGATAATTTGATTGGGGCAAGTAATTAGTTATTCATTTCACATGTTCTGGTATGATAATTGTTGCCACTACATTATGGTGGCGAGTCACAGACCAAGGCCTTATTGATCTGGTTGTTGGATACATACGCTGGTTAGCTGCAGGTGGACCTAGGCGTATGTCCCACGGAATGCAGCTGACTGCAGCAGAGGTGGTATTTTGCATTTAAAGCAATTCAGCTTTTGAATATGTTGGGAACACGGATTTGAAAATTTTCTGCACTTTATAGAGGAAGTTTGAGGAACTGTGAATGTTTACAGCACTGCTTTTACTGTATAGTCAAAGGCATGCAAATGTTAAAGAAGAAACTATATCTGTAGCAACATGTGCTGCAAAGCCCCAACAGATAATAGTCACTTACGTAATTTAATGACGGTACTTTGTCATTTCAGTCAAATAACATAACATGTAAGTTACATAATGGGGTCAACTGGAAACCTAATCTCTGTTGTAATGCTTTATGTAGTTCCTTGTAGAGTCTGACTTTATCTTCTTCAGACCTTTGCCACCGCTGGCTATTAAATAATTCAGTTGTCACTGCTGGAGCCATTTGCAAAGCTGTGTACTGCTCTGCTTGAGAAATAGTGAAACTGGTGCTGTAAGTGTGTGACTTAAATGTACAGCCAGGCCAAGGTGCTTTATTTTTCCATGGACATATGTCTATTAATTCTTTATTAGATCTGCAGGTGAAATAAACCAGCAATTATCACACAATTTCTTTTAAAACACTGATAGCGTAGCACTGTTACAATACTGTTTAATTTCAAAGCGCTTTCTTTATTAATTTAATTTTAATCAGGCATATATCAGACAGACTAGAAAAAAAAACATTTTTAGTAGCCAAATCAACAATAACCCATTAGTAATTGCCATTAACAGTAGCAATTTCATTGCAAAAAAACAACAGACATCTCATACAATTGCATAAACTGTCCTTGTGGGAAGCTGAGTACTGATTAATTTCACTCTGAACAATTATTTTGCTTCTTATCACCACGGTTTACTTAGTACATCAGAAGSAATGTGAAGATTCATTAAAAATTTGAAAATACATTTCACTCTTAAAAAAGTCATGCATTAAAACAAATCAGTTGCTGACCACAAAAAGAATATAGATTAATTCCAGTAAAAGCACTAGCCGAATGCCACTGAATTACAACAGCTTCTGGCAGGACAGGAATATTGCAGCTAAGAACACATGCATGTTCTCATTTCTTTGGTAGATTTTTCCATAGTCTTTGTTAGGATGTGTTGCTCTTGATGAGCAGACTGTGCTCCAGATTTGCTCTGGTTGTCTGGAATTAGCCTCTCACCACTCTGCCTTTCAGCAGTTGGGGTTSCCAGTGATTGCTCGGTGTGGGACAAGGTGCTTCCCCTTCAGCAGAAGACAGGATTGTGCGGAATTGAGCTAGTTAAATGRGGCGAGGAAGGAAGGGATATATTTAGCTTTTCACTTTTATATTGCATGTCAGCGAGAAATTGACTGACATCCCAACTAACTTTCTATTTTTTAAAAAAAATTAAGCCTCATAATATTGAATTAATCCAGTGATGAGTCAGGATTTATGCTGCCACAGAAGTACTGGAATGAACAACCATCTTTGAATGGTTCACCCCTATATCCAACTGTCGCAGAAACTCAGACACTGGTACCACTGTGTTATCACCTATGTAAAAAAACTGGGGTTTGATAAATTAAAAATATCACCAATTATGAAAGTAAAAACCAATGCCTTAGAACTAATTCATCTTTGCTTTAAACATTGCTTTTTATGCCAAACTATTTGTACTGAATTTCTGTCCCCYGTCCATTGAATAGACCAATTAATAACACCTTGAGCAAATGTTAAGGATCTTCATAATACCCAATTTATTTCTACATGTGTGCTTTTCATTTTCAAAGATCCAAAGTACTAAACTAGCCTTACCTGTAAAGACATTAATTCAAACACCTTTGGAGGGACAAGTGGCAATAATTTAACTGCATAAGACAGTTACATACGAGTTTAGAACAGAATGAATACTTACCTCAATAAGGCCAGTGAGGGATATTTAGCTTGTCCTACAGACATTATTATGAAATAATGCAATAATAAAGCAATTGGTATAGCTCCTAACCATTCTATCATAGCACTGAATGGAGAACTATACCCTGGCTATTCGATCTTGTGGCACGCCACAAAACTCCCGCTCAGGCAGGTTTTTGGCCAAGATTTGATGAGAATATGAATTTCTTTTGGGGAGTCTTGTAGGAATGAAAATGGGAAGAATTCAGCTTTCTGCCTGACTTCTGCTTTGGGAGACACAGCACTGCAAGGAAGTTTAAATAAGCAAATCACCCTTCCTGGAGCAATGGAAGCAACTCCACCAATCTGAATCATCTTATCTCARTTCCCACAAGACTTTGTAACATGTGAGTAGCCCAACCCGCCTGAGGCAGAATCATAGGTGTTTATCAAAGCAATAATGTGGTGTACTCATTTTACAGTAAAAATGAGACAAATAAACCCAATAAAATGCAGCAATACAATGTAAAATGTCCCTGAAGCTAAAAGACAAGAAGGGTCTTGTTCCTTGTAATACCATACCTGCTCTGAGCTGATAGTAATTGGCTCTTTGAGGATAGTCCAGATGACATTCTCATGGAGGGGAGGGTGAGCCAGAGAGCCATTGTAGGTCCAGTAATCCATGGATTTAGGCAGTAGGCTTGAAGGATCAAAATCAGAAAAGGGAGCTTGCTTACCCTGTGGAAGATACGCTGGGTTAATGAAACCCATGAGTAAGACAGGATTTACATCTCAGGCTACAAGGGAGTGTGTTCCTAAATCAGAGGAGGTCATTTCAAAACACTCGCATTTTCTCATAGCATCAGAGGTGAGTTGCTCACCCTGGTGACAAGTTTGACACTGAGATACATCTAGGCTGGCACCACCGACAATGAGCAGTGTTACTAAGAAAAACAAACAAAAACCAGCTTCCCCCCCAAATGGTATCAGATACCAAAGAGTTCAATCATCACTGAATAAAGGGTTGTGGTGGAGTTTTTTTCAAAATATGGAACTCTGTGCTCCTGAGCAAGCAAAACACTTCAGTGTGTAATTAATTTTCAGCTGTCTGTTGAGGCTAAAGGGAGTATTCACACATGTTGATGTTTGCATGTTCAGGGTCAAAGCCTACATTCCTTTTTAAAATCCTGTGGGAGATGCTGTATTGTATTTTTCACATGCTTCACTAAAATACAGATATTCAGATTCTATCCCTGCTTATCTTGTGCCTTTATGAGAGGTCCAGTGGGAATAGTCACTGCTTTACAAGACAGCTTAAGAAAAGTGCAGTTCTGGTGTTATTTCTGCTCCCTTTTTTTCCCTCCTTCAACTGAGCAAAACTTCAGTGTGGTTATTGTGAGACCGTGCTGGTGATGGACACCAGGGGTAATTTTAAATAGACAGACAGATGGATGGACGCGTAGGATTAGCTAGGAATCAGGAACTGCGTACTCTTACACAAAGAGTCCATAGCTGTCTACAGGGTGGAGCCTCAACAATACAAAATATCTTATGGGATCCCATAAACTCATGTCCAGGATCATGCTTTCAGCTCCCACGTCTCAACAGCCTCCTTCAGCTGAACCCCTGCATCTTCAAAAAGGCAGATGAGAGACGGCGTAGATTTTAATTTAACTACTCTGTATATTATCATGATCAGGCTGTGATGATGTTTATCTTAGTCTTTACTGAACCCAAGGCCTTTAAGACACCCTTCAGGTTTTCATTGCATGAGCCCAGCTGTAAATAAAAAAATACTTTAAAATCCTAAATATGTAACAATAGTTCTATTCTAACAGAATCAAGAATAAGAATATGCTTTATAAATGTTGATTAGTTTAGCTTTGCAAACCCACTATGAATGAGAAAAAATTTAGGACTTCGGAGGAAATAACAGTAAGTTTTGCTTCTGCTTTGCAGAGTAATGCAAACAGTAGTGCGAAAATRGTCTGTGGTTCAGAAGTATATGATTGCTTTGATCATATGTGCTTATCCTTGAAATTTGCTTTGAAAGCATTCAGAGAGATGGTATCTTTTTTGCAATGTGAACTATGACTAATTATATTTTAGCAGTGTATAATAATAGGTAATATTATGTTACGATATTTCTTTAATATAAAAAAGTCCTTAATAATAAGGAATTATTTTTCCTGCCTCAGTTGGTTTTGAAAGACTAAATATGTCATGTTTAGCCTGGATTCGAGGATGTTTAGCATGGATTCAAGATTTCTTGGAGTTCTGATTTAGAATTTTCTTTTCTGATTGATAGACAGTAACAGCACACCTGACTCAAACCATCTTTTTGTGAAAGTTCACATCACTGTTAATGGAGTGGAAATAAAACACAAACAGTGTGAACATTGCCTGCTACAAAGGTGGA
The DNA here is from genome assembly GCA_030449065.1 of Oceanodroma leucorhoa. Lineage (NCBI taxonomy): Eukaryota > Metazoa > Chordata > Aves > Procellariiformes > Oceanodroma > Oceanodroma leucorhoa. The sequence goes on along the minus strand of JASVER010000004.1, from coordinate 18,091,853 downwards.
CGAAACACCACAAGCTCACTAGCCCTCATGCCTTTAAAGCACAGCTCTTCTTGAAAGCTCTGTGGATGAAATGGGGATTTGGGTAAAACATCCATGTAAAAGCATGGGCAAAGCTGGCAACACGGGCTAAATCAGGGTAAGAGACAGTCATCTGCACAAGTTTAACACAAAGAGGTGTTTTTCCTAGTCCTCATCACTGACTGTATTTCTGATAAAGAAAGGGAAGAGAGACACATGTGTTTTCAGTATGTCAGTAACTGACCTTCAGGAAAACAGCCATCCAGCTCGTCAAAAGCCTCAGCTACATTCAAATACTTGTCCCAGTTCCAGTGAATGAGATGAAACTAGAAAGCAATTGACAAGATCATTTTTGCTGGTTCTATTACAAAGAAATGCCRCAATTAGAGTAAAATAGTTAGAAATGCCACTCTGCACTCTCAGGGTCTGGCTGTGAAACTGAGAACGTGCTTGTGAACGCCTGCAGATTTATGGTGTTCTGCTGAATTGCCCTGGCATTGGCAGGACTCATACCCAGGCTTTATCTTGGGGTAGGCAGAACTTCATATATTCCTGAAAGCAATTTAGGGGTAAGTACGCAGGGATGTGGAAAATCACAACTTAAAAGGGACATACATTTTTCTATCTCTACTGCTAACAGTCTCCTGTGCATGCCTTTATTTCCATGTCTTTAAAAATGTAACACATTAAATAGCTTTTTGAGGAGTGTAACCACTTTATTACACATGGTGCGATATTTATTCACAATAGTCCCATTTACTGCAAAAGATTGATGGTATGGCCATGAACATCATGGCTGTGGATGATTTATATTCAACATAGTTATTTCAACAACTTTTCAGTTTTGACAGTATTTGTTTTAATAGAGTTTTGAGGAACTTTTTTTTATCCCAGTATGTTGCTTATTATATCTTGAGCTATTTTTCATGTGAAATACAAATTTCCAAAAACTTACAGAACTTGGAAATCATAATAATTTCTTTAAATGCCTTCTCACCTAGGAATATGCTTAGCAATTCCTTAGCAACTATTTAACTCTATGGCAATAGACTAGTCGAGGATTATTTGTATAATGTTTCAGCAACATGGTCACAGAAAATATCAAAACTTCTTAAAATACAAGGAGAAGATTCTAAAATATAGAGACAGAACATGGAAATTACCATATAATGCACATAATTTTAAAATTCTGATTTAAATCAGATTTTTTTAAATTTCTGGTATTTTTTAAAGCTGAATTCCTGTCTTGTCAACTTAACATCTTTACTGTTTCAACATATTTAAACTATTGATTAAAAGCAAACTAATAAACACTTAATCATGTGCTGCTTAAACACAGCTTAAGTGCACTATCTCTTTACAGCAGAAAGCAATTCTAAAGGGACACCCCTTTCTTATCTTGGCTGTATCAAATGAGATAGCTTTAGCACTCTCAACAGCAGAAAATTTCTTATTAGGAACACACTTCTGGCTGTGTGTTCCTAATGCCTAAATTAAAAATGTATAATCCGTCTCATTAGATTGTCATGTTGTAATGTTCCTAAAATCTAAAAAGCTGCCAAAGATAACATTACATGGATTGAACATGAATTGTTTGCTGGCATGTTGATGACTATTACCAGGACACTAAGACACTGGAAAATGAATACAATCTGTTACTTTAGAGGTGGTTTTTAATTTTTGTAAAACAGACCTTGCTTCATTATCTGAAGACATTTAATGTACTTGACAGCTGCTGGGGCCCTTACTACATAACATCTTACCTCTTTCTCATCATTAATTTCTTCTGGGTTTCCTTCTTAGTTGCTGTTCTTGAAAAGCCAGAAAAAAAACCCAGCATGCTTGCAGCTTTGAGGAGCTCCAGCTACAATTATAGTGGGGCATTGGGTGATCAGACTCTCTAAAAAGCACCTGATTTAGTATTAAGCTGAACGTGCTTGTCCAGCTGACCTTTTTAACATTTAGCAGATGTTATTTAGTTTTATACCTGCACCTTTCAGCCCTATTTCATTATTTAAATATGGAATTAGATTAGACTGACCKCAAAACCCAACTTGCTCTTGCTAAGTCAACTTTGCACAAGCAGAGATGGTATTGCTTTTGCAAAATAAAATRATTATCAAAGCTATCTACATATGCTTTTTTTTTCTTCCCTAGGGATGATATATGTGACTGGACTTTGAAAAATTGACTTTGACTTTTCTTTCATTGACTCTACCTCTGAGGCATCTTTTCTTCTATCCATCCACTGTGTGCTCTGAGCCTTGCTCATCCATTTGGCCACAATGGAAATGAAACTGCCGCAATCTGTATGTTCCAGTGAGAGGTCCGCCTGTCAGCACTGCAAATGAAGTAAGGGAGACTGTTAGCAGTAAAGAAAGAAATATTCAATATATTATAAATAAATCTGATTTTCTATTAAAGATAGTTTTTACCATTGTTGCCTTGATAACTCCAGTTCAAACTTGCCATTTTTTTCTCCTTGCAAGGTACAGTCTTCTTTAAAAAGAAAYTACTGGTGCTGATGAAAGCTGTTAAGACAACGTCTCTGCTTTGATTTTCTTCTGAATTTCTAACTTACACCTCAGCTTTTATATGCCTGCTTAAACAGTAAAGACAGTAATATTTTCTAACCAATGCTTATTGATTTCATATGATTTCAGAATGGCATGAGAAACTGTGATAAGAGAAAGGAYTGTAATAAGGAAACTGTGGTTTGCAATCTGTTTACTTTTTGATTCAGTACATATATTAAGACAGGAGTTAGATGCCAAATTAAAATATACATCATTCTAACTGTTCAAATGTTGTCCAAAGACCTTTACACTAAATCTTCACAATCCAAAGGATATTTATGATATAAAAGTGCAGACTACACAGAAAGCAATGGATGCTCAGCCTTTTTGAAAATCCATGTCAATGATTTAAGACATCTATGTGTGGATTTTAGAACATTAATGTTGTCAATCACTAAAAAATAATCAATCTCCATAGCTTTTAGAGATGGAAAACAAATAACAATGTCAGTGTGCAACAAAATGGTCAATATATTATTAAATATTATATTAATATGACTAGCAATAATCTCATTAATAAAAGATGAGGTCCAAAGCCTACTAAGTCCTACCAGCTTCAGATGTTTTGGGAATGATCTCAAGCCATTTTTGTACTGCTGGAAATCTTCAAGGCCATCTTCTTGGGGACTGATACCTGATTAAGTGCATGACAAGTCCAACTTCCAAAGTTTTCTCCTGAAGTAGGTCCTATCCTGTAGTTCAAGAATATTTACACACAATCACCTACTTCTTCAGTAATAAGATACCATGCCCTGACTCTCTGTTTTAAAGCTAAGTTCTACTAATACATATGGGATTTTGCCTGCCTTAAACTCTGTCTCATACATGCTTAAAAGCAGGATTGTATTTTTAGGACCATATGCTTGAYAAGTACTGCAGCATAGTTAAATAGTTGTGGTATTATCTATATTTGTAACCATTTGAACTGAGTGTATGGAGTAATTATTTCTGTATAAAATAAGGTTTATCATAGACTATGTAAGCATTGCCTTGTCATCCTGCGTTGCAAAAATGGAACCTGTTGACATTTTCCTGTTTTTCTTACAGACTATTCTCAGTAATAGGAAACTACTGGTATCTGCCTTTGCAGATGTCCACAGCTGACGTCAGGAATTTCAGATACCATTGTGCAAGTAACGTTATAACCTGTAAAACTTGTGGCATTGATGCCTAGGAATATGACAGCTTTTAGGTGCATCTCGGTTATAGGCGGATTGCAATTTTCTGTTAATTTTTTTTTGTTGTTCAGAAATTATGTTTTGTCAGAATGGAACATGGTCAAAGGAAAATTACCACCACAAACTTCTGCTGAAAGACAGACAGCTTCACCTGCTTAGTCCCTGACCAATTTCCTAGTCAGATTACTAAGATGATATCAGTGTTTCACCACATCATGAAATTTCTGCTTGAAGTGAAGGGTGCACAATTTATGGTCCTTGGGCAAGCTTACTATGTAAACTATGTGAGAAACGAAGATAGCAAAACTAATAGATCAGCTGGAAATATTAGGTATGCTGGACTTTTGGCCAGTTATTAACTTGTAGYTCTCCAGCAGGGAGTGTGAAGACCTCAGTAACCAGGCTTGCGTCAAGCCTTCAGCACCCTGTTGGGACAAGGGGAACTGGGAGGCCTGCCGCTGTCTTGGCTGCTATGGTCTGGAATGGCTGTGATAAATTACTGCCATGTTCAGCRCTGAAACAGACTCAGGCTGGTGTTGGTGACTAAGTTTTGAGGCTTCAGAAACCAAACCTGGCACCAGACACTTAAAAGATGCAGCCCACTGCTCTGGAGAACCAAGCCRTACGGCTGGCAGCCCAGGAGCCCCGAAAAAGCCACCTTCATCCTGGATACTCAGGACTTGCAGCCTCTCTCCTGCTGCAGGAGAAGATTTAGGGTTTGAGTCAAAGTTACAAGGTTATTAGTGACATGGAAGAGGCCCAGCTTCCTGCCTGTCCCCTGGGACAGTTAGGTGTCCTGGAGGGACAGATAAGCCTGGTACATTGGGGCAAAGGTCTTCATGGCTCAAGAGTTTTTCATTTTGAGAATCAGAACTCTATTGAATGTATTTGTGGGGGGATTTAGCAGCCACCAGTAAAATTTATAAATTCTTTAAAGACCTGTTTTGAAACAGAATGTGTTTCTTGCAGAACAGAAATCCTGACTTTTAACCAGATCTGATGTCAATTATCATCATTCCTTTGGAATAATGTAGGATAACCTTCACTCCTATGAGAGCCACAGCACCAAATTGACTGCAGTTGTTCACACTCACAGCAGGGTAAAAGGGCCTCAGTTCCTTGTCTGCTATCAGTCATCTGTAGACAGTGTTGGTCACTGTGAGTTTGTTATATAGATAATATCAAAGACCTTCTGTCAGTGGTCAAGAACTATTGGCTGGACCACTGAGAAAAACAAGTGACCAGTTAGATAGGACTAATTCAGAGAGATCTGAAATTGTGTTTATGGTTTGAGTGAAACAGATGGTGCATTCCAGCATGATATGGAGACAATATAATATAAAGAAATTCAGTGACAAAGAATGCAGAAGAGTAGGGCAAGATCATTCTGAACTTTCTAACACAGAAAGGAATGAAGTTTTAGGAATAGCAGCCAAAGGAAATATAAATCTTGTCTTGTTAGACAGATGCAATGGGAATATAATGTGGAAAAATTGTCATAGTATCTTTTGCTTGATCAGATAATCAACGTCAATTTTCTGACTATGAAAAATATTCTTTCTGCGCGAGGTGAGCATGGCAGAGATTCAGTAAAATGATCTCTTGGAAGAGGAGCCAACATTTCAGAATTGTGACCTTTTTACTGTCTCATCAGCCAGGGTCTAAAGTAATTCTAGACATCTGATTTAAATGCAGCAGACTGTGTGTGACTGACACAACAACTGGTTTGCTTCTTGAAACCCAACACAACTGGCTTATGATTCCTCCCATTACACCCTTTTATAGCTCCCTAAGTGCACTTCAGCTTTTAGCTATGACTATCACTGTTGCTAAAATATTTAATTGCTAATATTTCTTAATTAAAGTCCAAGCTGCTGGTTCGTACAATTTCAAATTAAAACCTGTCAAAAATTTTTCTGTATTAATATAGAGAATGAGGTTAATGTTAKGAAGGAGCTCTTGAGCTCATGAAGAGCTCATGAACCAGGATTCAATGGAAGAGAATCCAGTGTTTCTTTTAATAGACTTACCACTTCTTTTAATTCCTGAAGTTACAATCTGGCTGTACGATCAGCCTTTCTCCAAATGACAAAGAAATTAGGTTTGACTTTAAACAAAGTCACAGGAACTAAGGTGATGAAACTTAGGAAGGGTGGCTGATACCTTACTGCTTGTTGCGCAGCATGTGCCATTTAGGCAACTTCTTTCAGTTCCCTCTTCTACCTTGCAAAAACTATTTCAAGGCTTTTTACAACAACTTCATGCTCGAAGAGCACTGAACTTTTTTCCAAAATAAAAGCTTTTTACAAATTGCAATAGGGATTGAAGTAAATTATCTATAAATGTAAGTTAAAATAATGATTTAAAGCATTTTATAATTATTTTTGTGGCCCTCGTGCATTCCTCCAGAGTACTTGTCACAGACATTGTCACATTATACTAATGCATTAGAACTATGGGAATAAATTGCTGAGACAGCAACCACAAAAAATGTCCCAGCAACACAGGGCATAAGGCGGCTGAGGATCATGGATGGTAATAAGCTTCTTAAAACACAAGCCTGTATTCCATCAACCATTAATTATTGCCTTCGCATTTTAGGCTATCCACACTGCAAGGAAAGTGTTAGCACCTTTCCAGGAGACTGGGATTAAAGAAATGTGATACCCTTGGCAAAACCTTCACAGTATAAATAGAAGTGGATCCCTGGCTTTCCAGCCGAGTGTGGACAAAGTWTTAATGTCTAAAGCTCTGAACCTGCAAACCCCTATAGATGTGTCTAACTTTATGCGTAGCAGGACACCTATATTTGCGAGTATGAAATTAAAAATGAACATAGTATAGGAATGACTGTAAAATAGTCTTATTTTAAGGACATATTAGCCAGAAAAAACAGAAAACTCTTCTGAAAAGCATTAAATTACAAGAACTTTCAAAGTATTTTTTTTTATTTTGTAAGCACCAAATGCTACATATCTTAATAGTGAATTGATTTGTGAAAAAATCCTACAAAAAGTTTCAAAAATATTTCACTATCTCTCATAGTGATCCTTTTTAGTTAATGTTTACAGAGAATCAAGATATTGTTATTTGTAATGCTCTGGTCAAAATTAAATAAGCTGTATTAGATAATCTTCCCTTATAGCTATTGTAAGTAAACTAGTGGGAGGAAAGTTGCAAAGTTATGAAAGTTTTGGAATGAACTGGGAGGGCACTTCCAAGCCATCAGGCATCGCTTGATCTGAGGAAGYTCTGGCCATCCTTGTGCAAAGCATTGCATAGGGTGCAAGAGATAAGGATCGCCTTAAAAATAAAATAAGACATAGTAAATATTGGTCTGTGGCATAAAGGCAGGAGATAATAGGACCCCAATGGTTGTGAAGGATCTATTGTCTCGTATTACCTCACGCCTGCTTCCTGCACTGAGCTTTGCTAATGGGAGAGATACAGCTCAGTTTGTGCGTGGCTGGTTACTGTGGATAGGATCAAACCTGGCCCCTCTTTGCGAGGRGAAAAGTATCAGCTCAACTGGGGAGTTTTATCTGCTGCGGGCTACAGTTTTAGGCTTTTAATACTAACTGGGCATTTATTTTAAGTGGTGAAAGATAATACATCTCTATATTTGCAGACAGACCTATAAAATATAAAACTGTCTGTCCTATAATTCCCTGTCCCAGTTACAAGAACAGCCGAAGTCTGAAGCAAGGAAAAAATGTTGTGTCCAAATAATGAACTATCCATAATCTTTTCCTGTTACCAGTTGTTCTGTGAGCTTATGTAGTCCMTATTTTCTAGCAAATACCAACAAAACTTTATAAATGTCACTATGCACCTCATATTCAGGGAATGTATTGAATTGCAACTAATACATTTAGATACCAAAACAGATTTGTATGTGGACATGGCATGGTAATAAATACAAATTTTATTATTTGCARTTATACTGATACGACATTAAACAATCTGTATCAGAGATGATGGGGTAGTTCTATGGGTTTTTTTCCTTTTAATTCTGTACCTTAATATGAAAGAAGCGTATATAGCTGCAACAGACTTAACCTGGTTTATAGATAAAACATATGAAAGAGAAAGACAGACTGCTATGATGGTACATTTTACTTGCCCTACATTAGGGGTTTTCAGCCCTTTGATTTCCAGATGCTTAAACATTTACCACCAAAGATACAGAAAATCTAAGCCTACTGAAAGCAGGCTTGCTCTTCTCGGTTGTCTTTCACTTTGAAAAGAATCCACAGACCCCAGAGTTTGGGGCCAGAAGTTAAAAATCACATTTGTGTGCCATGAGACTGCTTAAAATTGTTACCTGCATGATACATTTTCAGGATTTGGACCCTTCAGTTGCAGCTGCTGATCAGTTTGAACGCAGCTTTGCCAAGTATTACTGCTATTGCTTGTGAACAACTTTGAGCTGTAAGTATGGAGCAGGTGTTTGTCCAAGGTAACCAAAGGTATTCAATTTTTGGAGTTCTGTACAAAACAGTATGTAAATAATTACTTCAGTGATCTGTGATAACACCTGTATTCTGGAAGTTGCATTAGGCATAACTAAATCTYATGATTCTGTACAGCATTGTCTGTTGGATAAATAGTAAAAGAGAAACGCCTTCTTTCAGAGGTATTACTGACTGTGGAAACTGCAGTGTTTTAATCAAAACATCGCTCCTGATACACAGAAAATATTTTAAGCAAAATGAGGCATAGTCACACAACCTCCTGCCTGGAAGGCTTTCCACAGGGAGCTGTGCCCTCTGCTGCTTGCTTGAGTACAGTGAAGAAACAGCGGCAAGAAACAGCCTGTATACGTTTGACCTGAAACATGGGTAAAATGGGACAATTCAAAGACATCTTTGAACACAACTATTTTTATAGGGTAAGGTTGTTGTCCAAAAGCAATTTCTGATATTAGGATTTTTGCAAAATGCTACAGAAAGATTTAATTTGTGTTTTATTGTAAGCTGCATTGGATGGCTGAGAATATTATTTTGTTTCTCAGAGACTAAGCAGTGAAAAACAGGAGCAGCAGAAATTCTGAGAAGTTTCTTTTTTTTTTTGTCAGTGAGAAAGCATTAAAATTCATGGTTTCTTCAGAAAGAGTCAGTAAAAAAGTGCTAACTCTTCTACCAAAAAAGCAGTAGCAAACAAATGGTATATGGCTACTGAAAAGGTTATTGTTCTTTTTATTATTGTTGAACCTTCTTTCATCAAATGCTGCTTAAAACTCAATTCAGGGCTTATTTGGCTATCTTTCTGGCAGGCTATTCTGACTTTTATTTGCCATACCTTTTAATTTTACTGTCCGTATCAGTGGTAGTCACAAAGAATAATTTCTGTGAGCCAGTTAGGGATGCAATGCTTCTGTCACAGTTTCTCCAAAAGAGTTCTTAATAACAAAGGGACAGGAAAAAAATAATAATTTCAGTGTCAKATGTTTTTCAAAAGTATTTCTCTTTTTGAGCTACTGAACTGCTGAAAAAACACCTGCACCTGTAACACATGCAAGTTTTGTTACAAATGTAAAGTGCAGGTATGTACCTATGCAAATAAGCGTATTTATGTACCATAGATGTAGTTACACTGATTTCCATTCTAAAGACAGTGTTATGCTAGCAGTGTTCCCTCTTTCTATGCTCCACGTTAAACTCCACAAGCACAGTGCAAGTTGCAGAAGTATCCAGGCATATCCAGCTGCTTGATGGCACATGGGCAGCCTGGCTGGTGCACAGTGCCGCTTGCCAGTACCTTTCCTTTTTCACCAGGGCATGTTTGAAATCTACAGCAACTTAACAATTGCAATCTAAGAATCATACTTGTTAAGAAACAGAAGTAGTTTCAGGAATACCACAGAATTTACGAGTAACCCAGAACCATTAGACCAACTCTGTCACCTACAGACACCATTTCTATATTTGCACTAAAAAAACCCACCTTAGCCCTGTGTAGAGTTCTTACAGAAGAGAAACTAGCAGGCATCCCAATTGGGACGTGTAAACCAGAAGTACAGGCATGTGATAAATGATCAAGATTTAATGCAAATTGTACAGAAACTGAGCAAGGTTTTTGCAAGAAACCGCACATATTCAGTTCGTAACCATCTTCACTACTGGATGTTCCACTGGGATGTAACTGAGCCCCATGATGCTAAACGGAACTAAGAGAAATTAGTTGTTTTAAGAGATAAATCATGATACCTTTTCTATTCTTAAACAAACAGCAGCTTTCCCAAATTTCTGATAAAAGCCTGATGTGCCTGAAAAGGATCTGCTTGCCCTGTTTCCCCTAGGTTCTGTTGCAGTTTAGATTAACTGCATGTTCCATGCTCCCTGCCACTCTGTACTACCTAGTTATCTTACTCCTCTCACAGAGGCAACAAAAGAATAAACTCTGGTGTACTGGCAAAGGATCAGAGAGAATTGTGTGAGTCCCAGGTCAACAGAGCAGACTGCAGGTCTCCTCTCAGTTTAAAACCAGAAGGTTTTCCAGCCCTTTCCTGTGCAGAGATGGCATTGAAAACCTGAAACAATGTAAACAGGCTGAGATGGAGCAAAGGAGCCAGTGAATTGATCTTAATGTGACAACGGACAGAAAGCAAGGGTGTTACTGAAGGGAGGAAAGTGCATGATGGCACACCCACGCATTCATGCTTTTACCTCTTCAGAGAAGTTAAGAAGAAATCCTGAAAAAATCTTCCTATCCCTTACCATCTCCCTGGCCATTGCCCATCCCACTGCATGCTGACAGAGCAGGGATGTGGGAGACCATGAAAGAGTCTCCCAGCTATTTCACTTCACCTCTGAAGAACATCTTTACCTGGCAGGATAGATGATAGTCAAAAATTGGAATTATTACTTTTGTGAACAATTCACATTCTGTGTGTTTCTTTGCAGTTTTCCCCAATTTTGCACTTCGCAGTACCAGTGTCTTAAAATATGCCTGCTCTTATTCAAAATGACTATACCCTTGTGTTTCTTTAGTGAAAGATTAAAACCACTCAGATGATGATCTCAATAAACAGCACTCTTTGACAGCTTTCTGAAGTGACAAGAAAACAGTTCTAAATAAAGATATTTTGGGTTCTGTGTTTTAGAAACTGAACAAGAAATTGTGAAGAGTCTGGGGGGAGGCTGTGAGATGCCAACAGGAAATGGAGGACCTGCAGAAGTATTAGGGATGCAGAAAAAAACCTGAGACGTGCAGAGTAAAATGGGGCCAGACTGGAACTGAAGGCGTAGGAAGATGGAAAGGAAATCTATGTGTAGGTGAACCTGGTGGGATAAGAGTTCTAGCCTGTGGCTCCCTCACTTACACACCTTGAGTATCTCTAATGCAGATATATAGAACAAGGCTATCTTAGTGCTGCTTGATGTTAGCAATAAAATTTCTGCCCTTTATAATAATCATGCTGTACTTTGACAGAGATACTAATGTTAAGTGAAGGTTGGTCCTTCTTTTTTTCATCTTTGTCAACCATGGAATTTCTGTTCACTGTTTTCCTTACAGATGTAGTGCTCTGGATGTTTTCTTAATTGTTCATGTTGCTTTTGCACTAAAACCTGCTGTCCTTGTGGAAGGTTAACCTCATCTAATGCAAGACTTTGGACTTCAGATATATTATTTTCCCGTATTGTTTCACTATTATCTTATTGAACATCAGCACACAGTGCAACAGAATGGTTCTTGTACATTAACCCTGCACATTTCTTTTTACATGACCAACCATGCTGGAAGTATATTTATTTCATTGAGAGACTACTGAGACCACTAGCTCTTCTACTTCTTTCCAAAATTTGTGTCAGTAAGTGAAATGAAATTTTAGCAACCATTTTAAGAATAAATTTTGCAAGCAGGTCATATGCTAAGTGAAACTAATATATGTAATTTTAATATATGTTCTAAACCATATGTGAGATATTTTGGGGTTGCTATTTGTGCAGGAGGTTGGACTAGATAACTGCCTGAGGTCCCTTCCAATCTGAGTGTTTTTATGGTTCTGTGACTGAAGTTTTGTCTGGAATGTTATAAAATATTTCCCTGTCACTATGAAAAATATTGGAACACTAGATAAGAATTATACTGCGTTTCAGCAAGGCTGGTTTATTTTCTGTTTATTTTCTATAAYCAGATATAGGAATCAAAGAATGTGTTGTATAGAGAATATGTCCAGAGTTAAAGATAAGAAGAATGAGTCAGAGATGTGGGCATTGCCTGGGGAATTTTGAACATTTTTGTGCAATGATTTTTATAATTCATTACATTTGGATTAAGGCATACATAGATAATGTCTGTTCTCTGAATTTTTATCTGTGGTGAAATCAATCATGTAAATAAAGTAAAACAGCAAACAGTCCAGAATCTATTACTAATAGAATTGAGAGTTCAGAGGTGTGTATTTGTAGGAAAAACAGGGTAACTGGCAAGTGACCATGTGAGATGTTGCAAGATGGGGATGATCTCAGCTATTACAAACAGGAGACTACTTCTAAATGAAGGGGATTATAAAAGCTATAATTAGCTAATGCTTTCTAAAAGCCTAACTAAACTGTTGGGTTTTTTCCATTCCAAAGTGCAATACCATAGTGAGATCAAGTGTCATGTAGTAAGTGCAGACAGAGAAACAAATCTTATAAACACAGTATCATCTGCCATTATTTCAGGACAGTCTTGTAAGCTCTCTGAAACAGATACTTTAATTATGCTGTGATTGCTGAAGAACTGTTTACTTATTATCTTGGAATATAATAAGCACATTACAATTAATCATCACCAATTTATGTTATTTACATGTCTACAGGTGATGCTTCTTTAATCTCTATCCTGTTCTGTAAATCCTTAAGAAAGCAGATGGGTTGCCGAAGAGAACAGAATCCCTTGTCTCTTAAAGTAAGCTTACTTTTCTCAGAAGTGGTTTCATTGCTGTTTTATTTACTGTTTACAAATATTCATAGTATTAACATAATAACCTGATGAGGGTGACTGTGTCTGTTCTGCATGAATCATATTCTCTGTCCCCAGAGAGCTTTCAAAGTACACAAATATGCAACAGTTCAAACCCTGATGGAGAATAAGCAAAGGTCCTCCCCGCACAGACGACCAGCAAATCTGGCTTGACCTTTGCTGTTGACATGTAAGAGGGAAGCATAAAGAAGCAGGACCACCAGCAATGTGAAGGCTTTTCAGGAGTGTGGTAAGTGCTCTCTTACAAAGGACAGGCAGTTTGTACCATCTGCTAGAGATGCAGGAGAACACAAATAAGTGCTTTGCTGAGACAGGCACTGACTAAATAGGGAAGTGCAGGCTTGATTCTCCCAGGTCCACTCCAGCACACCCAAAGAACATCTGGTAAGCTAATTCCATAACAAGATCAAGTTACATTAATTTTTGAAACAAATTTATAGTTTCTTCAAAACTGAAATGTTATGTGACTTTAAGAACAGACCACTGTTATTTAAAATAAAACTCCAGTATCTGTGACAAAAAATGTTACTCACCTGAACAGTGTCTATAAAGTGTATAAGCATCTTTAAAGTGTGAGCACTCCAACTGAAGTAAAAAAAAAACTGGTTATAAACTTAAAATTCTGCATTCTGCATTCTCTGCTAGGTTGGGCTTGTGTGCTAGATGGCTTAGTTGGCCAGCAGCAGTCCTTTTCTCCAATTTTGGGGGCAGAGGAAGGTCTGAGACTATCTTGCAAGCATCTTGTCCTCCATAGCACAAATCTGTCACTGTGACAGTGTATCAGTGGTCTGTTGGACTCCTGTTTTCTTCTTCGCTGTATTAAATAAATGAAAGCTTTAGTTATTAGGCCATAGAAACAAATGACTCACTGAATATCTAAGTGACTGTCTAGTAACAGAAAATCTTAGTCTTTCTGAGGCAATGCTAAGAGTTATTACCTGTTTGAATGATAGATGATAAATATATCTTACGTGATCCATAAGGTTTTCCCCGCAGAGGACGTGACTTGCCTCCACTGAGGCACTGGAGCTACAAGGTGACTGTTGAAGGAGACACAGTTTCTAATGCATCTTCTCTCTGAAAACCAGCAAAACTCTTGTAATACCAAATGACTCGTGTTTAGCAGCACTCCTGCAATTGGGTTCTGTCTATAAGCATGACTGACTATTAAAATATAAACCTTTGTTGGAGAAACATTTTTGTATGTGACCTTGGACTTCCTGAACCACAGCTTGAGGWCAGTATGTTCATATGACCAGTAGCCTGCTAAGTTGACTGTGCTATTAGAAAACCCCTCAGTAGCAGGGTAAGGAGACAATTAATGCTTCCTTAGGCATTTGTACCCATTCCATGTATGAAAGATTTTAAGAAGTCATTCCCAAAAACAACCAMCCCCCCCCAAGACAAAACAAATCTCCGGTGGGGCAGTAGTTAGTGTAGTACAGCCATGCGATGTGCTCCCGTTGCCTCTGTGCAGTGCGTAGGCAGTAAATGCAGAACATGTCAAACCTACTGCATGCATACTGCACTTCTCATCTGCATGTGCACAGTCAACTTTCTGTACATCARATACAGTGGACAGATCAAATGTGTGCAGAATGACAGTACTTTGTGCAAGTATCAAATTACTCTGCACATCCAGAATGTCTGCTTTCTGGTATTTCAGGATGCTTGGTGTTATTAGATGTTAGTGAGTAGACTACCACCCAAAAAAGGAAAGCCATAAGTTATCACCAAAAGCGAAAGACCACTATCAAAGCTGATAAATTCAGCTCAATGAAGGTGTTGCCCTGTGCATAATGAAACAAGGAGATGTAAAATACCTCTTTTTTTAAAAAACTTTTTGGTTTAGAGCGCTGCTAGTCCATATGAGATGGCTTAAGCCCTCAACTTCAGAGATTGTCTTGGGTAGCGGAATATGCATCCAGTTATTTAAATGGAATTCTTTGTATTTGCTTCTGTGGTTGGGTAGATTATCTATTATTTTACCATGCTAAATACTTTTTTTTTTACAAGATTACAATTTATTATTCTGTTATACTCAAAAGATGTAGTTAAACACAGACGTTTATTAAACTCAGAGAAGTAGAAATAAAAACTCAAGAACAATGCATTGGATACTCAGATGATGGCATTATTTAAACTTTTTTCTTTGTTGAGCACAGGGCAATCTGGAGTACTGCAGMAAAATAGCTGAGTAAAACAGAACTTATAAAACTGAAATACTGCCCTCCCCACTCCTTCCAACAGCAGGCAATCTTTGGTAGTTGTGTTTACAGTATCCCTCAACACTCCAGTTACCAGCCCAAGGTCCAGGGTAACCACATATTGAATAAAAGATGCAAGACTGGGGCTTTTTTAATGCAAAACAAGGGTGATATTATGCTTTTTTGTGACAAGGTAACTTTTATCAGGTTTGGTTTATTGTCCTTTCACATTGGGGAGCTTAGTTTGCTGGAATTCAGAATAAAATAGGAGCATTAGAACATATCACGACTAGCTCTTTTATTGAAAAAACTGTTGTTAAGATTCTGCAGGCTTATCTGAGCRTCAAATTTTCTATCGGTAGTATAAAACTATCTGCTGTTACTCTTTTCTGCCTTGGGTTCTCTGATTCTTTGCAAACTGGGAAAGTTGTTCAGAACATAAACTTTTTGAAAAGAAGGGTGACACTACAGGATGAGGATTTTCTTCACCCTGGTGAGACATGCTTTTAAAAACTGTTCATAGCACTCCATGAAAGTATGTGCAAGGATTAATTGTTTACAGTTGCACCAGCTTGCAGTTGTACCACCTGTACTGTTTTCTTTCAGCTGATCTAAACAGATGATCAGAAATTCTTCTTTTTGACTGATTTTCAAGAGGGAAAAATCCCTCTTAAAAAGCATTAACAAGTCACTGAAGGGAGCACTGTTTGGCTGATAGAGGAAAACTCTTATCTGCCTTTCCTCCCCAGATCACTGTAGGTGAAGGCATATGAAAACAAGTCACTGGACTTTGCAGTTGAGAAAAGGAGTTATCTGTGGGTGATAGGATGATTTGGGTAAAAATTAAGAGCCTAATCACTGAAATCTTGCCTTTGACAGCAGGTATTTGAGTTTACAGACCCTCATTCATTTGCTGCACCTAAAATGATAAGTCTGTTTGGAATCTCATACAGTTCCCTGGGTTTTGTAGTAATACAACTGAGAGCAGAGCTGAACACTTTTTTTTAGGCAGGTAGGTTATGCAGTTTCTCATCAGGGGGTTAAGATGAACCTGGTGATAGGGATTGTTGAAAGAAATGGGAGAAATGCTAGAATATAAAACATTTTGTTTTGACACATTCATTTTGTTAAGCAACACTGTATTTTCAAATTAAATTTATTTTTAAAAATTCAAAATAAACCATATGATGAAAATTCTGTCAGTGACAGAAGTGGATTTAAAAATTGTTTTAACTCAAAATACCTTTTTTTCTTACTTTGTTTTTGTTTTTAATTTTCTGTTTAGCAACTGACATCTGACATTAATTCAGACAATTTGACTTATGATACTACATCTGGTGCCACTAATGTTTATTTGAAATTTGGTATTTTTCATTACTAGGGATCTAATATTAAGAAGTAACTTGTATACATTTGCAAACATATTTTGGTTACACATGTTAGTGTGTTCTCTGTGTATGAAAATTTGTTACCAGAAAATGAAGACATACCCACATTTCAAGACAGATTGGCTCTACCTTTACAGTTTATTACATTTAAATCATAGAATAGATAAAATAATAAAAAATTATAAAAAGATAAAAGCTAGAAGCAGAAATGTCACCCAGTTCTAGCTTCCTGAGGAATTCAAGATGTGTCTTGTATTTTACTCTTGCTTTGTCCAAACTAATACTAGACATTCCAGGTGAGAGAGGGAAAAGACATACGCTGCATGACTGTAATGTTCCTCTCACATAATCTCTGCCTTTCTTTTTACATAGTAGTAAGATGTAAGACATATGGAAGACAAACAATAAGTGCAGTAGCATATGCTCCCTTCTTGATCTCCCATCAGAAATACCTTATTTTATTACATTTTATTGGGTTTTAGTCTCTGGAGTTTAATTGGAAAGTGATTAATTAGATTAAACTGTTTTGAGAAAGGGCTTAATCATGGCACGTATTCTCCCAGTCCTGATAGAAGATCATAACCTACAGCATCTCTGAATTTATAGCTAAACAAATGCTACTGGTCCTGGAATACACAGATGAAAATTGTTGGCCTATTGCCCAATTGTGTGTGTAAGACCTATAATTGAAACACTAGGTTCATTGCCTCTGTCAAAAAAGGTATAGTGATGCAAGGTTAGAAAAATATTTTCCATGTCTAATGCCTTAAAATACTTTGCTATAATTTCTGTAGAGAACCTTTGCAAAAAGCACGTTGTTAAAGCTGGGAAAATGTCCAGCCAGAAGCACACAGAAGACTGAATAGCTTTATGAACACTAATGTTTAGGGATACAAACTGAGAAATACTAACATAAATTTCAGGTTGCTGTGGGTGTTCAATCTGCTGTTCTTTCCACCTACCATGCTACTTGCAGACCGTAACTCTACAAGAAAATAATGACACAGATTGGTGATGCTGTGCAGTGCGGACACCCAGAACAGATCAGATTTCCCCCTTCAGTAAAGGTGTTCCTGTAACAAGTAGGTAGCTAACATTTAGCATTTGTGGGGCTGTTTTTATGAATAAAAGAGATTGCAGTAATCATATTATTCATCTTTAACACAGCCTTGTGAGATAGGGAGTAGGGTGCTGTACTCTCTGCACGATTAGTGACACCCATAGGACCTCAGAGGACATCAATGTTAGAGACAGGACTAAATTTAATGGCTTCCCATTTCTTGTCATATCCCTTTCACAACAGTTGTGCTGTCCTGGAGGAATTTCCTTTCTGAATAGCTGGGAAATCTTCGCTGTGTCCATGTGGTCCATGTGGGATATTTGAGMAATTGGCAGATACTACTTGGTTATATAAACCACTAGTATTGACTGGCTTGAGACTTCTTATAGGTACTTCCTGTCTGTGATTCTTCATTAGCACATATTTAATTCTCATTTCTCCATTTCAGCCCAGCATATTTCTTAAAACTAACTAATAAGATCTACTACGAAATTAGGTCAGTTACATTTTGTATCCAGGCTGTGCAGTAGTGAATTGGTGCATCACTCATGCCCTCAGAGAATGCACCTCAGTGTGTGCATCCTGAACACAAAGGTTTCATTGATCTTAACTCTGAGCAAACCAAAAGCATTTCTAAAGTCTAGAATGATTGCTTGACTATGTAGAAAGGAGTTTCTTGAAATCACTACAATTGAGGGAAAGACAGCAACCCAGCACCAAGCAAATGTGAAGAATCAAAGAGAATTATTTGTGTTTTCAGCTGCTTTCTGCAGTCAAAATTGTATTCTCCTACAGTGACGGTGATTAGGATCTATGCCTGTGACAATTTGGGGAGGATATACAATCACCACTGTTCGGAGGGCCAAAGTCTGTAGTTTCTGATCGCACACGTGGCTACCAGCAGACAGTGCTTGCATGCTCTGGGTTAGGGGTCCCAAGCTAGGATAACAAAAAGAGTTTCAGTGTTCATAATTACTGAGCTCTTTATGTGTTGATTATAAGCCGTGACTACTATTGTAGTGGCAGAAGCAGCAAATACCAGAGGGTACCTCTCAGTGTCACTCCTTGGTATGATGCTGTTACTGCTTCCAAAAAAGCCTGAAGTGCAGCACGATATGACAGTAGTCACTGTCTTCATTGCAAGCATGAAGCACAATTTCCTTATTTACCTCTAGCTTATCATATCAAGGCCCTTACTAGTCTTCTTTGCAGACAAGTTAGGAAGCTGTGGAGTGTTTGTGCCAGAAAATATTCTGTCCTTGTCTAGGAAGAACAGTTCCACAATGACATAAAGGGTTTACTAATAAAAAACCCTCAATTAAATATCCAAAAGGTAAATATTATATTGATACTTTTTACTGCTTTTATAGGTAGCACTGAAGCATTCTTAAGGTCAAGAGTTAAGAGCTTAGTTCTGAAAGGGTCTGAGTACGTTGGCTCCACACTTGAAACATCTTTCTGTACCTCAGCACTACTGTGGGTATGTGAGTAAGGTCACTGAAATGACTACAAGATTTGAATGGCAGAGTTTGATTGGATCACATAAAATATGTCTAGCATCGATTATCAAAACCAATCATGAAGTCTTGGCATCCATTCAGGAGAAAAAAAAAAGTAGTTTTTTTTTTCAAAATACATAATGGAATGATGCATTGGGCAACCAACACATTTGTAGAGAATGGAGAGTGACACCACAGAGAAAGTTAAAGAAATTTGAAGAAAGAGACCGAGGAACAGAAAGACACAGAAAGGTAGGAATGGAGGGAGATAAAATAGCAAAATCTTTTGTGCTGGACAGACCACTGTACTGAGTCATGCTGAACTGTCAGACAAACAGCATTTCAGTTAGTTGTACTTTAAAGAGCAGATGTGTTGTAGAATCCATAGCCCAAGCTTGTAAGGGGTCATGCTAGAGAAAGCTGAATATTGCAGAGGAGCCCATGGAGATGCATCAGTATAAATTCATAGACATGAGACTTAGAATGCAGAGGATGGAATCTCAGGATTTTGTCCATAAGACTGTAATGTACTACCAACTGCAAAATGAGGTACTGCTCTATGTCTGTATCCTCAGACAGATTTTTAAAGATTACATCTTAGGATCACTGCATATCATTCTTTTAGTCTGCTTCTGTGGGGTTTGTTAAAAAAATGCTTTTGATATATTGTTAATTTCTTAAACTGTTCTTCTGAGAAGAACATTAACATTTCCAGCCAATATTGTTTCTCAGTTACTGAAGGCTTTTTATTATGCATTTTTTCCCTCTCTTCTGGTAATACCTGCTCTTCAATATGTGTTGCTGAAATTTGTGTATTTGACAAGCATGGGGTTCCTTATACTGACTCCTTTTCAAATACATGCTCCTTACACTTGCTATACACATATAAATATTTATACTTCCATACATCAATCTTTTTATGACCTACAGATGATGCTTTCAAAGTTGTTTTGTGGTCACAGAGTGAAATCTTGACTCCATTAAAGTGAAGAGAAGCACAGGTGTTGATTGAAACGGGATGCTATGCTCTGACCTTTCAAAGTGCACAAATGGTATGGATTCATAAGGAGTGACTTTCTCAGGGCTTTGGGAGACAGGCATCTCAAGGGATTTCTGGAAGATAATGATTAAGAGCTGAAAACTCCGCTGCCTGCAGAGGGCATATTTCAAGGGCTGGAAACACATCCAATGATTTTCTTACAAAATTCTCTTTTAGGGGGATGTGTCTCACTGGAAAATATGTACGAAGTATTTCTGATTTGCTGCATCGTTAACTATATGACATATATAATTGAGATGTCTTTTGTAAAACTCTTATGAACTCCTCCAGCCTCATCTTAGCATTTCTGTGGTCTGGTTAGGACTGTTCCCAGGTAGATGTTATTGCCAGAGTATCACGCAAGATGAAGGTCATGCATAAAACTCTACCTTGATATAGAAGAGTTGCCAATCTGCTGGAATTTCCAAACAGACACGTCCAGACCTTATAAAAGCAAACAGTGTAGGTCAGATTTTCATACTTGGATTATTTCAAGTCAGACTGTGCCAGTATGTATAAAAGTAGACAGCCCAGCTCAGATTTGGATTTCAGTGTGAGTGCCATACAAGCAAATCCCTATGGGAAAAAGAGAAGAGTCATCTTCCTGCAGAGTTTATCAGTTTAGTTTTTCAGATCTGGAAGACATGTCTTAGGCAGTATATTTTTGTTGTATCAGATCTGTACATGATATTTAATAAATTTACTTTTTTTTTTTTCTTTTTTTTTTTGCTACTGATACTCTTTTAAGTCTGTGCTCATTTTAATAGATTGSCACAAGGAAAACTCGTTCACCTTTTAGTTCCTTTTACTAAATCTGAAGTCTGGCTTATTGTTTCCATGTTTATTGTATCTCATGGACTAAAAAATAAGTTCTGCAAATGGTAATGTAAGTTCTGAGCCACAACAGGAGAATGATGGGATTTTGCAAGCAAGGTCCTAGAGTTTGAACTGCAGACTGCTGAAATGGAAAGATGCATTAAAAGTCTGCCTAATGTTTGTCTAGATATGCTACATTCTGCTTTTCATCAAATAAAGTAAATGTAGCTAAAGAATTAATCGTGTATAAAAACAACAAAATTGACCCAATATGCTTCTCATTTTCCTTTGGCAGATCTTCCAACATAGATCTGGCCGTCAATGGGGGTTTCCATTCATGCCTACAATGTTTTCCATAGCATGGCATCTCAGTGAAGTGGAAGGCATATGACAATTTGGCTTTTTGGCTATGGCATGCCACCATGGCATCCCTCAATCAAAAGCACTGAGTGACATGCCTTTTTTGCACTGCCTGGCATGCAATGTGCAATATGCCAAAAAACATTGCTGCCCCGTCCATATTGTTTATTATCAGATTCCTTTCTGTTGTATTGTTTTCTTCCACAAGCTATTAAATATAGTGGAAGATATTTTATATTTAGATTGGCCACAGGCATTGAGTAAATGCTTTTGCTGATTTAACAATGTGCTCATTATGGGCACGTTCTGTGCTCCGGTAAAGCCCTTTGCATGAAATCACCCTTGGGAAATAGCCCTGAGCACGGTGGAACCTGGAAAACCTAGCTTCGAGCAGGGGAATTCTTGAATTACATCCTGCTGGCATATTTACTTCTATGTGTCCCCTTACAGTCAGCCATTCCTAGCTGTCACGCTGGCCCCTGGAGACTGCTGGAAATTGGCATGCTGAGGTGGAGCAGCACTTTGGTTGTTCTAGTTATGTCAAGGTATTGGCCAAGCCAGTCATGGCTGGCAGAGCCCAAAGCTGCTCTAAGTCACTTTTCCATGCATCATTCTTCTGTACGTGCTTTGTGTGCTTTGGGTAAAACCATGGCTCTGAGCCATTTTCCAGACTCCGCTTATTCCTGCTTTCCATTCTCAAAGTGTCTATGATTTCAGGTAAGGTGTTTTTGTAAGCGAGGTGAGCATGATTATGCCTTTTGTTTGCTTAGCAGAAGCAAATACTGCATCTGAACTGCAAGTCCAACAGGCAGTGTCCCATAGCCATAGCATGTTAATTAATACTGGTCCCTCTGTTTCAATCTTTCATTTAGGTGACAAATGTACAAAACCCTCTTTTGGATGAAGAGTACCTTAGTGGTTAGGTATCCAACAGGACCACTATGTTTTATTTATTCTGATAAGCTTTTGAAGTAAACTGTTGTCACCAGGTGCCCAGCTGTGATCCTGTGATTGGGGACCAGTTTCAGACAAGAGTGTGTCAATTACTGTGTAGGCTAAAACCTCTCACTTTCGGTCTCATTTCATCCCACTTAATTTCTCTTAAGTTACAGGCACATGTGATGCATGCACTTGTCTACATGGGTGGTTTCATTACTATAACAGAGAAGCAGTTTAGCATGCAGATTCCTGGTTTATATCTACTGGGATTGGATTATACTACTTTTTGATATTACATTTTTACAGATACAGCAGTGATAGGAAGCTGTGTGGCAGGCATCTTTCAAAGCTGAAACATCAGCTGCGTTCTTTAATGGCATCACTTTCCACACTATGTCACTTGCTTTTTACTTGAGTCCTTATATTATATGTGCTGCATTGTTGGATTGTTCTAAAAGGACAGTCTGAGAGAAGCCAGATTTAGTATTTATTCAGCCTGCACTTCACCTAGCAATCTCCAGCTGATGCTCAGATCACTTCTACCTTTAAGGACAAATTCAGAACACTATGAAGAGATGCACAGCTTTCCTTCTGGAACTAAAATCACAGATAATTACTTTGCTAATACTTTTTAGCCCCAGCCATTAATGATGCTGCTGAAATCTGCCATTTGCTTTGGTCAGTTTGTTTCCATTCCCCAGTTTTCCTTTTACCTTTCCTTCCCTGATTTCTCAAACCTTATCTTTCTGATGAAACAGATATCAGCTTGCTATGTCTTAGAGTGCTACCAAGTATTACTGCATGCAGATACGTTCCTGAGCCAGCGTGACCTGATTAAAGCATAGAGTAAGGAGGGCTGTATTGGATTCCCTGCTATTTTGCAGTCTTCTTGCCTACTCAGAGATAAACAATTTCAGCCAGCATTTTTTAAAGTGTATAAGAGATGTAGGATGACTTTTATGAAAGCCATCCTTAAAAATGTTGTACYTCAATTATCCACCTGAACAATGGGTATCATGTCATTTCTTTTCAGAAGATATTGCAAAGATGCTTTCATTACTGGCATACTGTGGTACTGTGGGTGAAGGTACTGCAGCTGGGCTGGCAGAAATCCTGAAGTTTTTCATGAATAGTATAGGCTGATCTTGTTATGCTCTCACCTTTGCTATTGCAGATGGCTCTTGGCTTTCTAAACACATCAGAGGTTTAGAAAATAGAAAAAAATCACTGCAATGCAGCTGTGAATGCACTAGGTACCACCGCTTTTCTTGACTATTTAAAACTGTGGCCTTTTCTTAGTTATAATGGCTTTTCCATGACATAATTATTTACTTCCTAGAGAAAGCAATGTTATGCAAGTTAGATGATAATGAATTTCTGAGCCATTATCAGAATAAAAGGATAAATGCGAAGGTAGGTCTTAAGGGATGCAAAAATAATTTTATTGTGACTATCTCTTAATGCAGATAAAGCTACTACATTTTCTTTTTGCTCTACATTTGATGATGAAAGCAACTGGAAAAGAATACCACCACCACAAAGTCAGTGAGACACTGTGGTATGACTCAGTGCCTGGGGCTGACTCCAAGCACCTACACTGTTGATCCTAGCATTTGTCACTTATGCATAAGTCAGTGCCTAGAAGCTCTGACAAAGAGCTGCAACAGGACCAGCTCACTGGAAAGCTAAAGTATGAAGACTTTTGCTGTAGGCATGCGGGCTCCTTAATAGAGAAGAGGATTGTGCAAATTCTCGCTTAGAGCAATGAATTGAAATACTAGGGAAAGAACTGACTTGCACTTTTTTCTGGGCAAATCATACATCATAATAAAAATCATGTCCCCTACCTCCATAAATGGCTCCAATAAGCATTCCCTGTATATATGAAGTTGATTAGAAGTCTCTCTGAGCCTTCAATAAACAACTCCACTAAAGCTGTCTGTTTATACAGACAGAAAATTAGCTGCTCCAATCAGAATTTCATGAGTTTACAAATGTTTCTCTCAARGAAGATGAGGTAGAAACCATTTCAAAAGGATTAATGTCTAAGCTTTCTGAACTAAAATTGCAACAGGTTTCAATTTTACATGCCTGTCCTTGCAACAAATGTGACATTATCCATTTGATTGATGACAGAATAAAAGATTGTATTTTCTTTCGTTTCAGAGTTCTCTTTTGAAAGTGAAAAGTTGTAATTTAGGTACAATGGTATGTAATTAGGTACATACCATTGTACCTAAATCACCTCCTACTATTTTCTTAATTGAATTCTGCCTAAGGAAGATATGAGGAACTACATTTTTTGAAGGACACTTTGATAATGAGCACATCTTTGTAACTTTAAAGATGGTGAAAGGAACGCCTTTTATGATATCATATAAGTTGCTAAGGTTTAGTGAGTTTCAATCTGACATATCTTCTCTATGTAAAGATACTGTATAGATCTCTCTATAAATCTTCTCAGATGCAGATTCCTAAGTGAGAGATCTTGTCCTACTTTTCTCTCAAAGAGGGGATGTCTACTTATGGTTAACCTCAGAGCAAGAAGATTTTACTAAACAAGTTTAAAGAAATCATTGTAGTCACCCTAAACAAAGTCCATATTTAGTTATTTATTAGTCTAGCTATATAGGTGAGCTAGAAGGGGAACCTTTATCTTCCAGCTGGTTTTGGGACACAAAATACGACCAAATTAATCTCAGGCTCTATTTATTGCAGCTTCTCATCCTTTTCCCTGTACCTCACCAATACAAAGGGTTTAAAACCTCTCAAAGCTGCGGATTTATTTCCATGCTACTTTCCAATGTTGATGGGTACAAGGAGCATTTGAGCAAGTTCGCTGCAACTATGTTGGAAATCTCCATCGTTCGTGATGCTTCTTGGCTGACTCAAAAATATTTAGCTTGGGATATTAGCTCGAAGTATGTAGTTTGAGGTAGTATTTAGCTCGAGGTAGATAGAGTTGCAGCAGTGATAACATGGACTGACAAAGCCAAGGGAGACTGCAGCGAAACTGGCAGTTGAAAGAAAACCTTTTGAGTATTCAACATAGATGTAGAGACAAAGCCAACTAACACAACCCTACCGATCACTAACTCTCCATCCTCTGAAAGTTTGTTTTCCTGACCGAAATATCGACTGTTAAGTTGCCTAACATGAGAAATATGTTTGCTGTAAAGCTCCCTGCACAAACGAGAATCGACTGGACAACATCAAACCCGAATTTGACTGAATAGGCAGGAATGGCCTCATTTGGGGCTGGCAGAGGCTAGGTTTGCGTAATGGCATGGTTTCACAGGCTACGAGATATCCTCTCAGGCAGATACAGCGTCTTTCGGAGCTGTCAAACGGGAATATTTGTGAGAGCAGTGAAGACAGAGCTCTGAAGCCTGCCCGCCCTGGGAGCTCGCCCAGAGTCACCTGGGCGGACTTCACGCCTGCGACACTGCCCGCAGACAGAAAGCCGTGCAGGCTGGGCTGGGCTGGGCTGGGCTGGGGTACTGCGGTCCCTTCCGCTGGCTCCCCGTCTTTGTGCAGCAGGTTAGCCCTCCATGCAGCTGCTCCTCCACCCGGGCCTGGCTCCACGTCCCTGCGTGGGGGCTACGGAGTGCTCCCACCATTTCTGTCGCAGGCTCAGCACCAGCACCCGCCCGCCCGCTCCCGTCGGGCCCTCGGGGCGGCCCAGCCCTCCCTTTCCCACTCCCGGGGCAGGGAGGGCTGAGGCGTGCCCTGCGGGAGGGGATGAAGGGAGCCGCGGGGTCCCGCTGCCATCCCGCTGCCTCGTCCCGGGGAGGGCGAGAAAATGGCTCTACCCGCCCCCGGGGCTCCCCACCGCCCGGCGGCCGCCGCCCACCCCTGCCCGCCTCGCAGCCTCCCGCTGCCGCCCTCCCCCTGCCCACCCCTCCGGGGAGGACGCGAAGCCGCGGCGGTCTATAAAAAGCCCCCCGGGGCGGGAGGGAAGGAGGGAGGGAGGGAGGAGGTCACCGCGCCGCCGGAGCCGCCGCGGAGCAGGGCGCGGGCAGCGGCACCATGGCCCAGTCCGTGTGGGGCTACGACAGCGACAACGGTGAGTTGGGGGAGCGGGGCCGCCGGGGCGGCCGGGGCTGAGCCGGAGAGACATGTCCTTGCCTTTCCCCCCAGGACCCGAGCGCTGGCATGAAAACTACCCCATGGCCAAGGGAGACAAGCAGTCGCCCATTGAGATCAACAGCAAAGACGTGCAGCACGACACTTCTCTCCCGCCTTGGCACGCCAGTTACGATCCCGGGGCTGCGAAAACCATCCTGAACAACGGGCGCACCTGCCGAGTCGTCTTCGACGACAGTTTTGATCGATCAGGTTGGTTTTTGGTTCAGCTTTTGGGGGTTGTTGGGCATTAAGGTTTGCAAAGCGCTGGGAATCATCCTGTGGTACCTGGCCTACGGAGGCTGGCAGAGAAATGTCATTTGCGTTGCGTATATAAAAAAGGTGTTCCCGGAGTTTATTCTGGTGGATCCAGCCATGTTTAGGTCCACCACAGGTGGGGCAGGGAGTCTGTAGCTGCAGGGGCACCCCTGAAATATAGACTCAGCTGGAAGGTGCACTTCTCTTCCCCAAGTCATCTCCTTCAATGCGGACACCGCATCTTCGGGTTTTGTGTAAGGGGAGGGAGTGTCACCCAGGGGGTTTTAGTGCACGCTCTGAGGCACTTTGCAAACACAAAACTCGTGTATTTCCACCGACTGTGATCTTCATTTCTTCTGTTTGTATGGGAAATCTTAAGAGCCTCCACAGCCTGAAAAAGCTATGAAAATAGCATTTTGTAGCTTCTGGAAAGCTATGAAATGCCTTTGTTATATCATTGAGAGAGAGCAGTCTCTAATCTCGAAGTTAAATTGTTCAAAACTTGATTCCAGAGCTGTAAAGTGCGTAGCTCTGAATGCAGACAGGCAACAATAGTCAAAATGAATAATAAATTCACAATACCGTATAATGCGAAGACATCTCAAGAGCATGCAATATTGATCAGTCCTTTATCAAGAGAAAAGCAATCTAATTAATGGAAAATAGAGTTACTTTCCATTGTATTTTTCTGCATCTGCTTTGATGGCGTTTGTATTGGGATTTTGTTCTTAGTAAGCTATTTAATTAATTAAATATATCTGCAGTACATTGAAAAATCACTATCTCTCTTGTTTATCTTTATGAGCTCATTGTTTCCTTGGACTCCTTTATTTACCATTACAGCTACCTGTTACTGTTCCACATCTCTCAGACGGAATCTAAGCTATTTAGGACAGGGACTGTCTCTTTGTTATGTATGTGTCTGGTGCTTTAGTATTTATTACCGCAGTTTCTACACAGTGGCCTCAGACAAACCATAAATTGCACTTTTGTTATAACATCGAATGCTCTTCCACAAGCACTGCATAAAATCAATGCCATGACTTAAAGCATGGGAAGTAAATGGATTATGAACCTTTTCACATTGTGGTTCTGCTCTGTCTTTGCAGCTTCCTAAAGGCTGAAATGTTTAGATAGAGGCTGCTCAAGAACGTGCCTGCCCAGGGAACTGTCTTGGAGAAAGACCATGATTTGGCCAAGCAGAGTGCAGCCCTTGGTGCAGCCCTTCCTCTGAATCATCTGACCTCCGTTCCCTCCCCACCTCTCCCCTCCCCATCATCTGTTGTTCCTCTGGACACCCASTGTGTACATTCACTCCCTGCTCCTGTTACTAACTTTCTGCAGGCTGCTGGACAGTAGTTTAGGGCTCAGGCCTTTCATAGGGATGTGTCTGATTGGAATCAAATACAATGTTTGACAGCTCAGAAAAAACAAGCATTTCATAAGCATTACCTTCATTTGTTGGCTTCTGTGGTGGCAGCTGCTGAGGATAAGTAGTAGTCACAGATCCGATTTTAATGGAAAAAGAAATTAGCTTGAAGATAGCCTTTTTTGATGTAATCACAYGGAAAAATTTGAATGTTAAAAAGATTTATTTTTATGCTAGAGAGATCTGCATACCATTATGAAGTTCTGTTTCCAAGTCCTCCACAGTATTTGAGTTCTGGAAATGGCCACTTGTAAGAAATGACTGCTAAATGAATTTCCAACTCTGATACCAATTCAGCTTGTAAATGTAGGTAGACCACATAAATTCAGCTCCTGAAAGTTCCTGCCTCCCATTGATTCCAGTGTGAAATGGCARATTTCACAAATACTTGTGAAGATTTGGGCCTTAGAGTCTATGCCTTATTTTTCCTACGTTCAAAAGTGAAACAATAATAATGATAATTATTATAATTACTACTACTACTATTGTTATTATGCGACATATTATATTTTCCATTAAAGACTTCTACAGAGGGCTTACTCAATACTGTAGTGAGTTAGCTATGATAATTTATTTATGTATGAACAAACTCAAAAAATAAGAGGAGCTGCATGCCTAAAACTCAGCACAGTGCTTTGTTTCTGCCCCCCAATGGCTGTGACACCTACCAACTAAAAAGAGAAACTGCAAAGTTAAACCTCTTGCTCTGTGTAGGTATTCCAACACATATGATATCAAGAATTAATTTGAGATCATTGGGCACAAGAGGATTTAAATATTATTTCAATGTTAACTTTGAACTTCAAAGCTATTGGTAGAAGTTCAAACTTGAATGCTATTTAAACAAGGTCTTCTGGCACTGCAGTTGTGAACTGCRTTATCAGCTTTCTGTGTAAGGAAACACATCTCATTCCTACCATAGGTAATGAATGAAAAATATATTTGAGAGCTTATCCTCCAAGCAGTCCCTGCTCAGAAGAATCCCCAAACTGAAAGAGCAGGTGTGATGTCTTGGAAGTCAGAGTTGATGTAAACTGTCAGACTGATGCATGGTTAGCATTATTTGGCTAAGAACAGCAGAAATAATAGCTTCTTAATTTGTTTCGTTGGTGGCAATGTTAAATGTTGGCTATAGCTTTTGCTTGCTCAAGAACATTTTTCCAACTCATTTGACCAAAACTTTCTTCTCTTCCCTCACTTTCAAGAAATAGATCTTTTCTTTTTTTTTTTTTTTTTAGAAGCAGCAAACTATGCTGTAACTAAACGTTGTTTAGTTGTCTGAACTGTAAAAGGTACGCCAGTCATGGACTAGAGGTACATTTCAAAGCACCTTTGGGTTAATTTCGCAGCCCCATCCCCAACCACTTCACAACAGACCATTTCTTGACAAGAATCAGCTGTGAATACCTTCCTTCTCTCTCCACATCAGGAACTATAGTGTGTTCACTTGCCAAGAGAAAAGGGGCTTGTTGGGCTTCTGGGGTTTGATTCTGTGCTTGACTCACAGCAGCTTCTGCAGTTTTCACATCAAACAGGACTCTTCCTGAGTGATAACAGAATTCAGCCCCAAGATTGTAAACTGGTGAGTGTTGTGACCCCCACAGCAATCAGCTGGCTTTACAAGAGGTGCTCCACACTTTCAAAGTATGGATCCCCGTTCAGTAAACGTGTATGTCAGTGTTTTGTAGGCTAGTGTTGATGTAGGTTATCCATTGCAGTGCTGAGAGGTGGGCCACTCACGGGAGCCTACAGGCTGCGTCAGCTTCACTTGCATTGGGGTTCCTCTGATGACCATGGCTCTGAGCATGTTATAGATGGGGTGAAATATGCAGCAGAGGTAGGACTTATTCTTAATAGTAGTATTCAGTACTAACTGGAATTTGACTGATTGTGCATCTGAACAGATTAACCATTTTCCCTTTTGCAAGTATTTAGCTATGGATTTTTCTCTAAAATCTGTCTATGAAACTTGTGACTATTCATCAGCGTGCAATGGGATAAGTTCCATCTGCCAACAAATGTATCTTTGCAAGTATATACTAACATGAAATTTGTTTCTTCAAGCAAGAGTTTTTGCTGGTGTTTTACAATGGTTTAAAAATAGTTGAGACAAAGCGATCTGTTATTTCCAGATAGGAAGATCTGTTTTCTGCTGATGTTTTTTGGCTTTTAGCAGTTTCTGCTATAGCTTGAATTACTACGTTAGTTTCAGAAAGCATTACTAATTAATAGAAAAACTCGCTAAACGCACATTTGATAAACTGACATTCAAACTTAGATCCACCTTAAAACTGATTCAGAGTGATAAAGAGTATCTTCTAGTTTCTGAACATCTGTACTTTAAAATCTCTGTGTTTATTTTCAGGAACTGTGGAAAACAGATGTTTGGKTTTTTTTTTTTAATGTAAACTACTGCACTAGTGTTGTCCAAATTTGCTAAAATTAATGGCTGCTCTAGGCCCTGAAGACTTCTTCAGGTGAAGAAGTAAATACAAGTGAATTCACTGTTAATGCTAGTGAATTACTAGCAAGTATTAACTCCTTCCTCCATCTTATTTGAGAATAGGCTCAAAATATATGCCTACGCCCACAAAAAGTCTGCAGTAGTGTTTTCCTGCCTTCCACCTATACCCTCAAGGTGCAGAGCTTATAGGAGCTTTGCCTGCCTATCACAGGAGAAAATTCGGGCAGATGTTTTGCAGGGTCAGTGTGCACTAACATTGCAGAGATGATTGTGGGTGATGGTTTGGGGGGTTTTTTCCCATTSCTTAGCCACAGCCAAACTGTGTTAGTGTTCTACTTTCTGTGGCCAACTGAACAGACAAATTCTGCTCCCTCAAGCTATTTCTTGGTTAGTTCAAGCACAGACTTTTTACTTTGCATTTGTTTGCAGTACTCAAATATTTATTGACAGGAGAAGAAAGCCTGGAATGTATGAAATTTTGCTAGAATGCAACCAAAGATACATGGCTGCTCCACCTTTATCCTTAGCAATGATATCCTTATCCTCAAGAGAAAAGAAGCAGAGAGCAATACATTAATTTATATTCAGGGCAAATTATTTTGTTGTTATTTAAAATAATTGTTACTGTGTTTAAAAAAAAAAAAAGTCAAAAATTAGCATTCAAAATATGCACCAGACTCCTATTTTTTTTTGTATGGCACTATGTTCCAGACACTGCTTATTTTGAGATTCCACACTGCTGGTTGCAGCATTTGTAGTTGTATGCAGGAGCCAGAGATTTCTGGAAGGAGATGTAAAAACTTGAAATATATCCTGAAAATACAGCATTGCTGAAAGTAGAAGTAAGAAAGAAATGTCAGGTTACTATCTCCACTCCTTTCCAGTACATGTGCTGAGAGTAGTAAGAGATACAAAACAATAACATAGGTACTGCATACAACCCAGTGTCAATCCTTGAGCTGTTATCTGCATAACGTGAAGATCTGAAACTCTTAGATGAAGTGCATGTCAGTAGGTGTTTTATGCACTGCATGTGTGCATGTCACGCGCTTGGGTTAAACTGTTTATAGTTGAATTGTCTGAATAATTTTTAAAAGTATTGTGTGGTAAACTCCATTTTCCTTCTTTATGCTTCAATTAAATGCAAAGTGATGCTTATAGAAAGTGTGAGCGCGTGGAAGCATGGGGACAGGAATAGGAAATGCTTACATATCGTTTTCTTCATGTCCATTCCTCTACTTACTGTGTACTGGAAACTTTTCTTAATTTAATGTAAAAGGTGCTGTTGGCAATTTCTTGCATTTATAACTGAGGTTTCATTGATTTTTAGTTACATATGGTGCACTGGAATCCAAAACATGGTAATTTTGCTGGAGCTTTGAAACAACCTGATGGTGTGGCTGTTGTGGGCATTTTTCTGAAAGTAAGTGGCAAATATTCAGTCTTTATAATTTTCTGTATTTTTGATCTTTCTCTAGTGCCAGGGGAAAAGTTCCCATCATTTTTCCCTGCACTGTATCATTTTACAGGAAAACGTTCAAGGTAATGCACAGACTTAAGTCACATATGTCCCTGGGCCCTCTAGATTCCATGCACTAACCTGTTCAGAGCCGACTTCTGACACCATTCGTGACACCAGTGGCACATATCATGGGTGGTATTGAACAAGAGACACACAACTTCAAGCCTGGGACACTTGCTAGCTTTGTCCCTGATAGCTGACCAGCTCTGTGCTGTGATGTGTACTGAGTGAGGAGGACAGTCGGCATAGGAAGAGTGTTTCCTCCTGCCCTTTGTCTGCTAGCAGGTATTGTGTCTACCTGCCAGCAAGGTTATGTTGACTGATTTCCATCCTTGGTCTCTTCTAATCCCCACATGAGCTGGGAATCAAAAGAGATCAATGAACCTGCTCCAAAAAGACCAAGTCCTTGAAAGAATTGATGGTAAAAGAAGATCACTGAACATTTTAACCTTGAAATACAGCAGCTTCATAATAAAATAATACTGTACCGATATTTTCCAATTGATTTTTTTATAAACTTAACAGAAAGAAAACAATCCTACTGTCAAATCTGCATGTGGTCTAGGACACTGAGAAACACTAACAGGCAGACAATCTAATAGTGATAAATTAAAATCTAATAGTGATAAATAGATCCAATGTCATTCTAATTCTGTTATACTGTGAACCAGGCTGACCTTTTTTCTTGTGGTTAGTTTAAAATGAAAGTGACAGAAGGTCAGCACCTGTCCAGATTCTCCCCTATGACKATGTCCTTCAATTCTTCCTTTGTCATTTCTATTGGTCTATTTTAGGCTAAAGCTTTATATTGTAAAACACAACTTATATAGTATAACATTATGTTCCTATTAACCATGCTAAGGTCAGCTAAAAGGTCTAGAAAAGTAAGTAGCATTGCTATATCTTCTCTGGCCTTCTTTCCTTGTTTCCTTCTTGCTTGTCAGTGTAGGAGCTGTTGTTTTGCTCTGGGTTTGTCATAGTCCATGACTGGGGTTTTGGGTATTGCTGAAACAGAGATTGAATTATCTCCTGAATAATTTAATTTAATCTATTTTGGAACAAGACATGGCAATAACAGCATGTCTTATGCATACTACCTTTACTCTTCTGGGATGCAGAGCTATGTCAAATCTTTTGGAGGTGCTGAACGTCATGAACACAAGCAATAAAGTGACCCCATAGCTTGAGGAGGTCATGACATGAATCTTGTCATATGTTTTACATCAAGTCTGATCTGACTGTATATGTGCTGCAGAACGTTTGAAGTGTCGGCAGGAACTTGCTGTTCAGACTGTCAACACTTTGCTGAGTGTTCACACGTCTCACAGTGGTTGTGGGTTGCCTTCAAACCAGGAGCCAAGGGCTAGGCTAGTAGATGACACTGTCTGAGTGAGGAGTTTGTTCCCCAGACAGTGGGATATACCTTGTAGAGTCTTTCAACACATTTTTTAATTCCAAAGCCAGTTACTTGAGTCTGCTACTCTGGATTTCTTTTAACACTCATAATTTTGTGTCAGTCTGTACTGGATGCTCTGAGAGTACTGCTGCCTAACTTGACAGATGGGATGTACTGAATTTCTTTCAAATACTGTTGAACATGATGAAAAAATATAGTACTTGTGCTTTGCATTACAGATTGGAAACACTCCCAAACCAGAGATTAAGAGACTTCTTGAAGAAATTGATAACATTAAGACCAAGGTATGAAAACAATTTTTGTGACATAATGTAGTTGAAAAGTAACAGAAGCAGAAATCAGAAGTTCAGATTCACTCTTTTTGGCATCATTCTGATACTTAACAGTAGCACCAGGGGTGCTACATTGGACTGTGGAGCAGGACACTTTCTTTTACTTAAGCATACATGTAACTCCTGACTTCTGTAAGTATTCTTCTTGTAGAGGATTTTGTGTCAATCCTTGCATGCACAATTGATAGTCTTATTGATACTGCTCTGTAAAAATATGCTAGTGTGCAAATATCAAGAAGAAATGAAAA
The DNA here is from genome assembly GCA_030449065.1 of Oceanodroma leucorhoa. Classification (NCBI taxonomy): domain Eukaryota; kingdom Metazoa; phylum Chordata; class Aves; order Procellariiformes; genus Oceanodroma; species Oceanodroma leucorhoa. Next base: position 18,058,005 of record JASVER010000004.1, on the reverse strand, counting down.
GCTTTTTGAATTTGAGGACAGCAGTGGCTAAAACAAATGCATATAATTGAGTCAGAAATTTAGTTAGCCTGAAATGGGAAGAAACTAGTAGGAATGTTGGAGCAAGCTCTCAGTCAGTGTAAGAGAGATTAAAAACTTTATTAGCTTTAAGATGTAACTGAATTCATTTATAAAAGGAATTGCACAGTAGAGTTTCTGCACCAGTCCTAGGTTCTGTCTTCCTATGATACTAGCACAAGTAACATTGCAAACCTATTCTAAACTGTTTTTCAGTTTAATTAATGATCTAAGGATGAAAGTCCATACCTATTGCATAGATACAACTGCAGAAGGGAGTTCTTTGCAGAGAATTGTGATACTGCATCTATTGTTATTTAACATCACATAACATAAACCTAACCTCTAGGTATACTTCAGCAATTCTACTTCATGATAAACTTTATGATTCTAATGATAAAGAAAAGTCCCTTTTTTATTTGACATTGGACATACTACCAGATCACCAGGACTGAATTTTACAAATTTTGTTTCCAAATTCAGCGGAATTTTTTGCATTTAATTTACGTATGTATGTACTGGCATTGATATGTGGGTCTGAGCCTGAAATCTGTTCTCTCCTCACTCAGAGTCATATTAATTTTATTTTTTCAACCTTTTCTTAGTCTTCAGATACAATTCAGTTCTTTCTGCTGAGGGAACTGAAGGTCATTTTTTTTGCCCTACCAGTTGCTCCCCCTGCTTTGTCCATGATCTCTGTCTTGATACAGATTCAGCTTTCTCTCATAATCCCTATGTCATTTTTTGGCCATTTACATGCAGAAGAGCTTTGCCACAGTTAATAAAAAGATGATCGATCACCCTGTGAAACACTGTGTCATATAATGATGACAAGATGGCAGTGATATCCACTCCATTGCATTCTATCTGAGACTGCCTAACTGGAGATTTTATTACTTCTAACAGCAAAAAAATAGAAGTCTGATTTCCTACATAGAGATATTCTCTGTAGTGGTTCTGGAAAAAGCAATAGTTGAAGAAAAGCAGAGAAAGATAGGTGCATATGCAAACAACCACATCTTGTATTTTATCTTTTTTTTTTTTCCTGTCATCACATACATTTTACCAAGATTACTTATTTTTCAGGAAAGATTAATGGATCAAATCACCAGTGTATTTATCGCACATGCGGTTTCAATTGCTATGATACATTACAAGCAGAGGAGTTTCTTGGACACTGTACTGTCGTGCTGGTTTTCGCTGGGATAGAGTTAATTTTCTTTATAGTAGCTAGTATGGGGCTATATTTTGGATTTGTGCTGAAAACAGTGTTGATAATACAGGCACGTTTTCGGTATTGCTGAGCAGGGCTTACGCAGGGTCAAGGCCTTTTCTGTACTTACTGAAAAAGCACAATTTTGTTTGTGAAGTTATTTGGAAAGTCATATTGAATTTACTGAATAATTTTGTCAGGAAAATATATTTGGAGTCTTGATTGTGTTAAAGGCAGTGCCACAGCCTTTAACTTCTATCCCAAGTGGCCCAAAATAAAACAAAATTTTGATAATTCCAGAATAGAAAAATGTAGCAATGAATGTGCTGTGGTCCTGCACAATTCCGTTTGTAATTTATTTTAATTTATTAATGGAATTAAAATGTCAGTTATTATTAATTGCAGGGCAAATGCTTGACAGGAAGAAATGGAGATTAATCCCTTGCATGAATCTTTATATTTAATTACTCCCTTTATAATAACACACATACTGATGTCTTTTAAGATGCATATCCCTAGAGTTACTGCAGAGAATTATTTTTTGTTTCTCTAAGGGGAAAGAGGCTCCTTTTCAGCACTTCGATCCTTCAATCCTTTTCCCCAAATCTCGGGATTACTGGACCTACCATGGTTCGTTCACTACACCCCCCTGTGAGGAGTGCATCACTTGGATTCTCTTGAGGGAGCCGATTGAAGTCAGCTCAGACCAGGTAAACTCCAGCTAGTTTGCTACTCCTTTACCTGTTCTCAACAGTGTCTCAGTATGTCAGTGTGACAATTTGCAAGCTCTGTGTTACCTTGCCTTTTTGGATAAGGAAAGCTTTAGCTGAGGACTGTGAGAAATTGCCTGCAGAATGGACTGTTGAAATGGACTGTAAAACTGACCTTAAGAATCAGTGTCTCCTAGACACCTCCTGGAATAGCTTTAGCAGGAGTGTTCTTGGGATCCTGAAAACCTGCGTAGGCAGAAGTGCCCCCGAGCCACAAAATTCAGCCATCACAGCAGCCTCAGCTCATTCTCTGTGCTTCAGCATTAAGTGGCGAGACGAACATTTAGCTGGTTTCCCAGTTTAAGAAATTGCTAGTCCAGATGTCGACTTCGTAAAAGCTGTCAGTGAGAAGGATCAAACTAGCTATAACCTGTAAACCTGAATGTTAATACAAATTAATGTACTAATTGYATTCATATAGCTCAAATGTGCATTTACACAGGAAAAAGAATAGAGAGCCAGTCTGGATAAGGTGACCTCCTTTTTAGTTCTTGCATTAAAACTTTTGGTTTTTTATACTGTTTTCTGCTTCAGCAGTACAAGTCAGGGTATAGCCTTTTTACTGATTTGGCTGTTTTCAGAACAGATTTATTCTGCATTCTTATGAAAGGGTAACAATTAAAAAAGCAACACTGAATTTAAATTAATTTGGAGAACAACAGCTAAAAGTGCTGAATTCATGATTGAACTTAATAATCCAGTTGGCATACATTTCTCTGCCTACAGAACAAAACATGAACTTCTGCAGACCAGGTTTTTCTATCAYGCTACCTTGCGTAGACTTAGATGTGCATCCTCCTTCACTTATAGCCATATTTTCACAAGTGATTTGACTGCAGTCCATCTCCAGCAGGGTCACAGGGTCACTCTTTTTCCACATTGTGAGTGTGGGTCAGGGAAAAATCCGAAAGAAGCCCAGGCAAGGGTCAGATGATGCGCTGTTCTGTGGATGAAGAGTGTAAAGATCCGCAGAAACAGTGCTAGCTGTTGGGCTGCAGTGATCTCTACCAATAATCTCTACCAGTATCCTTGTCATTATATAAGAAAATTCCTTTTCTGTCTCAGTTTGTTCTAGGCATCAAGGTCCACACTGCTTCCAGGTGAATTCACATGGACACTTTGATTTTTCTTCCTTGCAGATGGCGAAGCTCCGTAGCCTTTCCAAGAACGGTGAGAACGAACCTGTGAACCCACTGGTTGATAACTGGCGCCCACCTCAGCCTGTGAAGGGCAGGATAGTGAAAGCCTCATTCAAGTGAAGTCTCAAGTCTCACTGCTGAACCTGAGTGAGAAAATCCCTGCATCCCAAAGTGTAGTTAGTTTTTGCTGTCTACTGCTTTTCCTCTGGATCCAGATCTGTGTTTCTCAGCTTGAAATTCTGAGTGGTAAAACTGAATCTGATTTTGAAAGCAGAAAAAATTCTGTATGCAAATACTAACCTTAATAAGGAAATGTGAGATATACGTGATTCTTGACCACAAATGCCTCAGCATTTGTGATAGTGTCACTTCTCTGCCATGTGGTCTTGGAAGAAAAATGGGCTCAGTTTCAATATTTAAAATTAATTTCAAAGGAAATGTAGTAAAGGCAGAAGAATGAACCAGTTCAGGAAAGCAGAAGTAACAGTCAACAGTACATGAACAGGAGGTAAAACGCCTGCTCCTACAGCATGTCTAGTAGTGATCTTCCTCAGATATCCCACCTCCAGTGCGAACATCCAAAGAGTAAGTTCCCCTTTAACATACCAGATTTTTCCTTCCCTCTCTTGTTCATAGTTTGTTATCCAAGATTTGATTAGTATTCTGGGGATACACTCGGGCATACTCAGCTTCTGTGTGTGAAGAAGAAAAGATACCTTGCTGTCATTTTGGCCTTTGCAGTCTTTGCCATGTCCTGCTGCTGCCCATTCATCTTTTCTTCTTTCACTGCTGCTGTTACTTGCTGTTACTCTACTATCTGTAGAGTGCTGCTGGTATCATGTTGCTTTGTATTTAGTATAGCAGCTTTAGTGTTGCTGAGGGGGAAGTGCCTTTCTTCTGCTGCTCTGACTATATTACCTCCCAGGATGATGGATTTTTAGTTTTGATGCTCTGCTGTTCTTTTGATTTTTGACATCTTAGTCTGCATATTAATGACTTCACCTGTTAGGGATTTTGGAGAGGGTCTTTGTGGATAACTCATATGTGTCATTTGTCTTCCCCACTACTGAAAAATCCAGGTTAAGTCACCTAAGCGTTTGTTTATTGTGACTCTGTGTAGTTAGAAACTCTAAGTGGAGTCTGTTTAGCTCTGTTACTTTCTGGGGAGACACATCAGCTCGCACATATGATCTGAGCAAGGAATGATTGGCAGACAGAAACTTCTAAACCATCTTCCCCTGTCCTTCATCATGTAAACTTTACCATTTCAGCATGCTTCCTAAACAGCATAACACAAGTACCATCTAGGTTGAACCCACATGCAGACTATGTGAGTAAAGATCTGCTACATTATATACACCATCAGGGTCATTATTCAGTATTGTACATACAGGAGATTGGGTGGTCAAAGGTGGTGCGTAAAGCCTCCTGCAAATGAAGCTTCTGGATTCTCTGTATTCCTCTAACTCATCAGTAGGTAGCAGAGGGCGTTCTTCTGGAGATGTTGCCACAAACATGTTCATAGCGACATTTATAAGGGATATGTCAAAGTCTGAAAAAAGCAGGGTTACAAATGGCTAGAACAGGCATTTCCCAGTTCTTCACTATTTCACTTTACTAGAAAAATGGTGCTCCAACAGGGAAGTAATGAATGGGCAACACTGGACAAATTCTGCTGTTATTACCAGCACAATTCAGTGAGAATTCAGGAATGAAACTGAGGGCAGAGTTTGATCCTTTGTGTTCATTTAGAAATGTTCGAAGAATTGTTGAATTCCCATTGAGAAGTAGTATTTCAGTTTATTAGAAGTGTATTTTGCTTAGTATAAAGCAGTTTCATTTTTAAAACCAAGTTCGCGTCAACAGAAACTAAAGCATTGATTGAATCCTGTTTACAAATGTTTTGCCATTGGCTTAATCCTAACAGAAGATCAGCTTTTGATATTATGAGTGCAGGACTTGCGACGGTATTGACTTTAACAGTCTCTTAGATCTTCTTTAAAGTCCTGAATCTGTACATCTTCTCAACACATAAAAAAGTTTCTACAGAAAGCTCATAAGCAACATTTTTTTCTACTGTACTATGTCTTACATGTAAAATTTCTTCTCATATCCATATGCAGTTGATCTTGGTGTTGAGAAAATTTCAACACAAATAACTGAGACGAGTTTGAGTCTTTCTACCTAAAAGCCATTGACTGCGATGTTTTAATCTCTTGTTATTGGGGCAATAAAACAAGAATAGTTGCCTGCACTTGAAATAACAGCTTTTGTGTCTTCAGAGAAACAATAAATTGACTTACATAAAACATTGATTTCTGGTTTTATTTCTAATGCTGAGTGATGATTGAAAGTAACAAGAACTTACTAGAAAACCTTGCTACTCTTTCCTTTGGTACATTTGCTTGTAATAAAAGGGTTGACAGACACTCTAATAATCATCTTTTTAGGTGTTGGAGTTTAGTTTAATATCTCATCCTGGTTTCTGTGTATCCAATCAAACATATACTCAAAAATATGAGACATCAGAACAGTATCACTTGTTCTCTGTTTTCAGGTACAAAAAAAGTGTTTATTTCTTGCCTGGACACAAACATTCTCTTACATCTTCCCAAAATTCATACATTCATGTCTGATCTTGAATATCACTAACTTGGATATGAATTTTGGTTTCTTGCAAGAAGCACATGGATCAGTTAGCTGAAGTGTTACATAATTCTGAAATTTTCTGATTAATTTATACTTTTTAAGCACACAAATTAAACTTGTTAAAGTGAAATAATATCTTAATTGCCTACAAAATCAGATACGAGTGCACTTTGCTTTATTTGCATGTTTCCTCTACTGCTTTTGAAAGGCAGAATAGGGAGAAGTTTATTAACTACTGACATAGTTTTGGTTCCAACAGCAAACACATGCTTTGTATGTTGGCACAAAGGAAAATACAGTCCGAAATATGTATTATTTCCTCATGCATTTGCTCTGATTCCATTCTGTCTTCAAACTATTACTACACAAAAGCATCAACGTCATTGCAAATATGCTTTACACTTTTGTTTTTCTCTTGAAGAATAAAGTGTATGTAGTTTTGTTCAACTGCCTTTCTCTCTCTGATGAATAGTGTAGCTTAGTATTGATTACTTTGCTAACAAACTAAGAATATGTTATGTGGACTCTAATCCTGCTGCCTCATCAATCTTAAATAGAGAAAAAAGACTCTGGGAACTGATGAACTAAAAAAAAAAAAAAAAGTAATAATTACCCTAATCAGTGTGGTGCACTAAATCCTTGACTACTTTAATGTGTATAATATATATATTAATTTCAGCAGGGCAGGCAAATGATTGAAATGAATTACCACCTATTAGGTTTTGACAGACACTGAAACCCTCCCAGCTTCCCACACCTCACAAGAGCAGTTACTAGAAAATTAAAAGCTTATTCCTACAGTTTCAAAGCTTTTTTATTAACTGAAACAAGTTTCCCACCAGCTGTGGCCATCTTTCAGTCAGGTGTAAATTCATAACTGAACTGTGAGTTCCTGGTATGACCCTCGGTATACAACCAGCTATGGTTATTGCATTTCTACTACAAAATGAAAAGAATATATATTATTTTTACTGTATCTCAAAGAAAGACTCTCCTGGATCTGCTTGCTGGTGTTTATCTGCTGAGTAATCAGAGTTAAAGAATGTTTATACTGTCAGTGAGTTTAGCAAAATAAAACAATATCTATTTCTTCCTGAGGCATTTTGTCCCATGCCTCAGCAAAGGAAGTATCTATACAGTGTGTGTTTCACCTCATCTATCTGCCTTTCATCTCAAAGAATTCTGGCATTTATCTTTGTCAGTATTGCAGCACAAAGCAGGTATTCAGGAATTATTTTATTTCCAAACCCAAGAATTTGATAGAACATATTATAACATTTTCTTAAAAAAAAAGAGTACAGCAAATGTACAGCTAATGATAAATTACAGATCAAATTGGATGTGCCTTTTCTTTAAGAACATATTTTTAAAAGTATCTTCTTTTCAGTTTAGGGCTGCTGGACATGCTGATTTGCAAAAATGTGGAAGAGAATGAAATGGACCAGTTGAGGGTCATTTGTGAGGGAGAGACAGAAAGGCTGTAACTTTTGTGTTCATTAAAACACAGAAACAGATTTGAATACAGATGGAGACCTTGTGATATTACTAGGAGAATAAACACCAACAGAGTATTGTTATTATAGAAAATGTTAACTTTCTATGTTTGGACTGGACAGCAAAATCCTTGCAAGAATGTGTAGAATCCACTTAATCCTGTATGTAACTAATGCCAGATTTCTTTATCAGTTAATCATGAATCCAACAGGAGATTATGTGCTATGCAATTATAGTTTGGATTTCAGTGAACAAGTGTGCTTGTCCTTGAAATGAATCTTGCATTGATTATTGTAAGTTGCTTCCATTCAAATTAAAGGAAGAACAGATAAAAGTGCATCTTCAAAGCTTTTAATTTCAAAAAGGCAAGTATTCAGTATTTATGTAAATACAAGTTAACTGAACTGAAAAAGTCCATGCACTTAAATGAGGAAAACACTTGCTGTTCTTTAAAGCAAAAACTTCTAACATCTCTGGAACTTACATAGCAAACCACAGGAAAGGAATGCTGCACTTACTGATGAATATGACCAAAAAGGCTGTTGGGAGTAAGTGACAGTAAGAAAAGAAAAGGCAAATCAGTAGCCAAGGAAAATGTATCATCTTTGAAAGTTAACTTTGTCAGAAGCCATGTCGATTTTTACTTTTGAAAAAAATACACAGTAGATGCATCGTGGTTTAACCCCAGCCGGCAACTAAGCCCCACCCAGCCGCTCACTCACTCCCCCCGGTGGGATGGGGGAGAGAATCAGAAGGGTAAAAGTGAGAAAACTCGTGGATTGACATAAAGACAGTTTAATAGGTAAACCAAAAGCCGCACACACAAGCAAAGCAAAACAAGGAATTAATTCACTACTTCCCATSGGCAGGCAGGTGTTCAGCCATCCCCAGGACAGCAGGGCTCCATCACGCGTAATGGTTACTTGGGAAGACAAACGCCATCACCCCGAACGTCCCCCCCTTCCTTCTTCTTCCCCCAGCTCTGTATGCTGAGCATGACGTCATATGGTGTGGGATATCCCTTTGGTCAGTTGGGGTCAGCTGTCCCGGCTGTGTCCCCTTCTCCCAACGTCTTGTGCACCCCCAGCCTCCTCGCTGATGGGGTGGGGTGAGGAGCAGAAAAGGCCTTGACTCTGTGTAAGCACTGCTCAGCAATAACGAAAACATCCCTGTATTATCAACACTGTTTCCAGCACAAAACACAGCCCCATACTAGCTACTGTGAAGAAAATTAACTCTATCCCAGCCAAAACCAGCACAAGATGGAAAATCAGCCATGAAAAAGGAAGATGGAGAAGAAAGAAATGCAGCTTCTATGCAATCAGGATGAGGCAAAGATAATCTAAGTCCACGGTCTAAATGAGTACCTCACTTGCAGTGAGGATGACTGTGAAGAACATGGGTACAAATAAAGAAGGATTGATAGGAATATATATGAGAGAATGAAAATTATCATTGAGATGGCAAATTAAGTAGGACAGTAGAGCAAACTCCATCCAGTCGAAGGAGTTATCTCTGCTTCAGAAAACTGAAAAGATTGGCATAATAAATTGCACCACTTCTGTTAAGAACTCTTATTTAACAAGATCTTCCTGGAGATGGCATCCTGCCTTTCTGGGAGAAAATCCAACAAGAAGGTTGGAAGTGATGATGCCATCAGGTATGCAGAAGAAGTGGTTGCACTAGTGAACCATACCTGGACTTAGCACAAGCAGGAGCGCTTACACAGAATGTTATCTGTATGGGAATTCTTAAAGTAAGTCTCACTGTTTGTGCAACTAATTCTCCAAGCCAGAGGTTTATATTAACTCATGCTTTTGCAATTCTGTCATGCCATTGGTAAGCAGAACACGCAGTAGGTGCTAGGAAAAAATATGCCTTTGGTGAATTTGAGTAGCACACTGTCACTCTTTTACTGTTACTAATATCTTGCAGAAGATCTGTCAGAAAACCATTGAAGAACTCAAAACTCCTTCCTGGAGTTAGACCAGCTTCCTCGCTGGGCTAGACCAGTGAGACCATGGGCCAGTTCTCTCAGACATGTATGGTGGCGATAATAAAGCTTTACTGGATTAATTCCTCCCAGTATTTTTTCTTCTTTTTTACTGACATTTCCACTATTCATCCTACCTTTGTCCCATAGACAATGCAAACATCCTTATGGAAAACTGAAGTGAAGGATGCATCTTCTTGCTGGACTTGTAACGTTGATTTTCCATAGCCCACACGGTGGAGCCAGTTCCTCAACATTCGCATTTCTGACACCACTTGCAGCTAACAGGAGGCCTGAGCTGTCACACGGTGCAGATTCCTCTAGTCCAGCAGGAGTAACTAAATAAGCATTGAAACAAATGCTGTTTATCCAAATTATTCTTCAGCTATAAGATCCTGTGTTTAAATAAATGTTGATAGGAACAGACTGGTATCCACTTCTATCTAAAAAGCTTTTATATTTTGCCTGCATGTTTATTCATGCAAAGTCTATGTATATAAGTGCTTTTGCTTCTATAGGCTGAGAAAAGTCCAGCTAATTCCATTCCTAAGGTCCCAAAGAATTCTATCACAAGGTAAGAGGAGCTATAGATTAAAATCTCTCACTGGTATGCACCAAATTGGTTGCTGATTTGATTATGAGACCAGGACTGCAGGACACGTTGCCTTGCATACTAGTAATAGCCTGTCTGACTAGCTCTTTCAGTCTACACAGGCCTTTTCTCTCAGCACATGATGTCTCAATTATCCTTCAAGGTTATGATAATTTCTCCACTGAATTAAAAAACAAAGACATTTCCATTAAAGTTCTCTTTTTTCAGAGAACAGTGATTTTTTTTTTCTTAACACTGCAGGCTGCCAGCCATCAAGCCCTAATTTAAGAGCTACCACAGTGTTGTGCATTGTCTGTGTAATAAATCTCTGTTGGAGAAAGAGTATAATCAAGGAATAATTTTTCTTGTCAGACATCATTGAGCAACAGATGGCATCAGTGTCTGCAGCATACCTAAATTTATAGCTAAACAAATGCTACTGACCCTTGAATAAACAGATGAAAGTTGATTTGTTGCGCAACAGTGTGTAAGACCTATAATTGAAACACTGATTTCATCGCCTCTGTTGGGAAAAGTAGGGGATGTAAGATTAGAAACAATACTTTCCATGCCTAATGTCTTAGAGCACTTTGCTATAACTTCCACCACTGAAAAATTCTGAAAAAGGCATGGAGTCAGTGTAATCTAAATAAAGTTGAGGATATGGAACATGTCTTCTGCCTTTAAAGTAGTAATTGTGCTAGGACTTAGATTAAAGAGAATACAGTACATTATTAATTAACAGTGAAAATAATTATGTTCTTGTATTGGTGTCCATCATCAGGCTATTTCAATGCCACTGTAAGAAGTCCCATAAAATATTTTGAACATTCCCAACCACAGTTCCTATATGTGCTTCCCATATAGCCTTAAAAACCAAAAATCATAATATTTGCTGTGTATACAGGTATCTCCTCCTCCTCTTAGAGGCGATGGGTAGTGAAGCCCTAATGCAGAGAATCTTGCCTGACAGTTCTTTTTAAAAGCAGCTGCTTGCTGGACCCTGATTGTGACCTTTTATCCAGGGATATGATCTGAATTACACTGAGTTTTGCTTTCTGTTGTTTTATATTCCAATCAATTTGAATTTGTAATGGTTAATATTTAATAGTATAAAATAATTAAAATTGTATTAGTTAAATTTAATAAAAGTAAGCATTGCCAGTCAATAGTCATTTTTGGAAACCTAACAAAATCTGCTGCTCATGCTACTTTGCTGAGCTCGGCTGTCCTAGTTACTCTCTGTCATCCACGCTGGAAGCACGGTGTCCGCTTGTCACAGGATCTGACTGAAGGGTTAGCCATTTTTAAATACGTTTCTGGTACTCACTTGCTCTGTAATTCTCCGAATGCTGAACAAAAAGCAATATTACATTACAGTTCTCTTTTTTTTTTTCTTCTTCTTGTTGTATTGAAATGTCTTTAATCAGGAAATGAAGTCCCATGATTCAGAAAAGATTTGCCCCAAACAGCTTCACAGTAGCATCTAGGCAATACTACACGTAGAACCATAAAACTTCAAGTTAAACAGTGGATCCATTTCTTAATACYTGCATTTGTATCTTCATATTATAGGATTGTAAGGTCCAGTTCATAATGCACCTGCTCAAGTGAGCAGCCTCTTCACTTGGCAATATTTACTGTGACTGAGCTGTTGAATAAAAGACCTCCTCTAAAACTTGTGGCCTGGACAGACATCATGAATGTAAGTGCACATATTTCCATGTCAGCAAGGGAACTCAAGCATACCTTATGTGGCAGGAAAAGTAGATGAATTCCATTTATGCATGCATAGCGAAAAATTCACGACCAGTAAATAAGCATCATAGCAATGCATGGTTATAACCAGTCAGAAGAAGCAAGCTGTTGAACATCTCCTTGCCTCAGCTTCTGACTCACTGTCTGGTCTGTCTGATGCACAAAAAATGTCAAGCTTCCCTAGTTGGAACTGATGGAGGCAATATGTGAGAACATTCACATAATCTTAAACTAGGATGTGGAGTTTTGCCAAACAGCCCAGATGGATAGGGCACAAGGCAGTATTACCTGCAGAAAGCTTTCCCATCTACTCCTTGTCACTGAGAATCTCCTCTGTATAATCCATCTATGCTGTTAGCGTTTGCTGGAATTTATGATCTGATTCTACTTTTTCCATCATTATATGGACATTTAGTTAAAGCATACAAATAACTGTTATTTACACTTACTCTATTTGGAATATGCCCCAGGTTGCACCTGGGGAAGGAAATGGCACAATCTTCACCATAACAGAAGCTAAATCCAACTCCATATACATAATTACACAGGCCACAGCCTAGAAACCCCTCTTGCTTATGTTTCCAAAATAACCTATGGCTCAGTGTTATGTATCCAGCGTCAGGTCTTGCTGCGGACATGGTTCCTCCTCATGCTTCTCTACCTACATGTACTTGACAAGATCTCAAAATACACAGAGTATTTTGCCAGTCTGTCTCAATGGCTCTCTGTCTTACTGCTTAACTTGTGCCAGGGCTGTCTCTAGCAGCACACTGAGGGGAGACCTTATTGCTCTCTACAACTACCTGAAAGGAGGCTGTAGAAAGGCGGGTATTGGTCTCTTCTCCCAAGTAACAAGTGATAGGACAAGAGGAAATGGCCTCAAGTTGCGCCAGGGGAGGTTTAGATTGGATATTAGGAAAAATTTTTTCACTGAAAGGGTAGTCAGGCATTGGAACAGGCTGCCCAGGGAAGTGGTGGAGTCACCATCCCTGGAGGCGTTCAAAAAACGTGTAGATGTGGCGCTTCGGGACATGGTTTAGTGGGCATGGGTGCTGGGCCGATGGTTGGACTCGATCTTAAAAGTCTTTTCCAACCTTAATGATTCTATGATTCTAYGATTCTACTGTTCTAGAGTTTGCTCTCATGATTCTTTTTTCTTTACATTTTGGCAGGATTTTGGGGGGCCCTTCCACCACCAGTCTTTCTCCTGATGACCCTTTCTTGCTTACCTATGTCTGGTGTAGAAAAGCATGCTTCTCTTTGCACAGCAGATGGTCACTGCAGGCTGCAAACTGTACTGGCGTAGCAAATGAGGATTTGCTGGATTTTTTATACAAGCAGGCTGACAAAGAGTTGACAAACTTGGAGTACTTTATGAGCTCCCTGCACTAGGCAGTAGTCTGGTTGACCCATCTCATGAGCACCCAGCAGACTTTTGCAGATGAGATCTTTCTACAGAACTGCATGCTTCTSGTTTATCTTGCATTACCATCGCCTCTACAGTAGTGATACAAGCTGTTATCCTAAACCTAATGCGGTCCTCTGCCCATCTAGTAATACACTTCTTGAGCATGTTTTGGTTGTTCAACCTAGCCTGCTGTATATTCAATGAAGCAAACCTTTTGGCTCTGACAATTAAACATGGGTGATGTGTGTGTGTGTGCGTGCGCGCATGCAAAAGCAAATATTTTCCAGGGCTTTGAAAGGAATTGAAAAGTAGCAGGCAAAACAATGCAGTTGACAGAAACAGATGCACGGCATTCAGAAAGTATCCAAAYGAGCTCACAATTATGTGTTGTAGCTGCACTGCATTGCAAAGTGAGTAGATGGGAACATATGCTGAAATACGGCCAGTGTTTTACCCAGCGTTCCAGCCAAGAGTGCCAACACATTTTTAACATTCACCTAGATGTGTCTACTTGTTTTTTTTTTTTCTAGTTCGTCCACATATAAAAACCTTTACCTAAGAATGTGACAAAATTACTGATACTAACAAAATATGCATTTTTTTCTTGTTTCAGCATAGATTTTTGTTCATGTGGACTTTTAAATAATGTAAGTGGTGGAGCAGAATATGTCATGGCAGCTGTGGGATTTTGTAGATGAATACCAATAAAAATAGAATAAATCATGGCAGAAAGCTATTTTATAGASCTATCTACTCTTAGTCTGTAAGTATCAGATTCTGCTCTTTGACAATAGAAACTGTGGAAAAAAATGGGGATTGTGACATAATAGCAACATAATTTAACTCAGTATGTTGTTGTTCTTATTTCGTCAGACGAAGAAGATCTGGCTGTTGATAGGTTTCCATTCATGCCTACCATGTTTTCCATAGCCTGGCACGAATTTCAGTGAAGTGGAAGGCATATGACAAACTGGCTTCTTGGCTGTGACATGTCACGCCAACTATGGCATGCTCAATGCAAAGCACCCGTGTGAATGGCTTTTGCATGCTGCCAGGCGTGCTATGCGCAATCAGCTGCAAAACAATACGGTGCTTTCTGCAGCTTATTTTTTGTTCTATCATTTTCCACAGAAGGTACGTTGTATTAATTTTTGTACTAGGCACAAAACAATCATTCCAAAACTGTTCTGCAATATGGTGCAATTGTTCTGCAGTCAGGCACTGAGGTGAAACAGAATTAAAGCAGGCATATCTTAGCCTGCTCTACTGACTGAACAAATCCAGTGCGCTCAGCTTCTCCTTGCCTGTCGTGCTCCAGCCCACTGTCTTGCCGGCCCTCCACTGCACTCGCAACACTTATTCAATGTCTTTCTTGTACTAGCAGGCTCAAAATTGGACTCCAGAACCAGTTGCACRAGTGTTGAAGACAGGGAAGTTATCACTCCTTCCAACCTACTGGCTACGCTCTTGCTAATGCAGCTCAGCGTGTATCACAGCAAGGGCACACCACTGACTCATGTTCCATTTGTTGTCCACCGGGATCTCCACGTCCTTTTGTGCAAAGCTGCCTGCTGGCCCGTCGGCCCCCCGCAGCTCCTGGCGCAGGGGGGTTGCTCCTCCCCAGGTGCAGGACTTTGCACTGCCTTCGTTGAACTGCACGAGGCTCATGTCAGCCCATCTCTCCAGCCTGTCTGGGTTCCTCTGGAGAGCAGCCCATGTTTCCATCCTTGAACTTGCTGAGGGTTCATTTTGTGCCACTGTTCAGGTCATTAAAGTTTTGCCAGTAAATAAAACAAATTAAATTTCACTCCAGGACAATAATGGATACTCTACTGGACCAAATGTTGGTCATAGGGTCTGAATAAGTAGCTACCTTAATTTCATTTAAATTAGCATACTCTCTTTGACTTGCCCCTTTCTTTTTGATCATAGATGTACAAAATTTCAAGGATGGGGACTCGGTGTATACTGGAGGATTGTACCAATGCATTACTGCTTTTACTGGATGTATTTACTGACCTTGCCATTAGCTCTTTTCGCTTCTCCACTCACAGACATTGTAAGCTGCCTTCCTTTTCTCCTTTCTGTTTTATGGACTCCTGGCAACCAGCCTATCTTCTATCATGCAAATAATTCTTGTGCCACAAATCTTTTTCCATCTTTTTCTTCAATGCTGCCCCTTCCTATTCAGTCCCCTTTCTCTTTTCTGTTTGCCCCAGGAATTTATATCAGTCTCTGTTATCCTTTTCCCATACTCAGCTCCCATTCTCCTTACAGCAAGGGTTCCATATGTCCCTTGCCCAGGCTATTCTCTCTGTCACACAATAGAGGCTTCATATCCCTCTTCTTCCCTTTATTTCCCTCTTCTTTTTTCCTGCTCAGMCAATAAATCACTCAGTGATTTATCAATAAATATGCCTAATTGGGAAGATGGATAGGGAACTGCCCAGTTTATAGCTGGGCCGAACGGTATTAACTGGTGTGACCAGCTGGCTGTTTGTTTGATCTGCAGAAAACTGCAGAGGTGTTTAAGCTGCTAGAGTGCCATGGTGCTACCCGATCCATAGTTATCGCATTACTTTCAAGCAGACAGAAAGAGAAATGTCATCAAAATGATGTCATAACGCTTAGCCAACTGGCTTATGTGATGCTGATCCCAACACATTTTTGAAATATGCTGCAATTGTGAGGTTGGAACTTTCTAGGCTAGTTTTAGGCAAGCTTATATACATATAAAGTAGCATGTACTAAAATGYCTCCCTTTTGTCAGCACATTTCCCTCTATTTTTATTCTATTCCATATGTGCATTTTTCAAATTTACTGAATAACATGCCTACTGTACAAGTACCTGTAGCACTGTAGCTGACCAGCAGTTCAGTAAGAGGGCTTTCCTAGTAGCTAATAATACTGGGATTTTATCCCCTTTTCATGTATAGATATGAGACTAAAATGACACTTTTGACTATATCCTTTTGAAAAGCAGTGCTTCATTCACTCCCTTAAAAGATCATGTCATTGCCAGCAGCAATATTTTTGATTATTTTTGAAGATAAAATATGAAATCCTTATGGTATAACTTCTATCTACATTTTATCATCAATACACCACTATGTTGAGTCGCAATAATGAAATGACAAATGGGAAAATATTGTCTACTTAATATTTCTTAAGCCAATTGCTTTTCTGGGTGTGACCAGCTGTTTTTCAAGTTTTGGTGGGGTTTATATTCAATAAAGGTCAAACAACTGAACTATTTGTGCATCTTCCTTTCTTCAAGTAAAATTATAGATAACTTTGCCAGCTTTCATAGAGTCATRTAATCATAGAATCATTAAGGTTGGAAAAGACCTTTAAGATCATCGAGTCCAACCATCAACTCAGCACCCATGCCCACTAAACCATGTCCTGAAGCGCCACATCCACATGTTTCTTGAATGCCTCCAAAAAAAAAMCACCAACCTTTCTTTAGAAGGAGCTGATAGCTGTTCTTGTGAAGTACGACTTCATTGCTCTCTTCTGGTGATCCACAAAATATCCAGAGGACCTTCAGCTCTCAAATTCTCTCTTCTTAATTTGTTATGTATAATTAATCTGTTATGTATACGTACCACCAAACTTCACCTTTAAAGGCTCTGGATGCAATTTCTGAAGACGGTGTGAAACACCTGCCGTAGTCTCATTGCTTACAATTTGGGAACCACAGATAGGTTGGATAACTTTCCCACAGATCTCTTATCTGTTCCTTCTGCTCTGTATTCCAATTTCTAAATACTACATTAAAAGTTTATTTTGGAGGCGAAACAGATGTAAATGGGTGAGTTAGCATTCTCAGTCTCTTGGAGAAGCAATTCAGTATTGCAAATAYAGATATAACTCTTGAGAAGTAAGCATGGCCTTAGTAAGCATAGCCTTTTGGCAAAGGCTCAGCTCTTGAGAGGAATGCTTCTCCACTGCCTTGTTCTCCCTGTACAAACAATGTAGGGATGAGGTGGAAGAGGCAAAGAGAAAAGGAAAGAATTACTGTCTAGCAAAAAATGCTTGAACTAAAGACACAGTACGTATCAGTGTTCATATGAATAAGCCAAAACTGGGGTTGGGGTATGCTATATAAGTGGCAGCATGTGATGAAAGATAAGTCTGATCTTACTTGTAATTGCTATTGGTCTGCCTCGTAATGGAAGAAAGAATTTTTCTGTTTTAATAGTGGACTTTCTCAATCACTCTTTATATTTCTTTCTTCACTTAGTTCTGAAAAGAAAACATGCAAGGAACAAGATTCTTTGGGTGAGAATCCTGTAATAACCTAATGCAGCAGGAGCTGATTCTTTCTAGACCTCGTAACAGGAATTACAAAAGTACCACAGAAATTCCCAAGCTTTACTCTTTTGTTATGAAAGCAGGAGGCTGCAATTACATTAATTTCTATGGTTATACATTAAAAGACTTTTCACTGGCTCTATAATTTGACCCTCTGTGTGGCTGGCTAGTGCYATAGCTTCATAGCTTCCTTCTCATGTTGTCAGCAAAATGTCAATATGGGAAATTTCTGTAGTGAGAGGTGAAAGCATCTTAGTTGCTGAGATTTCTGTGAAATATGTGAATAACTTGGAAGAATAAATGTATCTTTATAATGAAAGCAAAATTTATACATTCTGATTCGATGAGTTTTGGAAATGCATATGTCTAAATCCAGGAGTGAAGACACAATTATGCTACAGAGAAATACAGTAATTCTTAGATTGATACTTTCAATGTACATAGCCTTTTATTAAGACATTTTTGTGCATGCCCTTACATAAATTCAGAATAAGCTTCAAACAATTTCTTCATCCCTCCTGACAGAGCCCTAGTTTTAGTGGTGATTAGTATTATGTGGAAAAATATCTAGCTGAGGTGTAAAGTCCAAGCATATTATGAGAAGTAAATATAACTGCCCAACCTAAATCTCTTGGCCAGCTATGTGCCTTTGCCTCTTTGAATGGGAATTATTCTTGTACTTGTTCAAAATGAGACTACACAGTCTTGGGTTAACGATCTTTTGTCTTATGCATCTGTAAGGAGAAGTGAATAATCATGAGGGATGGAAACAATATATGGAAGTGATAGTTTGCTAATCAGTCAAGGATCTTGCACTAATTCCTGGTCCCTTGAGAAAAGCCTAAATAAAGTAATTTGGGAGGAATCACTATGTCAGGATTGCTAGAAATAGAAACCTCCTCCACTCTCTGGAAGTGAGTTATGAAACATGTGCAAACACAACCTTTTATCTATTTCTGGAAGTYGGGTTTGTATCTTTGTCCCCACCACCATCAGTAGCATCAAGGCTTTGGCTGATGCATCCTCTCAATTGCAGATCTACCCTCCCACTGTGTTCCTCA
The DNA here is from genome assembly GCA_030449065.1 of Oceanodroma leucorhoa. Classification (NCBI taxonomy): domain Eukaryota; kingdom Metazoa; phylum Chordata; class Aves; order Procellariiformes; genus Oceanodroma; species Oceanodroma leucorhoa. The sequence goes on along the minus strand of JASVER010000004.1, from coordinate 18,039,553 downwards.
GAGTTTTTAGTTTACTGACACAGAAGATGCTTTTGTTGAGCACTTCTCCATGACATGTAAGGAATGTGGATTCATGCTGCGTTGTCTGTCCTAGGACTTTGCCTCCCACTAGCTATATTGCAGAACTATTTAAGTTCTGATATATTTCAGTCCTTCTAAAAAGGTAGGTAAGGGGCAGGATCTGGACCATAAAAGTGGTCAGGTTAGTCTTACATCTAAACCATTTAACGGAATATTTAAAAGCATTTGAATCATAAATGTCTTCCGATAAAGACATGCTACAGTGAACATGGTCAGAGAAAGAGTGAGAGCTGGGGCAGTTTAGACTGGGAAGTGGGACAGCTGTTATAGTTTATAAAAAGYGTGGGTTTCTCTTCCAGATTTTCCTTATGTGTGTTCAGATCCTAAGACTGAGAATTTTATCACATCAGTTAATAGCAAGGATTGAGAATAAATGGTTTGTATAGGCTTTAGAAAATTATCCCAGTAAACTTAATCACCTGTTTAATATTTGACTAGTCTTTTTCACTTTAGACTTAGAGTTTAAGGTAATGTAAACTAAATAAAAATATAAATGATACATTAGTGGAGAGGAGCCACCAAATTGTGGGAATTTCACAGCAGACATGTTCAGATCTTGCTTTTATGAAGAGGTGAGGTCAAATTCTTGCTGTTCTAAGCCTCAGAGCACACATGAGCATATTGCTCCACTCTTGAATGGAGACTTACATTTCAGCGTATAGGCCATCTGGGTAATGCTTATGGTAACACCCTAATGGCTATCTAACTAGCAAGTTTATAGGATTCTATGTGTTTAATTTGCCTGTTTATTTTTTTTTAATGGATRGATGTTGTCTGGTGAATTTTAACCTCACTTCTTGACTGGTTTTCATCTCTGAACTCRACTATTATTCTTAAAATTGATTTTAAATTAGAGACCAAGTCTGTCATATTTTTTTGTAAATYTGACTTTACAATTATCTAAAGCAGCTGTAGATTTATTAGTTACAACACACAGATGGGACCCACCAAATTGTGACCTGTGGTCTGCCCTGAAATAAATTTCTGTATCTCATCAAGAAATTAGGACAACAAAACTTTTTGGAAGTCAAGGTTCTAGTGATTTTGTGCATGGGATGAATCATCAAGGATCCTGGAATCCTATTTCTAACTGTCTCATTATTCTGCTTCCTAATTATGAGCTACTCTCAGTGCTCCTGACTGCCTACCTGCTTCCCATCTGTCTCTCAGGCCTCTGAAGAAGGCCTTATTAAATGTTTGTACAATATCTAGCATGATAGGTCCTCTGACTGCTACTGTTATATAAAGAGCAAATACCAACAGTAACAACTCTACGATGTAATACAACCTATAAATATATAGGTGGATAATACACATTTTCAGAAAAAAAGGAGGAGCCTTGCTGGGATCCAAAGGAATTATCTTTTGTTGTCAAATTAAAAAGCACCCTCTTTAAAACTTACAAAGTAATGTTAGTCTTAGCAATGCATATAGAGAAAATCTGTGGTATAGGAATAAAAAACTTGAATGACTAATCAGAATTTCACAGGGAAGAGACATATCTGAGCATTTTGCTCATTGAAACATCAGTATTTGGGGGGAAAACATTTGTTCAAGTGCCTTASAGATCACATAGAAAACATGTTAATATACACAATATATTTGCTTATTTTCCTCCTATAACTTATCCGTACTTTAAAAGCATTTATTGACATATTGGTTGAAAATGCATTTCATTGAATCCAGTCATCTCCAAATTGGAAACATAGCTGAGTATATCGTGATGCGGTTTGTGGCAGATTGGGATATGTTGTTGTCCAATGGTGAATATAATTTTGCTCTGTGAAAGCTTTTTTATTTCATCCTCCACTTTAGACCAAATTTAATTTTGATTGTTGTCCTCTATGCCATCTGTATACTTGCTTAAAACACTTCTCTTGTCTGTAACATGCAGGGAACTTACTTAGGCCATGTTCGATAATGAAAAGCCCAGCAAAAACTTTTAAAGGCTTTCTTTTACTGGAAGAGGAGCTGTACCACTGGTAAGGCCAGTGTTTTTAAGGGATTCTACACGGGGCTTTTCTGAGAAGGAAGCGAGTGAGTATTTCACCTGGAGAGAGGTTGAGGGACACAGTGTACTCAGGCTGGAGAAAAGGAGGGAAATCCAGAGGGAAGGGGTAAGAACACTGTCTGGAAAAAGGAAGAGGATCAGAGAGGAAGAAAACAGGAGGAAGTCTCCTGTCTCATTTGGTATTCCTGACGACCCCCAAGTGCCACAGAAAAAGAGCTCAGTGAAAGCAGATACACACAGGGCATCTTTTTTTTTTTTTTTCCTCAGAAGTAACTTATTTGATTTAAATGTCTAAGTTAAAGTGTCTAAGGTTAAAACTTTTTCTTAGATTGCTTCTTCCTTCCTTCCTTCCACAGTCCCTTTTAGGTTGTCTAAATGCCAAGGAGTTCAGAACAAACAGTGACTCTGGAAAAATGCTGTATGTGTCCTAGAGCTCAGGACAGAAATTTCAGTATCTACTGAGTCTTCCTACCCAGGCAGTAAAGTACAACCTCAAATTTGTCCATTTAAGTAGGTGCAAAAGATACAGTGCTTTAATTACATGTGACTATTTATTAAGAAAACTGGGTGAGGCTATAGCTTGTTCTTAGAAATTACTAATGGCTCTAAAACAATGAAAGTAAACATCTGTTATGGGTGGGTTTGGGTTTTTTCCCACTTTCTTTCTTTACTGTTACCCTTATCATCAAAATATTCCTTTTCAAATATGGGTAAGTAACTATCAGTGAACAGTATTGTTTCTCTGTGTGCAATTACAGATAGTGGGAGGAGTGTTAAAGGAGACTAGCTTTAAATGAATCAGCACTGACACTGAAAACGATCTTGGCAGCTAAGGTAGCATGTTAAATTGTCCATGCTGAGCTCCAGCTTAGTTCATATCATTCACTACTTTTCTTTCAAAATACTCTAATCCCTGTCTTTGCTTACCCATGACGTTTGCTAGTTTCTCCATTGAAGATCYTGTTGGTACTGATGCCTCTCCTCCATGTGGGAGTCTTCCAAGATTTGGCACACAKAAGTGATGCCTTTATGCACAAAACTGGCTTATGTTCTACCAGGCTTAGAAACTACCTGCCTTGTGGTTGATATGTCACCGGTATGATTYCTGTCCTGAGGTGGATGTGAAATTGTGATAAGCCTTCAAAGTTAATTTGGGTGAGTTTTAATGATTCTGTGATATATTCATAAAATCTTAAAAAAAAATCATTCTGGAAGGAGCTCATCTAGAACAGCCTCTGTTTAAAGCAAAGTGAATTTAAAAGATTAGATTAGATTAGATTGCCCAGGGCTTTGTCTTCTTGGCATCCTTCTTCTGGTTGGGCAAGGAAGTCTTTTTGGTGGGTGCAGGGCACATACTGGAAAAATGGGGAGAGTGGGGAAGCTTTATATGTGGCAGGTGAGACCAACTGATCAACTTCAATGCATGAGTAGAGGAGGCACCAGAACTCCACTTCCTATTTCTTTTCCTCTCCTCTTTCCAGACACATTTTCTCATTATGGTTTCCCTGACTTAACACTRATTTGGTTTCCAGGAGCAAATTAAAGCTGTTTTTATAAAAATAAACTGAGAAACTGGAAAAACTGGAAAGGGCTGAGATCCATCTGAGCAAATGTTGGACTGGAAATAGAGGTGCGTAGTCCTGGGCTATTACAGATAAGCTACGTCATGTTTGCAGTATAGCTCCATCTGGAAGTCTGGCAAGTGTACTGAGTCACTGGGAGACGCTCTGGATCTGGAGATTTGTCTGTGGGTCATGGCAGTGAGAAGATGGTGGGAAATGAAAGTGAAAACTGAGGAAGAGGTGGGAAATAGTATGTGCTTTGTAGGGCATAAATACATAGCTCCTGTGTACCTTGTTCATATCTCCACTTTTAATATTGCAAAGTTACTGGAACCACCTTGGGTGGTTCCAAACCTTCATCTGTTAAACATTGCTCTTTAGCTTCAATAACTCTTCTCATTTCTTGYTTACCTCTTTGATGATGTGATATACAGACAGCTGTCACTTCCCCTCTTACCATTTGTTGGCTATGCAAAACGCACTAAGCTTTTATAGTCTCCTCTTGTAAAAGASGCTCTTTAGTTCCCTTGTCTCCCCTGCACCTGTCCCAATTCATCCTAATTCAGCTTTATGAGGGTACAGACCTGTTTCAGGGGAGGTCATACCAGGGTTTCTCCAGCTCCAGTGACATGCCCCCRGTTTGTGCCTGGATTTTTGTGAGCAGTTCCTGCCTGCTAATGCTTATTGACATTTTATCATCAAGGAATYCCACTCTTCCTCCTTTTTCACTCCCACTTCAGATCAGAAAAAACATATCAGCCAAGACCATGATTCAAGACCACCATGTTGCACTTTCTGATAAATTTTCCCCAGTGTAGTTYACACAATGTTCAGGGGTACTGAACTTTTCTGTATGACAACCCCACGCCTCCAACCTGTGCCATTTGCATTTCTCTTTAACCAACTTGGACTTCTGTCTCCACTTCATTACTAGCAAATAAAGTAATCTCACTTCCCCTCATTCAGAAAGTCTACTAAAATTTAAATCACAATAATTCACCTTCCAGTCCAATGTCTTGTCTTCTGCCTAGCCAGTCCCTCATCCATTTTACTGGTGCTAACCTTTGTSTTCTCTAACTTGCCTGATAATTCCCTATGTGCCAGAATAACAAATATTTTTTAGGAGTCATTTGATTTCTGTCTGTCACATGCGAGTCACATAAGGAACGCGTGCACACTWACAAGTATGCTTACAATTTTAAGTGCAATTCGATGCATAACATCCTGTTAAATGAAAAGAGAATTAGAGCTGAAGCAAACCAAACAGATCCTATGCTTAATTTGTTAATAAAGATTTTATCTGGAGCTGGCATGAATTGGATCTTCAGCTAGTTTAGTGATTTCCAGTTTCCAAGAATCCTTTCAGTAGGAAGCAGCACCTTTTTAAAGGCCAGGGGCAGTTAATGCTACCGAATTTTTGCAGGGAAGCTACTTACRAAGGCAGTGGGAGACACTGCAGCAGGGAGCAGTGCTGGAACCCAAGCGCGTACGTGGGAATTTCATAGGGAAGGGTGTGAATCTGTGATAGCCGTTTGCACACAGAAGCTGTTGGACTCATCCCCTCATCCCAGCTGACCTCCGGATCAGGGTTACGCTGCACATCGAGCGGCAAACACATCACCAATGCGGTCTCCTYGGGAGGGACCCCGCCTCTCCTAACCTGAGGTCTTAAGGCAAACAGACTTTCTACAACCAACCATAAAAAGCCTAGCCAGCCTGCCTGTAACCTGTAAATTTAATTTCAGAAACCAGCCAGGCTAAGCTTCCTGTTTTATGTGCATGTCTGTGCGTGTATGTATACATACCTTACTTGAATTTGAAAAATACTCCTACATTGCCTGTACCTAGTTCTGGACATTCGTGCTTTTCTATATTACCATTTTCTCGGTGCCGGGGCAGGCGGCAGCAGCCCCTTTCCTCTCACCAGGCCTTCCCCGCACCGTCCCGGGTGGGCTCCTTTCCCCACAGCCCCCGGACGCCAGGACAGTGGGGAGCCATGGCGGCTCCCCCGCGCTGCCCCACGCCGGGGTCACCCTCTGCACCCCCCACACAGCGGGACACCCTCGACCCCCGTCCCCTGCGGCAGCTCTGAGGAGAATCGCCCAGGAGCCGGCGGCCGGAGGGGGCCGGGGGCGGCAGGCCGGTGGCGGGGCCGCCTCACCGCGGGAGCGGCGGGGCGGCGGCGGGCGGGCGGGCGGTGCGGGGCAGCGCGGCTCCCCCCGCCCCCGGCGGCCGGGGCCCTGCCGTCCCTCCCGGCCCGCCGCCGGCGGGGAAGGGCATGGAGTTGGCGGGAGTCTATAAAAAGCCGCCGTGAGACGAGGCCACCGTCCTGCCAGAGCCGCCGGGAGAGGCTGAGGCGCGGCGCCGACACTATGATCAACCCCAACTACTCCCCGTGGGGCTACGACAGCGACAACGGTGAGCGGGGGCGAGGGGCCGCCGCCCTGCAGGCAGCGGCCCCGGGAGCAAACCCCAGGCACCACGGGAGGCCCCGCTGCCCCAGCGTGCGTGGGGAGGGGGATACAGGCGGCCTGGGTCTGTGCTGCGGCGGTCGTCACTGGCGGGTGTGGAAGAGGCGAAGCTGGTGGAAGGAGAGGCCGTGGCAGAGGTGTCTAAGTTAAATAAAGTCAGCTGTCCTACTGTTAAAGTAACTTAAAATTTGACATAGCTTTAAAATCCARCTTTAGGCTAGCCTTGATGCAGGAAGAGCAGTGCCACGATCCCTCCTGCTTGCAGAGGTTGGAAACCCAAGTGGCCCGTCGTTCCTGTGCTCTCCTTTGCTGTAGGAGGGATAGCAAGGTCTCGGTCAGGCTTTTTCCACATGAAATTATTGATAAAACCATGACGATAATTAAATCCGCGTTTCAAATTCCTGTCTTCTTCAGATATCAGTGGCCTTTTCTCTCTCCAGATGGTACCTGGTGCCACATTTGAATCATTTGGGTATATCCCATCATGTTTCTAGCCACAGCTGGACTTGGAGTAAACACCTCTAGTTTCCTTCCTCGGCGTGTTGTCAGTCTCCTAATAGGTGAAGTCCTGAGGCTGCTGTGAGAGTTTAGGTTCAGTTGGATGACTTGCAGTATCCAGTATTCCAGCTGGAATAATCTAATTGCTTTTTATGCAGTGAAACTCTTGACAGGGCATGACTAACAACCAGGTAATTAGTAACCTACTTATTAATACATTTAATTGATGTTCTGTAGCTAAGCAAAGCCAAGCTTGCATTTACTGTAACACAGTATAATTCATACCTAGCTGGAAAAGGTTTTCATGATATTTCTCTGTATTTTTTTCTAGGACCAGATCAGTGGCACAAAAATTACCCRATTGCCAAAGGACGCCATCAGTCACCTATTGAAATCAATCATAAAGAAGTGCATTACGATCACTCCCTGCTACCGTGGTTTGCTAGTTATGATCCTGGTGCAGCTAAGACCATCCTCAATAATGGGAAAACCTGCAGAGTTGTATTTGACGATTCTTTCGATAGATCAGGTTAGTTTTGTTTTCATCTCAAGCTGTCATTACATATCAATCACTATTTCTCAAATTGCTTGGAAGACAGAGCGTGCTCTGAATGCTCGTGGCTGTCAGAAGGTTTCTGTGTACTGCCTGCGTGTGACGTGTGACGTAGAGGTTTCTGTGACTCCAGTGCCCTGCCCAAATGGTGGGAAAGGCCTGGGACTACTTTTAAAGTCCATAGGTAAAATCCTAGGGAATGGAGAGAGCTGCAAAGAAGCCTGGTGCAGGATGGGTTAAGATGTAAGGTGAATTTCTGAGCTTGCAAAAGCCATTGCAGTTGTGTTGCTTTCCAGGAGCAAGGAGTCCAGGCTTTATCTATGAGGACTGAATTCCATTCAAGCTATTTGAGATGCCCAGCAGAACATCTTTAACTGTGCATATGGCTGAAGTTACAGTATTTGAAAACTGTACCCATGTAATTTCTGATAAATGAAGTAATGAACCAGATGTTGCCACAAAGTCACAGTACTTAATCAGTTAAAACTCCTTTTGGCATTCATGAGATTTTGTCTTAATGAAGATYAATAGGGCTGAGAAATTCCAGTGTTTCAGCTTTAATGTCCAAAATCTTTTATCCACTCATGACAACATACAATGTGCTGCATATATGATGCATAGCTTTTAAAAGTTAGTGGGTTGTATATTTTGAAGAGAGATGTCTGTTCTGTTTAACAGGTGCTAGAAATATTTAGTTTATGTTGRCAGAACCACTGACATTTCATGTTAATACTGTTGGCTATATTTCAAAGGAAAAAACATTACTGAAAGAAGTATGAAATTGCATTAGTAYGGCGATAAAAAGAAAGAATCAAATGCATACCTCACTCTTTATTCTTGTATCAAGGTCAACAAAATTGTGTTATTATTTATAGTACATGGGATGGTAAGAAAAGGAAAAAGAAATGTAAATTTCAGTAAAATATTGAAAAGTCTGTCTTCCACAGTGTACAGAACTTATTTCTTAACTGCATTAAACGTTCCAATTTCTATTACAATATAGCTAGGATTGACAGCTATAATTACTAGGAGGAATTTTACTAATAGGTTGATTTATCTTAAATATCTATGGGCATGAATTTAATTTGATGTATTTTTAATGAATGACTTGGGTTTCATGAAAACTGAGGATCAAAATGTATGTAAGATGGACTAGTTAATACACTACTAAATCTCACAAATGACTATGCAGTCAGGAGTTTGATTACTTTTCTAGCAAAGTGGGAATCTTCAATGTTATTTGAATAGATATGTTATTCATGTCAGATAATGCGATACATCAGTAAAGAGATGTAGCTGTGGCATATGCGAAGACCTCCATGACCATTACTTACGATTTTTTTACCATCTCTTGTATTTGTTGGAACAGCATCAAACATATCAATGATTGAATCTTCTGCATAAACATCAAAATAATTATTGTTATAATTACTCAGATTTTGCATGGGAGGGAGTATCCAGGTACAGCAATCTACAGCATGGATGCAACACTGTGGCCACAAAGAGCAGAAAGTTTTGGAATTTTCTGAATTTTTTTTTCAAATGAACTACTCAGTAACTGTTGTGTTCTGATCTCAGAAATAAAAAGTGACTCACTGGAAAAAAAGTAGGTGTATTTCTCAACTCTTTGAAGGCAAGAAGCATTCAGTGTTTATTGTTATGTCTCCTTTGTTATACCATTGCCTGCAGAGTCTGTGGGTGGTGTTCCTTCTCTAATGTAATGCTAATTGCAGGACGAATTCCACTGTGCATACTCCTACTGACTTGAGCGTGTTTTAAGTTTTTTAGGATATATACAGTGACTTATTTTTTCTGTAAAGGAACCACCAGCTGCATAATGTATACGTATGTAATAGCAATCATATAGAAATGAAACTTTTATTCCTTTAAAACAAAGACATTCTATCTATYTATCAATCAATCACTCTGTCTACCTATCTGAATTATTTCTGGGTTAACCAGAAAACTAAGGGCTTCCTTTATTTTCCTAACTTTTTCAGTTAGAGTGGTCATACCCGTATCTGTAGTTCTATATAGATTTTCATTAGTGGTAGATGAAATAGATTGCCAAATAAATGGCAAAGGTGAGTGATAAAACAAATTGCTTTGGATGTCTCCAAGTTTTACTTCCATTGTGTCTTCTCTGCCAGCAATACTTTGAATATTCACTATTGGGACAGTTTCTTAAATGATTAGAGAGAAGCTTCTGGGGAAAGTGCCATCTAATGTAATTCACATATTATGTTGAAAAAGGCCTTATTACTGTTATCTTTGGAGTTAGTCTAGTGGAAGGAATTGGAGAATTTATCTCCAGCTATTTATAAAGTCTGATAGACTTTAAGAATATGCAATACAATTGAAGGCTTTGATGACAGATATTTGCTTTAGGAGCTGTGTCATGCTTCTGCTGYCTGTCCATACAAGTTGATGGATTGTTGTGGACTCAGTTGCCTGTCTTACCATACCTATGTGGAAGAAGGACCTTAAGCACTGTAAAACCATTGYGGGTGGAGGCTGGAGTCTCAAAATCCAGGAAGGAACTGGGAGCTGAAATCAAAACCTCCTAGGTGGCTGTGCCCAATAAAACCCATACCAGAACTTGGGTACTTTGGCAGCCTACCACTGCTATGTTTTTTGGCCTGAATGGCAACTCAGGTACTCGTTTAGATCCAGCAGTGACTCTAGTTTTGTTTTGAATTAGAGCTGCAATCTTCTTTCTACTAGCAGAGTCCATTTGCTTTTAAAATTCCAAAAATATTCATGCCAGAGAAGTGTCCTGAGAGCACCTAAAAACTGATGGGACCATTGCCATGATGCTGTGTGAGACACATAGCTTGTAACTTCCTTACAATTAATGATTCTTTGGCTTTCTTTATGGTTAGATGGTTAGATTAAGGTGTTCAATCGTTTAGTAAACAGTAAAGATACCTAAGCCTTGTACTGGAATGCAGACACAGCAGCTGGGGATAGATACCTTAAGGCTATACCCATCCATCAAATGGATGCCTTCTTTCATCTTCTCACTTTGTCTGTTGTTTTTGTTATCTCCGTGGCACTTTCTATGGAAGTTCATYGGCCAAACAGATTCCTACTTCTCCTTTTACTGACTTTCTGGTGGATGACATTTAAGAGCTTGGAGTACCTCAGTGTAGGCACACTTTCTTACAAGGTTACCTTGATGCTGTTTGCAGAATCTTTCAATTTCTTATCAAAGGAATGTGTCCCTTTGGAAGTGGATGATGCAAAAAAAATTTGAAGAGACAGTTACTGTAAGTAGTGATAGCTTGTTGCTTATCKGTCTCTTTTAACATGACTAGTGCTTGTGGACAGCATTTCCTAGAGTACCACTTTGTGGGAAACCTCATTTATCTTTGCAAATGATATTTTGATTATCAGTTTCTGGTGAATAAACATGTATTTGTTGACTGGTTCTAAAACAAYGAGGACAAAACCCAGCAACTTTAATTAAAACTGGGGGAAGTCTGTTCATAGACACGTAAGTTTTGGTTGATTCCTGCAAGAAGTTACTTAACATTTTGTGTACTGAATTTACACTGGAACAAGCCAGTAGCCATTGCAAGAAAAGCACAGCTAAATCCCAGTGCTTGTGTAGCTGTGGTACATACCACTCAATGGCTATACCGCATACCACAAAAGGCAGCAAAGTTAAATTCTTCCTTCAGTGTTTAACACATCTGTCATTTGTAGTGTCTGCATGAAGGTACTGAGCATTAATATGAGCACTGCAGAGCTTGGGTACAGGGAATTTAGGAGTTGTGTTTCTGTTAACTTTGAACTTTCATTGTTAGAGGTAAAAATGCTTGAACAGTCAAGGGGTTGCTGAGGCTACAGTTGCGCAGTGGCCTCTCAGTTTTCTGCCCCTGGAGATGGGGATTTCAGCCCTACCGTAGATCACAAACAAAGATGATTTGGGAGCTCACTGATGAACAGGCTGTGATCAAGAGGCCCAAAGCTGGAAAAGGTGTGTTGCAGTGCAGGTGAGGGTGGGTGGCACGCTGACAGACTTCTGTCAGACACTTCTCTTTCCCAGTCTGTCCCTGTAAGAGTACAGAGTTCAAATACAAACAAAAGTAATGCTTCTGCATATCTATTCAGTGCTTGCTTAAAGAAATTTTCAGTGAGAACTGAAATTTCAGTTCCAAAAGCTTTTAGGAAACACATTTTTTCCCTGCAGTTAGCCAGACTGTTGCAGTAGAGAGATCCTCTTTTGAGCAGAGGCTTTTTTATAACATCTAAAATGTGGCACTGACATTAAAAAGCTGTGATTTTTATACTGCACTGTTAGATTCTGTTATAAAGCAGCGTAACAAAGGTAATGTGTCTTTTTCAATTGTCATGCAATAATACCTTAYGAGTTTAATTTCACTGTGGTTTACCAGTTCATTTCATGGATATGGCAGGATGTGAGGATCATTCATACATCTTGTAAGAACAGTTATTTCTTCTCATGTTTATAAACACAACTCACCTCATGCGTTTGTTTGGTGCTCCTTGCGTTTTTCCACCTGACTTTCATGGTATGCCTTCACAGCAAACAGGGAAGGCATTTGTGTAAGCCTAACTTTGCCAATTCTACCTTAGTCAGGATAGATGACAATTGACATTAGCGCAGATTAACAACCAGACCTGTACCTAAGCTGCCTAGCAAGTGGATGCACTTATTTCAAGATTTTCTTGTCACATTCCTGCTAACTAAGGTAAAGTGAGTGGTGTGGCCGTCTCCACTCAAACTGCATCATACCTTCATTTTGCTATGTAAACACACAGAATGAGATGCAGAGTTTTTTCTCGCCTTAGTTACATGCTTCTGTGCAACACTTGCCCTCTCTGGGGTAAACATCTGCCTCAGTGATTACACTGAGAGTGGAAAAAACCCATTCTTATATTAGCCAGTCTGTCTCATGCTGCTCAGTTCATGACAGATTAAATGAAAGGTAYGCTTTTTTACAGGAACTGACATCCACGTGTGTGTCCATGTAGGATTGCTCTGTGATAGACTGTTCTTCAGTGTRGATGGGGAGTACATAGAATTTGAGCAAGTGCTTCAGACTGACATGACATTTTTATGTCATGGAGTTCAAGATCCTTAAGTCACTGAAGAGGGCATGCAGCAAGCTCACTACCCTGGACTTCAGGARAGCAGACTYTGGCCTCTTCAGGGATCTGTTTGGTAGACTGCCATGGGGCAAAGCCCTGTAAGGAAGAGGGCCCAAGAAAGCTGGTTAATATTCAAGGATCACCTCCTCTAAGCTCAGGAGCGATGCATCCCAACAAAGAGGAAGTCAGGCAAAAACGCCAGGAGGCTTGCATGGATGAACAAGGAGCTCCTGGACACACTGAAACACAAAAWGGAAGCCTACAGAGGGTGGAAGCAAGGACAGGTAGCCTGGCAGGAATACAGAGAAATTGTGCAAGCGGCCAGGGATCAGGTTAGGAAAGCTAAAGCCCTGAAAGAATTAAATCTGGCCAGGGACATCAAGGGCAACAAGAAAAGCTTCTATAGGTACGTCGGGGATAAAAGGAAGACTAGGGAAAATGTGGGCCCTCTCTGGAACGAAATGGGAGACCTGGTTACCCAGGATACGGAGAAGGTGGAGGTACTCAATGACTTTTTTGCCTCAGTCTTCACTGGCAAGTGCTTGAGCCTCACCGCAGAAGGCAAAGGAGGGGACTGGGAGAATGAAGTGCTGCCCACTGTAGGAGAAGATCAGGTTCGAGACCATCTAAGGAACCTGAAGGTGCACAAGTCCATGGGACCCGATGAGATCTATCCATGGTTCCTGAGGGAACTGGCGGAAGAAGTTGCTAAGCCACTATCCATCATATTTGAGAAGTCGTGGCAGTCTGGTGAAGTTCCYGCTGACTGGAAAAGGGGAAACATAACCTCCATTTTTAAAAAGGGGAAAAAGGAAGACCTGGGGAACTACAGGCCAGTCAGTCTCACCTCTGTGCCTGGGAAGATCATGGAACAGATCCTCCTGGAAGCTATGCTAGGGCACATGGAGGACAGGGAGGTGATTCAAGACAGCCAGCATGGCTTCACCAAGGGCAAGTCCTGCCTGACCAACCTAGTGGCCTTCTGTGATGGAGTGACTACATCASTGGACATGGGAAGGGCTACGGATGTCATCTATCTGGACCTCTGTAAGGCCTTTGACACRATCCCCCACAACATCCTTCTCTCTAAACTGGAGAGGTATGGATTTGATGGGTGGACTGTCCAGTGGGTGGGGAATTGGTTGGGTRGTCACATCCAGAGGGTAATGGTCAGTGGCTCAATGTCCAGATGGAGATCGGTGATGAGTGGTGTCCTGCAGGGGTCTGTATTGGGACCGGTACTGTTTAATATCTATGACATAGACAGTGGGATCGAGTGCACCCTCAGCAAGTTTACAGGTGACACCAAGTTGAGCAGTGCGGTCGACATGCCTGCGGGATGGGATGCCATCCAGAGGGACCTGGACAACCTTGAGAAGTAAGCCCATGTGAACCTCATGAGGTTCAACAAGGCCAAGTGCAGGGTCSTGCATCTGAGTCGGGGCAACCCCCGGTATCAATACAGGCTGGAGGATGAAGGGATTGAGAGCAGCCCTACTGGGAAGGACTTGGGTGGATGAAAAACTGGACATGACCTGGCAATGTGCACTCGCAGCCCAGAAGGCCAACYGTATCCTGGGCTGCATCAAAAGCAGCGTGGCCAGCAGGTTGAGGGAGGTGATTCTGCCCCTCTACTCTGCTGCGGTGAGACCCCACCTGGAGCACTGCGTCCAGCTCTGGAGTCCTCAGCACAAGAAAGACATGGACCTGTTGGAGCGGGTCCAGAGGAGGGCCACAAAAATGATCAGGGGGATGGGACACCTCTCCTATGAAGAAAGGCTGAGAGAGCTGGGGTTATTCAGCCTGGAGAAGAGAAGGCTCTGGGGAGACCTTATTGCAGCCTTGCAGTACTTAAAGAGGGCTTATAAGAAAGATGGCAGCAGACTTTTTAGCAGGGCCTGTTGMGACAGGACAAGGGAGAATGGTTTTAAACTAAAAGAGGGTAGATTTAGACTAGATATAAGGAAGAAATTTTTTACAATGAGGGTGGTGAAACACTGGAACAGGTTGCCCAGGGAGGCGGTAGGTGCCCCATCCCTGGAAACATTCAAGGTGAGGTTGGACGGGGCTCTGAGCAACCTGATCTAGTTGAAGATGTCCCTGCCCACAGCAGGGGGKGTTGGACTAGATGACCTTTAAAGGTCCCTTCCAACCCAAACTGTTCTATGATTTGATGATTCTATGTCTGGTATCAGGCACTGGTGGAGGGTGATGTGCAAACCCATATAAAAAGAGTCGGTCACTAAGCAATGGGATGAGAGTTTGCACCAGTAAGGCACGAAAAAGAAGTGAATACTTTTCTCCCTTGTCTTTCTGGGCTGGTTTGTATATTCCTGCAGCTGGGCCATGTTACTTTAATGACAGCAAGTTTGATGGAGTTACATTTTGGTTGTCTGCTGTGGCCATCCTGTTATGTCCCGTAGAGGAGAAAAGAGGAACAGAAATGCCACATTTCCAATATTCAGAAGTAAGTCCAGCCATTCAGCTAGCCATGTGAAAAGGATTACGCAGTATTTCAGAGGACTAAGAGAAAAGCTGACTGCCTGTTATCAGGGAGTGAGCCTGCAGGCTTCTTTTTTAAAGCTCTTGCTTTTTGTTTCATGCAGTGTTATAGGTAGAAGCTCAGAGTGAGTCATGGGGCCTTCTAGAAAAGCATCCTTTTGTAAGTGTTTTGTGGTAGGAAAACAGCTATCACAGCCTTAAAACTGGGAGTCTCAGATATTTAAGGTGAACATGTCCTGTGTAATAATTGTTACCATGTCTGCATCAGCCACAGTACTGAATGTCTGTGGGAACAAGTAAAAGGAATTTGTTGAGAATAACAGCTTACTCTTAATGTTCAGTAAAGAATACTTTTAGTTCTTTATTTCTTGAGATGATCATGGATTTCATTCCTTTTCAGATCTAAGGATATTTTTCTTTAGCATATAAAGACCTGTTCTTGAAAACTGCTGAACGGTTTGTAGGAATGCTATAACTTCTATCTCCAAATAAAGTGAATGAGAATTTAATATTAATTAGTATTTGGTGAATGTGAAGAAGCTCTTCCCTTTTTATTGTGAGGTCCTTTCAAATACACCACCTTCATTTGGTATATAATGTAAAAATGTTAAGATTATTTAGAAYACATGGTATTGTTCATCACAGGCTGAACTTTTCTTTAGGAAAACAGCTTGTATTCTCAGTGATTGCTTTTCTGGCTCATTTGCTGTTTTCTTTCTCCTCTTCCACAGCCGGAGGGAGCATCCATTATAGCAGAAGCAGCATCAGTAATTTCATAGCTTTTTAAGCAAATAAGTCATAGCCTGTAGTAAGAGACACAATTTGTAGTGTTTTGTGGGAATTTGTTTATCATCTAGCACTTCAGTAGTTGATCTTAATCATGGCTATTTTTGTGTGCTTTGATATAGGTAGCTATTAGATGGAATTCAGGGGGAGATTAAGACATTTAAATTTAGGTATCTTATGTGGGCTTTTAGAAGTAGGTGGGTTATGTCTCTAAACTCCCATTCTAGTCAACAGAGATTGAGTCACACTTAATCAATGGAGTCCAGAGAGCAATTCAGGTCTCCATCTGTTGAGTGTCTACCTTAAGGCAAGCAGAATTACTCTAGAGGCTTGACTGTTCTGATTAGGGGCTTACTTCAGTTACCCAAACATAGGCATCTCATGCCATTTTTGATAACCTAATGTGTTTCACCTTGCCTCCAGATACTGCTTTAGAAAAGTACGGTTCTTCTACAGATCTTGTATTACATCTTCTAGTCCTGTCCAGGTGTCTTTGGAATATCCCAGAAGGTGCTAGATGCACATTTTTGCAGCTGAATTAAAACAATGATCTCTATTGACTATAATGGAAGCCTAGACACAAATTTCATCTGCCTGTAGGTGCATATAGGTGAAGATGGTTGCCTGAAGTGCTGCTAAAATCAGTGCAGATTTCCAAGAGGTACTCAGTACTCTCAGAACGTAGAGCATCTGTACTGTAAATATGTATGTAAATATTTTAAATATATTTCTGTTTCTTTTAAAAGAATTGGAAGATACTTGAGTCTAATGCTGTTGCAGATTATCAATTGCAGTGCTGAGAGGTGGGCCACTTCCAGGAGTCTACAGGCTGCGTCAGCTTCATTTTCATTGGGGTTCATCTGACGATCGTGGCTCTGAGCATGTTGTGGATGGAGTGAGATATGCAGGAGAGGTGAGACTCACCACTTTTCACTATATAATAGGGTGTAAAATAACATTTGTCATTATCGTTCAGGTGGGACAAAATTTGTCATTTGTCTGCTTTTCAAGGAATTCTTTCTATTTATCTGTAACATTTTATTCTTACTTCCATCGATTCTTATAAATGTGAATCAGGTTGAAGTAATTCTCACAGCATAAGAAAAGAAAAATACTATGTGAAACAGAAGTTTCCATGTTCTCAAACTGACATGTCTTGAAACATAGGACAGCAAGACTGAATTACTGAGAGGCAATGCAAACTTACTAAAACAGTATTTTGAAAGTAYAGTATTATAGCAGAAGTATAAAATTGTAGCAACAGAAAGGAGGAAGAATATGTTACCTTGATTTTCTGCCACTTTAGGATTGTAAGGGAAGATGAGAACTGTAGACTAATAATATACAGAGCTCACATTCATATGGATTCTTTGCTAGAATTGCTGTAATTTGAAAGCCAAATGGAAATGAATCACGTATCAGTAGATGACTTCTGAACTGCATGTTCTACCTGCTTATTTAAGCATCTTTTCTGTGTTCTTCAGCTTTAAGATGAGATTTCTGGGCTTTTTTGCGATTTCTGTACTAAGATGTTTATAGTTTATTTTAAAGCAAATAGTAGTCTAAATGGTAATATATGGCTGATATAACTCATATATGAATTGCTGTCCTTTTTTCTTTTTTTTTTTTTTTGAAGGCCTAATCCTCATTCATTGTTGCCCCAAACTCTCTCGTGTATATGAAGAACTCTAAATTCAGCCTCTGATGGCTTGCTATTCAATATGGATTTTTTTTACATGTTTTCTTTCCAGCTACATTTGTTACACTGGAATCCCAAATACAGTAATTATCTTGATGCTRTGAGAAGAACTGATGGAATAGCTGTTTTGGCCATATTTTTGCAAGTAAGTAGAAGCATGCAACCCTTCTTTGTACTGCTACTACAGCGTTTTCTATTCTTACAGGGTTAAAAAAGCAAAACCCTCTGAATATATTTTCTAGGCATCGTACCATATTGGAGGGCTTGACTTTCAGCAATGCATGCTTTTCAAGTTAGAGAGCATGAGTCATGTTATTTCAAATGGTATCCAATACTACACACACTTGTCCCAGTTGTGTCACTATGTGGCTGGTGGAAGCTGTAAATCCATATGTATTTGCCCCTGCTTTGGGGACACGATGTCAGTAGTAGCCCTCTGACCAACAGCGGTCAGCTGTCTTCTATGCTAATCATGGACTGATTTCAAGGACAGATACCGCTCCTAGGCTTTTCATGTACTTTCTCCAAGGCAAAACTAACTACAGACAATACATGTAACTCATCSTTTTTTAAAATCCTTTTGGGGGCATGCAGTCTTAGCCTGAAATATTGGCCTTTGCTCTCTCTTGTTTAACTAATATTCACTAGAGATAGAAAGGTGGATGTCTGTGTTGAGATCAACAATTGCAAACAGTAGATCTGACCATGAAATCTGGTTTTTAAACTAGAATGGATTTTTTTTCCAAATTCTGTACTTGAGTCTGAAGAGTTGTTTATCTTTGTTAGGCTAAAATTCAATGTCAACAGGAATAGCTGTATTGTGAAATTACTCGTGATGCTGAGTTTCTGTACTGATATAATTTCCTCATTTGGATCATAATATCTGTTGGGGTACAGACAGAGGGTACAGACAGAAGACATAGCTTACTAAGCTGGTAGGGGTGATAGGTTGGGTTAATGCATTGTAATTKTATAGTTGATATATGTTTAGATGCACATGTGAAAAAATAGGAGAAAGAAGAAAACTGATAAAGCAGAACTCTCTGGTTAGCTTATGCTTTCTTCTTTACAGGTRGGGAAAACTCCCAAACCGGAGATGAAGAGAATTCTCGAAGAAATAAATGCTATCAAAACAAAGGTAACGATGTTGGGCTTTTCGTTGTAGGAAGATTTCTGCAAATTCTCAGGACAAAAAAAAAATCAAGAGGCATGACTTTCTAGTTTTCAAATTCTGCTCTGCAACATTGCCAGAAAATACTTCTGAATAAAACCATGGGTAGCTTTTCCTTAACAAGGAAAGTCCTTTCCTCCATTTACATATGAGCCTTCTTTGGCTTTAGTGGGCCTTATAATTTTGTGAAAATGAGAGTCATCTCGCCAAACTTCACTCATCTAAAAAGTAGGCATGGAGTCTTATTCCTTCAGTGGTCAGTGACAAAAGAAAGGCACCTTTGGAAGTTGGTCCATTCGGTCTTCAAATAGGCTGCCTAACGGACCTCTGGAAATGCCACTGATTAGACATCTGTGTCTCAGATAACATTAAATGATAAGAATCTTACATTTCATAGGCTGTCTTGTTTGTTATTAGCACAAATATTATAAATCTGGAGTACCTGTCTCACTTCAGTATATGGTGACCTAATCCAATATTCAATAGATAGGCAGAATTTCCATAAGAGAGGAGGCCAGAAGGAAGAGTATTTCTGCACAGAAATGAGTGAAGCRCATTGGTACTGGATGCCACTTCACATGAGTTAGCTCAGGTACAAGAAGCAGCACCATGGAGTTGTATGTTGTGTCATGCTTCTCTGGGCCCATCTGTGAGGGTCATTCAGTCCACTTACCTTTACACTGCATGTTATGTCTTGTGTAGATGTGTGCTTAGTTTCCTTAGTTCATACCTTTGAAGYATCTGAGTCACTCTCTGTTTCTTAAAATAACAGAACTGCATCTTTACCTAATCTTGACTAGAGCTGTTGAAGAGTTTTCTGTTTGGTTTTGTTGTGTTTTTTTTAAAGGGGAAAGAAGCTCCTTTTCCAAACTTCGATCCTTCAATTCTTTTCCCTAAATCTCATGACTACTGGACATACCATGGGTCTTTCACTACTCCACCTTGCAAAGAGTGCATCACCTGGATTGTTCTTAGAGAGCCTATCATAGTCAGCTCAGACCAGGTAAACTTCAAATAGATAGTAYTTTACCCACTTCGTTTTAGTTACATGCCATAACCTGATATTATTCTTTTGACAAGGAAAATGCTCATTGGATTCTGTGAGAAATTGCATGATTAAAAGGACAGTGAAGAGCTGAATGCCTTAGAAACTATCTTGGGACTCCATAGGGAACCTGTAAAAATCTTCAGAGGACTGCAGTCTACAACTTAATATGTGCAATCAACGTATTAGATACATCTTTTTATCTGTCTCTGTATGACTCCTACATAAACTAATTGAGCAGAGATGATGACCTTCTACTTGGAACAGCTCATTGTTTCCTAGCCCATGTCAGACGTCATGGTGATTCAAATCCACAGACATCAGAGAGCTTTATAAATCTGTAAAATCATAACACAGTGTAGATGGTAAGAGTTTATAGCAGTTTGGAGTGTGACTGACAGCAAGCAGCAGTTACTGTATATGAGAGTTCTTGCTCCCGTGGGCAAGAGACCTCTTGCGACATCAACTGAAGAAAAGAGTAGTTCTCTTTTTGTTTCCCAGTCCYTGTGTTCCCAAGATATTAACTCTTGCTAGTAGGAAAGGATGGAGCTGGATGGGGCTCATACATTTTATTTTACACAGAGCTCAAAACACTGCATTAACTTGTATTCTCCTGCAACCATTTAAATCAGAACATTGACACATTTAGCTAAAGCTTATGTTAGGTTTGCACCAACAACTTTGATTATGCAGGATTTTTTGAACCATTATATTGTCTCAAGCTTCCTCACGTAAAGTGTTCATTGCTTATCATCATGAATGTTTGAGGGTAATCACTGGACAGATTATGAAATAAAGCTGCTGTGAAAAAGTGACCATCTGCAATGAAATGCAGTGGGACAGTTAGGTACCCTAACTATCTTGCACACTGAATGGGGCAGGAGTCCAGTGCTTTCACCTAATGCAGCTGAGCATTTCCAACTTTTTGAACATTCTACTTTATAAATGTGTCTCTTATAGCATGCTTCTTTCAAAAACATCTATTATGAGAATACAGATTTAATGGGATTGGTGATTCTGTCTGCCCCATATTCTAGACGGCATCAAATAACCAAGAAAATTACGGCAGTGTTGTATCAGGTGCTTGATACCCATGTTTCTGGAAGGTATACCAGTTAAATTTTCACAAACAGGAGCAGCATCAGATAACTATAATTTCTTGTTAATTTGAAAGCCTTCTCTGGTCATTTACCGTAAGGGAATATTTCTTGTTAATCCTTATTCCCCCTCAATCCCCTTTATAAAAGTTTGAATGCCCTCTTTCATCACATTTCAGCCTATGATTCTACTCGTACCACACAAGTCAGTTTTCTCATCTGAGATTATTCCTCTACTCAGCACACTATAATGATACGATATCACAAATTTCAAGACTCCAAGATATAAGAGCATGAACATTAATCAAGGACATATTTTGTAGATATCATATGTAGACATATAACTTTTTATTTTAGGTTCTCAAGGTGATAAGGTGCTTCGTTCTTTTGATTGATGTGCATGTATCATAAAAAAAAATCTAGTTTCTAGTACTTTGTATTTATGTGGCTCTTTATCTTTTAAAGAATAGAACTCAGGTGTGATGGGAACCTTAGCTGGCAAGAGATGAAATATGGTAATGTATTCATATAACTTACAGCTTAATTTTCACAGCTTATTGAATTGATCTGCCTCCTGTTTTCTTGCCCATCTGAAAATTAAAATATGTGGGCTATTYTGAAGCTGGTATTTGTGTGAAAAATACAAATATGGTCTGACTGGTTTCCACAAAATAAATCTGCTTAGAGGTTTATATTAAAGTAGATCAACTACAGATTTTGTTGGGAAAAGTGTAGTCATTACTCAGCATTTCTGATTTAAAATGCATTTTTAAAGGAATAACTAATCACGTCATTGATCCAGCTTCATGAAAAGACTTTTTGATCACTGCTGTATTTGGGTCATGRCCTTTTTTTCAGCTTATCTACAGTTAGTGAGTTTTGAGAAACATAAAGACTGTTCTCCACCTGGCCCTACTGTAGAAAAAATGGAGCATTTAAGGTAAAAAGGAAATTACTACATATAGATGGGACATTGGCTTTTATCCTGAGATAACT
Organism: Oceanodroma leucorhoa; assembly: GCA_030449065.1. Lineage (NCBI taxonomy): Eukaryota > Metazoa > Chordata > Aves > Procellariiformes > Oceanodroma > Oceanodroma leucorhoa. Next base: position 18,017,963 of record JASVER010000004.1, on the reverse strand, counting down.
GCTTTTCAGACAGAATTAGCAGTGTATGTATGTGAGGTACTGTATACAAATACAATAGAAAGACTTTCCTCACTCCAGAGTGCCTGCAATCTAAATAATGTATTCATAAAAGAAGATTGTGTTAGCAATTATTTCTAATCCTAGAAAGTGTACTACCATGGCAGCCTCATTAATAGTAATTATTTTAAGTGCGTGTGCCTTTACAGTGGATCGCTTGGATGCTTTTGCAGGCAGATGGTAACAGTATATTAGCCACACGGATAAGTGCAGTCACTGCGAATCAGTACTCTGCAGGAAAAATCAATTCACCAGAAATCCCTGTGAGATGGAGAGTGGGTGGCCTAGCTRCTCAGATTACTTTTAATGAAAGAATAGGGATTTAACTGTGGAATAACTCTATCCAATTGCAGACTAATTTTTTCACCTTTATGTAGGTATAGTCTGAATATATGCTTTTTTTTTTTTTTACTGAGTAGGGCAGATCTTCCACAAATAATAGTAAAACCCAGCAATCTCTTCTCCAATAGTCCTTTATCAGTGTTAACAAAACTGATGAACTGTTTTCATCTCCTACTGTTCCCRTACAAATTATTCTTCACCTGAAATCTGAAATTTAATTTCAGATGAATAATCCAGCTGATGCATATTATACTGGTTATAAATGTGACCTCATCATTGTTCAGGCAAACTGAGATAGCTGGCTTTTCTGAGCTGTGTAGTGAAGAGCAATGTTGAGATGCCTKAGCTAGCTCAGTCCATAAACTGGAATTAGTATAGTCACAGTGAACCCAGCTTTTACAGCCTAGACAGAAGTTCTGCTTCTAGTGGACTTGAACTCTGTACCATAAAAGGTAGATGCATCAGCCTATTGAAGCTAGTTGCGAACAAAGTTGATGTGTGCCATGTGTGGGGCTACGTTTTCAAACGTACACATGGGAAAATGTATGCATTCCTTTCATGGAAAGCCATTCAAACAGGRAAGTGTCAGGTGTCTGAATCACAGCTGATACGCTTTCTGTGTAAGGTAGTGCATGGCAGTGACAACAAATGAACATAATGCATCTCTAAGTGGGTATATGTGTTGCATCCTTTGAAAATCAGAAAGCGGTAAAGGAAGAGCATTATACAGTCTTGAAGAGTATGGGCAGAACTCTTCTTACAGCATCCCTCAAAAAAAACAGCTTGGTTAAAAATAAAATGGCCAAGGAGAGTCAAGCTGCAGACCCTATTTACAAACCATTTTAAACCTTGACCAAGTCATTGAATACTGCGTTCAGTTTTGGGCCCCTCACTACAAGAAGGACATTGAGGTGCTGGAGCGTGTCCAGAGAMGGGCRAYGAGGCTGRTGAAGGGTCTAGAGAACAGGTCTTATGAGGAGCGGCTGAGGGAGCTGGGGTTGTTTAGCCTGGAGAAGAGGAGGCTGAGGGGGGACCTTATCGCTCTCTACAACTACCTGAAAGGAGGCTGTAGAGAGATGGGTGCTGGTCTCTTCTCCCAAGTAACAAGTGATAGGATGAGAGGAAATGGCCTCAAGTTGCGCCAGGGGAGGTTTAGATTGGATATTAGGAAAAATTTCTTCACTGAAAGGGTAGTCAGGCATTGGAACAGGCTGCCCAGGGAAGTGGTGGAGTCACCATCCCTGGAGGTGTTCAAAAAACGTGTGGATGAGGTGCTTCGGGACATGGTTTAGTGGGCATGGGTACTGGGTTGATGGTTGGACTCGATGATCTTAAAGGTCTTTTCCAACCTTAATGATTCTATGATTCTATGATTCTATGATTATCCAGATTTACATTCCTGTTAGTAATAACAGACCTTTTTTGTGTCACTGCAGCAGAATATGTCCTCTGCTACAGGCCCACCACAGAAATGAACAATTAGTTTATAATTTAGCCTTAACACTTTGCAATTCCAGAAGCTTCTTAATAATCACACACTAAGGCAGGGTTAGAGTAGGAGAGGTTTGTTAGGGTATAGGCTGTTCTATTCGCATTTTCTGAGGACTTCCCACAGTTTCTGTGACTGTACGGAGTTCTGTAGACAGTACGTAAATGACAGTACTTTTCACAATCGTGTTCAAATAGGACCCATTTTTTCTGTCTTGACTATTTCTAAGARTATTACTGCTAGGAAAAGAACATGAGTACAGTTCTTTTGGTGATGGGATGAAGGACATCTTCACAACTTTGAAGGAGACTTTCTCCCCAGGTTCTGGGGCTGGGCCAGCCTCCTTGGTTTAATTGTTGGGCTGTCAATTTGATCCCAAGGGATTCCCACCAGGACACTTCGATTTTTGCTCTCTTGCAGATGGCGAAGCTCCGCAGCCTGTCCAAGAATGCCGAGAACGAACCTGATCTCCCCCTGGTTGATAACTGGYGCCCAACTCAGCCTCGGTATTTCAGGATGGTGAGCGCATCATTCCTCTAGGACCTGGCTCAGGTTGGCTGTCCCTGAGTGAGGCAACCTCTAGAACTAAGAGATGGTTTTGTTTTGTGTCCTCTGTTGCATTTAAACAGAACTCCAGCTGTAGGTCCAGAGGCTGAAACTTTGAGTCGTGAAATGTGAATTTCACTTTCAGAGCATAACATTTATTTAGGCAAATCCTATGATTAAAATAGAAGCAGAGAATCTGTTTGGCTCTTCATAACTGCTTTAACATTAGCTTTTGTTAATAGTACAAAGGAAGAAAGAAGATGCTACCAACAACTACAAAACCRTTTCCTATTGCCCACGTGTCCCTTGATGCTTGCCTTATTCCATGCTAAAGAGGTTGCAGTTAAGAGAAGTAATTGTTTTCAGCATAAAACCATATTTTTCACTCGTTGTTTCCAGCATTATCCATATCCTGCTCTGAGCTGCACCAGTTAATGCACAAGGCATTCTTGGAAATAAATGAGAGCACTCTTTTGGTATTTGATACTCACATAAAATATGAAAGGATAGAAAATTGCTTCATAACCATTGATAAAGAACTAAGCTTTTAACTTCTTAAAACAAYGGATAGGTGAAACAGAGATCTGTTCTGAAAATTGTATTCACTGACTTATACATAGTTAAAACTATGGAATGGGGGAAGAGCTGTTTCTGTCTGTGTCACAACTGGTTGTCCATATTAAAAGGCTAATCTGCATTTTAATGTTGTAGCAATCAAAGTGACATGGATTTTGAGAACTTGGTCTTCGGATCCTGAATATATCTTTTCTCCATGTATGCAAGTGGCTTTTCTGTGTAAAAAGGGTGTTAAGATAGCAAGAGTTCTTAATCTTTCTAGTGTTTTTTTGAGGCAGATTCTCACTTCATGTGCAAATATAATTGATCCTGCTGTCAGTGAGATTTGTGCATGAATATCTGAAACCACAGTTTGACTCTCCTGATCAAAATGCAGTTGACCAAGGTGTTCTTGTCTCTTGTTTTGGCATAAAGAACAATAAAACAGGATTGTAAGCCTATACTTGAAATAACAGTATTTCTGCATTAAAAAATCCAACAATAATAAATACATTTACTTAAGAATTTTTCTTCTGTATGTTTTTTTCCAATTTTAGAAACATGTAAAAATAACAGAATTTTAAAGAAAGAGTTGTCAATATGTCCTCTGTAGTACACCTTCATGGAAGTTGATGATGGATGGTATCTTTTTCAGATGTTTGTTTGAACTAGAAGAGTACTGATAATATTTCATRTGACTGCAAGCAAGGAAATAGCATCTTAAACATGCTACATCATTGAGACATCCACATCTATTCTTTTAGTGAGATCACCCTATCCTGACAACAGCTTTCTTGTAATGTCATATGAATCAACTCCTTCGCAAGTTGACTGCACAGTGGAAGAGTTCAGTCTGTATCTAAAACCATTAATCTGAATGGTAATTTACACTGAGCTCTGGAAATATAAAGCTGCTGCTGCTCTGGCAGTGGCTGGACTCTTAGCTGCCATGTTCTAGGGCAGGAGGATGTTGCTGAGCTTGGTGATGAGACAGGTTATGCTCCCTGTCTCCAGGTTCCCCACTGTGAAGGTTTCTGGACCATGTCCTCACTTTGCTTTCTGCCTTCAAATAGGTAGGGTTTTGGCTGGGAAATTTCATTTAGTCATTGTTAGTACTTCCTAACTAATTTCCCAAATAGATTGCATTGTGCTGTTCGTGTTTGCTCTTTTCATTTGTAGCCACATTGTGAAATGATTCAGATGAGTTAACATCTGTTTACGTTGCATGCACATACTGCTGACTTTGACACAGATTGCCTTACATGTGCATACTTTCACTTACTTGGATAGATGACTTGCATCAATAAAGCCTATGCAGGTCCCTATGTTTGAAAGCATGTACTTTTTAAAAATACTTGATTAAATGTAATTTCTTCCCAGCTGGGTCATTCCAGGACAGTTCAAAGCATAGCTTTGTGTTTGACCAGCAGTACCCAACACAGTGTTAGCTGTAGGGATAAGAACATGCTGCTGGATTGTGCTTTATACTTCAGAGGAAGGTTTAATCCATAAAGATTTCTTTTTCTCATAAACTTCTAAGTAAATATCCAAAACAGCATCAGGAAGTATTCTGTATCTGGTAACTGATGTTATTCTGAATGAGAATGCAAGTCACAGAACATCATTGACTATGCAGGACAGGGTTCCGATAGAATACCCAGTGCTTCCTGCCTTCCGGTGAAAATGTCAATTTCCTGATGCGTGAAAATATGAGAAATATGAGAAATACTATAAACAGCTCTCTACTTTCTACTTGTTTTTCTCTGGTCAATTCTGCAGTATATATGTGTTTGCTTATACGTTGCTTCATTAGAAAAAGGAATTTTGAAGCAAAAATTATTTTTCTAAAATGCATAATTTGCTTTGAATTACAATGTAAGTTATTTTATAATGTGCTTTATTAAACTAAGTTGCATATCTTAGAGCTTAGAGCAGGCTTTATCTTTCTTGYAATTCATGACATTGCAAATTTGGAACCTGTAATCTCAGGGTTTTTTTAATGATATGGTGGTTTCCCAGTCACACTTTGCAAAGGACCTGTCTGGGTTCTGTAAATGAAGCTGAGGTAAGCCTTAGCCTCTAGAGCCATATTTATTAACTTCTAAAYGTAAAGTCAAAGTAATCTCTCTAAAGAGTCATTTGACTTTTTCATGCAGTTGGTTTCATAATATCTGTATTTTTAATTAGTAAATGGTAGGCTGAAGGCTCAGGACTGTGTTGACTCAGYTGCGGATAGGAGGGAGTGTGTGAATGTGGGTCTTGGCGGTTGATTTACAGACCCCTTCCAATGTTTAAGCGACTGTCTGAAGTAATGAAGATAGATCGAGAAAACAATGGTTCAGCAGGCATTGGAAAAAAATGGAAAGTGTAGGAGTAGAAGGAAAACAAAAAGCCAGAGAATGGTGGGGCACTTCAGGGGCACTGTAAATTGAGCTGTAAGCTGAAAGTATGAGGAGATCAAGGAGAGTTTTGAAGGCAGCAAGGGAGGAAATGTGGGGTGCTGTGAGTCAGCATTTAGAATGTGTTCACGTCTGATGCAATTTTCTTTTCTTTCTGGCTCTGGTCATTGTTATTTTACAGAGGTTCCCCCTTGCTTTTAGCTTGCAGCTTTGTTTAAGTACAAGAAAAATTAATCACTGGTATGACTGAATTCAGGTCAGTGCAGGTCACTGTAGCAATAACGTCCCACACATCTCACTTCTACCTGCACATTTCCAGCGTGCAGTGTAGTTCTATGCACAGCGAGAGCAGGGATCCCTGGGTTCAGAAGTCTCTGGTAAAAAGAGAAGCCATCAAATTTTCATCTGGGTGGGGTAGAAAACAATGAGTTACTACTATGTTTGACTTTACATACGTATGCCTGACTATACTTGGTGATACCAGTGCTAATTAGGAGCAGTCCCTCTGAAACAGCAATGCAGACGTGAGACATGCAGCCACATTGCAYGGCTCATTGACAGCCTCTTCTCCAAGTTACTTTTCATCTGCTGCAGATGTCAAAAATAATTTGACTCGGCCTAGCTCTGTGGTGCTGTGAGTCTTCCTGAAACTTGAAATATTTTAAAGGGATGGCTGTACCTGCGTACACGTCACTGGCAGTCTTGAACATGAGTTAAGAAGGTGCGTGTGGAATGAAATCACAGCTCACGTAGCACCAGAGACATGATTATGCTCATCAACAATGAAGATGAATTGCGTTCAATTTTAGGTAAGATCTGCCTGTCTAAACTTGGTCAGACTAAAAGATATCCATGGTAAACATGTGGGAAGTCCATTTTCTCATGTTGCTCATTGGGAATCTCTTCTCTAGCCCCAGCATCATGCTGATCAGAGAAGTTATCCTTAGGTTACCTGTATGCAGCAGGAAACGAGCAGTCCCACTTTATGAAGGTCTCTGAGGCAGGCAACAGGAGGTAGATTTAGATAGCAGTCTAAAATTTTATATAAAAATAGACATGGATTTTAATGGGGAAGAAGAGTCGAAATCATTCAGGTGATGGGTATTTTTGAAGAATTTAGACTCATCAAATCTGCTTTGGATCAGGACTACATTTGATTAAATGTGATTTATTCTTTATCCAAATTTATGCCTTGGAAATTTCATTAGAAGAATATACACAAAAATGGACAGATCTTTAGACCCCTTCTTTTATATTACATAAGACAGTATTTTGCAAACTATGTGCATGGCTGTTAAGCCCATCAGAAGAATTCTGAATTGTTTTGCCCAAGTTTCAGATTTAAAAAAGAAGTTCAAATTTCTCCTCACGGTGAAGGAATCTTGAAAATTTAAACAAATATGAGTATACAGTAATGTCTGAAGCAATGCTGCAAAATAAGACTTGCTAACTTCACTCCCAAAATTCTGGATTTTGTGTTGTTTTGCTGAAAGAAAAAGGAGAGGTTGTCTATGACATCGTTTCATCAGAAACAGTCCTTACGGCTAGAATCAGGCTGCCATGCATTTTTCTGCTCCTTGTAATAAAGCATCCTGTAGGGAATATTTGGGATCACAAGAAATGACTGGCACAGACRTTCTGTCCTGTCCACTGGCCATGTGGCAGCAGTGATGGCTCACCGGGGCTGAACTCTCCAGTCTGTCAGCTGGGGAAATCCATCCCTCCGGAAGGACACGCAGCTAATCCCTTGCCATGGTCATTAGAGGACTCATCATGCCTCTAACGGAACGTGCTGAAGTCTGGCTTGTTTTGGATAATGTTTCACTCCCTTGCCTCAAAGCCTTTTTCCCATTGAATAGACCTATGCCTCTGTGTTTTTATAGCTTACTGTCTGTCTATATATATCTATATACCTATGTATATCAATATATACACAAAACACATACGTGCTATGTAAATGCATATTCTGTTACTGTTTTTGGTAATGTGGGATAGCATTTTGACTGAAACTACAACTAATTTCAGACTCAGGAGAAAAAGCATCTTTCTAGTGAAGTTAGTCTTGCTTTAACCAAACCTATTGGCTGCCTCCCACACCTGACTGCCTTCCAGAATAAAGTAGCTGAGGAAACAGCTCCCTTTCCCTTCTTTTCCAAGAACAAAAGAAACTCATCAGCTTGGAGCCGCTTTGCTTCTTTCTGAGATCACAGTGGAACTGGAGATCCACTCTCCAGCCTACAAACTGCAGTGTTAACTTTGAAGGAGCTAAAGATGATGTCTGATCAGGCTGAAGAGGGAGAAGTAGATCCTGCTGCTCATGCAAGGAGGGCAATGAAGAACTGCATGGGTGAAAGGTCTCAGAGAAGAGCTGGCGAAGGCTGGACAGATAGCAAACAGGTACAGGTGATCACAGTGAGATGTGCAGAACTGATCTAAAGGCAGAATTCACTGCTGGTTGGTGAACGTGGTGAGGGCTCCTGAACCATGAAAGGGTCAAATTCCGTCTCTTGAGAACCAGGAGTGTACCTCATTGGCAAACAGTGTCACGGCCATACTGAAGGCATGGGACCAATTAAAGAACACTTGAGGGAACCTGAGCAAATCAACTCCTTTGAGAAGAGAGAAGGCTGTGGCTTTCATTCTTTATGTGCTACAGGGAGACAGAGACTTAGTGATCCCACATGAAGGCACAGGGCAGCTTGGATTAACACTCATACTTAGGCAAATAGACGAGATGGTGACCTAGTTGTACAGTGCATGTGGCTGTCTGAAACACACATGTTTTATAATGAGGCAGAGAGTCTTGTGCATTAGATGTTTAATTAGACCTGCATTCTTGCCTTGTATTCCTGTGGGAAAAGRTGTGTGTAGACAGTGGGGTTTTTTTCTGGCTTTACTTCTCTTAATGCCAGTGTACTTGTACTCTTCAGTAGTGGGGCTGAGTATTGTCTAGAGTTTGTGATTCCCTACGTAAAGAAGATGCAGAGAATGGCAGCAGAGATCTGTGGAACCATATTAGTGAGTCTCCACTGGAAACACTCAGAAAGCTYTAGCCCCAAGATTTTCTGCATTGGACAATATTCCAAGGATTATGGCATATGGCAGGGAGGTCTTCCAATTATTGCAGTTCACAGTGAATTATTAGATCAGTTTTGTGGCTTTCCAAAAATAAGAAAGCATTTACTTTCAAAATGGGTGATCATTGGGAGTATCAGAATGCTGAAGGAAGATCAACGTGGATACATCCAGTAAACTAGGACGTGGACTAGGAAGCTGACAAAAAGGTTTTTTGGAAAGTTTTGTTGATTTTCTGGTTACCATCAACCTATGAAATTGTTTTACTTGAGAGAAGAGACAGACAACTTTCTCAACCCTAGGAACCATGCTTTACACATAACACTGGAGAATGAGAATGGATATATCAGTCTCAGCAGAGCCTTCTGCTTTATTTCTTTTCACAGACTAGGCTTTAGATTATCTAGCAGCATATATTAAGTGTTAACCTTGGCATGAGGGCCACACGTGAATTTCTGACAAACCAAATGCTGCTCAACAGCCTGTGAACTATCACTGATATGAAGACCCAATGTTTTCATCTGAGTTTAAGCTCTTTTCTCCCTCCCTCACACCATAAGTTCAGGAGAGCATTTAACTCCATTTCACAGTAAGTTTTACAGTAAGTATTGTACTTCTCATGAAACAGAAACCTGACATGGATTTTAGAACTTCAAAAGGACAGCTTTTGGCCTCTGACCGAAGAACAGCTCTGATTGTGCATGCCTGAGCACAGGATGATGAGTTTTTTCACCAAGATGGAAATTCACGGCCTCAACTCCTAAGACACAGAATTGGCCTTGTAACAAATGGCACATAGCCCAAAACAAAATTAAAATAGGGTATGAGCAGCTGCAGATAGTGTCCAGTGTGGTCCAGTCTAACAGCAAAGGAAAGCACGTGGTTATGGCCCAAAAACCAATGCCATATTTGGTCAGATTTTCTACCCATCCCATCAGTAGCAGGAGTGCTATTCCAGATATCCAAACATTCAAGGACAACTGTAACTCTAAGAACTAATAGGGTGTGGACTGAAATATTAGTCTTTGTTAATTGAACAGACAGTTGTATAACTTAATGATATTGAAATTACTGAGAACACTGTATGGAAGAAAGAAGGACCAGGTTGTCAGCCCACCTAATCAGAGACCTTTATGATTCTGTAAGTTTAAATTTTTATTTTTGCCATCAACTTTGCTATTGTGAAGTGTTGCTGCTGGCTTTCAGATAATGGTCTGCAGGATTTTCTGATAAAATATGTGAAGACAATTCCTTTTATTTCTTTATTTTAGTAAAGACTGCTAAAAAACAATTCTTTTTTAAGAGAAATAGAGAGGATTAAAATAGTTCCCCTTAGGGCACTTACTAATCACAGCTTCAAAAGCATTGACAAAAGCCCTGAATGTTAGGGRGTACGACCATTTTTGCACATCTGATATACCACAGATTTATACTGTTGTCATACCCTTCCCTTAGTTAGAACTAGAGATTCTCAGAGGTGCCTGACGCTGATTAGGGTAATGATCCCACTTGGGATCTCTGTAGGTTGGATAAGGTTTTCTCTTACGACATCTGACACAAGCCTAGAAATGCTCAAGTCAACTTCCAAACATCAGCACCAGAGAGATTCACAGTCATTTTTAGTCACTGAGATTTGACRTTATTACAAAAAACCCTACTGCAAAGAACATAATGATACTTCTATTCATTAAAACTCTATTCCTTTATTATGTATTCCAGTTATGTGCTGGTTTATGGTTCCCCAAATGTTTAAAGTCTGCTAGTGAAGGAGCTCTGAGACATGATTCAAATACAAAAATGCTGATACTATAGAAAAACATGAAAATATGAGGATTACAGGTAGTCTTCAACTAATCCAGACATTACAACAATATTTGTGTATGAGTAGACTATGCTTCCAGTAGTTTATTCAGAAGTATTTTATTGTAGAATTAACGAGTAATRTAGCTTCTGCTATCTTCCCAAAATTCCCCATTTATTCAGTGCATTATTTAGCAACACAAATTGGTATGTGAGAGAATAATCATCCCAAAAGAACAGACCCTCATGACTGAGCAGCCAACTTTCCACGTGTATAGATAGTAACACATTTTTCTTTTTCCTGTGACATTAAGGATGTGCCTACATTAGTTTTGTACTTCAGATCAGGAATGTAATTTTTAAATGAATCTGCATGCCATTCCCATTACCTGTCCTTTGGCTGTGATTGTGGAGCAGTTTTAGGTGAAAGTGAACTGGAAGTGAACCTGCCCTCCAGGAGGGCAGCTAGTGGACTCATGAAATGTTTATAGCATGGATGACAGGTCCCCAGCAACAACCATTCTCTTGGCCATATCAGCTCCTACTGGTTCACACTACTTGCTAATCTAGACATAGCATAAAAGCCCAAGCATGGACCAAAAAGCTGTTGTGTTAAACTATGTAGAAACAAAGGSAAAAAGAAAATAATTCCTCATCTAAAAAACCCCATCAAATCATGGTATGTTTAAAATGAGACACAACGAAGGCATGAAAGAAGACAATGGACAGTGTTAGCCATCAGAGTAGGCTGTGGAATCAGAAAATCAGGCTTTATTTTTGAAGGCATCACAGAAAAGGACAGTTTTAAGGAGTTTTCTKAGCGGTTTTTGTAGAGCTTCTCCCAAGCATGAAGGGATACCTAAATTCATGCTTGCCTGAAAACATAAATAGACACTTGCTGATCAGAGACAAGAGCTGGCACTTTGATTCCCACTTTCAGCTAATAGGTCAGGAGAAAGAAGTCTGCGAAGGACCTTGAAAGTCAAAGCAAGCTGTGTGTGTTTAACGTGACAAAGACGACATTTGGGATTCAAAGAGGTGGTGGCACAATCTAAAAGACAGAACAAGAAAATGATCTTAGCAAACAGTGGAAAGGTTGTGTTTGCCAGTGCTCGAGGACAGGACACTGCAGCAGTGAGGGTGTGAGACACTGAGAGCCTCAATTAATTTTTAGCTGGTTGGATGAATAGGCTCTGCACCCTCGTATCTTAACAGAAGGAACTGGGAAGATTTACATGTAGCTTGGATGAGGCCTGGATCATAGGCCTGAATTACTATTGGCAACTGGTATTAGCTCTCTGGCCCAAGCAAAGAAGGGTGTTAAAAGACCATTTTTGCCATGGTGACCTTGAAGTTAATAGTCAGAAATATGGCCCAGGCCAAGATTTTTGTTTGGCCAGAAGACATATCTGTGTGAAGATTATCCATCTGAATGGATATTTAGAGATAAYATTGGATTTGCATATATGAGAGATGTGCAAGGGAGAAGGAAAGGGAAAAAGGCTAGAGAGTTTCAAGAAGCCCTTACAGAAGCTGGAGGAGATAAAGAGCATCTTCCAAGGAACAAGCCATAAGAGATCTCTTACTGAGGATGAATAAACACAAGTTAAATCCTGTGGATTTCTGTGTAGTCCTACTTTTATTTATGTATTTGGCAGTTTTGCAATGAAAAAGACATGTTGGTCTGTTTTTTCATCTGAATAACTCCTTTGGGAAGTACAGATGGTTTGTACTTCAAAAACCTAGGCCATATATTTTGAGTATCCAGCAGTATTTGACAATGACACATCCAAGAAATGCTAGGTAGGAAGTAAGGAAAATGTGTTTAACATAAATATGAAAAAGAGCCATGATGTTTGTAGAAAAGCTTTTAGAACTAAATATGCCTTCTTTACGCTCAGTGTACCAACAGAAAAAAATCTAATTGTTAAAAAATCAAAGATTAGCCACGTTGCCCAGAAAGGATAGTAACAGACCTTTAACTTACCTTTCTTCTTTTTGAATGTCCAAAATTGTCATTGTATACAATTCTCAAGAAATAATAAAMATTTGGTGATCTTATATATTAACTGTCTTTTCTGATGCTAATTCATGGTATATTACGTGTGTCTGATGACTGTATTTTTGGAAGGATATGCATCTACCCTTGTTCCCTGATACTGTTGATTTATGCTTATTAATTCCTAATCACTTTTTTACCATCAAAGAATGGCATTTCTGAACTATGGTATTCTGTGTATACTTGGAGAAGTTGGTAAGTTTGTTGTGATAGCTTCCATTAGGATCAAGGGAGTAAGATTTTGTTTTCTAATACCTAGCCTGAATGTCCTTCCATTTACTCAGAACAAGTCTGTTTCACCAAACTTTTAATCTGAATGTGGGTATGGGAGATGATAGATGGGAACAAGAACACCAACTTTTTAGCAATTTTTTCTTCCTGTTATGATAATTTTCCCGTCAGTCAAAATTACAGTGTTTTCTTTTATTTGGTTTTTATTTTGAGAACAAGTACTTATTTACAGGTTACGAAACCAAGGGATATTCTCTGTATCCATACACAGTTAATGGTAGAGCATGCAGAGAGATAAAAGCAGGTAGCTTCTGGTGGGAGCCTGTGAAATGGTCATGAATGGTGTGAAATACATGACAGGAATGTTCATTGAGAGGCCAAGCGTCTCTCTGTTTATTCTTGACAGTATATAAGTGTTTCAAATGGGGGGGATCTCAGTAGTGCCTCTTTTGGAGTCTTGAAGCTTTCTGGGATTTCAAAGACAGGTGATACATGAAACTGGATGAGGACAAAATTCCACACAGATGCATGGATAGCATCAATCRCCTTATTCAGGAGTGGGTGTCACAGGAAGTATGTGTGCTTGACCATCGTTCTTGGAGATGGATTCTCTTTCCAGGCAAATATAAAGGAGAATATCCTGTGGAAGAACACTCTTTCTCTTGCTGACATAACACTTACTGTTTTTCAAGAGGAAGCACAGCACKTAGCTCCTAAGAATCTTAGCTAGGGCAGTATTCACTGCTGTGCATTATCCCATATTTATCTTATCTTTGATTGACTTTAACTCATGAGAGGCAAATAGTTCCTCATCTGTAGATGTGCTGCCAGGTAAAGACTTCTCTCCTATTGTCACGTTGATACTGTTAATACTGTCTTCTGACAGCAGCTCTGGTTCTCTAGATCTTATTGGACTTTCTTATTACAACATTTCTTTGTTTTTATTAGAACTAACTTCAGGTATTTGAATATTCYTGTGTTCTGGGCCCATGGTTGAATATCAACTCTAGGCTTCCAGGGCCAAGATCAAACATATCTCAGGAGAGAAAAAATGTCAGTCTGCTGAAAGCTCACAATAGGTGTATATAGATTTTTTATAATCAAATAGTTCAGGTAAAATTTCCATTCTTGGGATTTTTTTTCCCAGTTATTCTGTGCCTGAATTTTTAAAAAGAGATGATACAGATTCAAATTCCCATTCCTGGGTGAAGATTTGAATTTTAGTGCAAGTGAATTACTTTAATAAAACTGTACTAGTCTGGAGTTTCTGACATTAAATGTTGTCATGTCTTCTGTGTATGTAATGGTTGTACTGTGGAAGTCCTATAATGTATTGAACTGATTAATTTTACAGATGAATATGGATCAGCACTGGCGCTGTGTTTATTTTATTCTTAACAGATTTTCTCTGCCAGTACAGGTGTTTTACTCACCAGGGTGTGTCTGGCTCATGACGACATAGTGCTGAGCATGTGAGTTTTCACTTGCCTAATGGAAGTGAGAATAGTCTCATCAATGACCACATATATATATTAATGTAACAGCATCCATACTAACAGCATCTTTTAGATCTTGTTAGGTCTATAATATTAAGAGGCCTATTCCAGAGCTTTTGGTCATTAGGGTACCTCTCACCATGCCACAGAAAGGAGCAAAAAGCAAGGAAATACGCAATCAGACATCTCCCAGGTAGTTATGGTGGAAACCTAACAACATTTCTGCAGACAGGCCCTGTAGAACCAGACTTGAGCTCTTTTTGCTCTGGCAGATATTCCAGAAAGTATTTGTCTGTTGCTGGGGTTTCCATACGTGTCTGGTATTTTCCATAGTTTAGCACACATCTGAGTTTTTTGCTATAACCTGATACCTTGGCAATAGCATTTCACAGTCTGACACAGTGTGACATACCTCTTTCGTACTCATATACACGCTAGGTATCTTAAACAACAAAAAGTTGTAGCTTTTCTCATACGTATAGTAGTAATTTTCCATTCTCTCATATTGTTTTCTGGGCCAAACTTCACAAGTCCATATCCTCCCCGTCTTATTCAAGTCAGAAGCCCCATTATCTTCATCAGGGCTAATGACATTTAGATACTGTGATGTGGGAAGGTGCTGTGCCCCATTAATACTTAAAATATTGCCTATGTTTTTGCCTGTGTTATATCCCATTAGAACATTACCTGACCTTTAGTGATAAACAGATCAGATGAGGAAGTACAACTTTATCTTGTTACATCTGAACAGATACACAGAGAAATGCCATCAAGATCAGCATAAGGCTTTGAGAGATCAGCCAGCTAAGCATCTGAGGAGGATGCTATGTGTTTGCTCAACGCAACCCTTGAAACACTTCGTAGTTCTGAATTTGCTTCTTTGTAAGCTAATGACAGGCAGGAATACTCACAGAACTAGAGTGCATGAGCAACTCTCAATTCTGGCTAAACATTTTCCTTTTCAAAGTTGCAGAAATGGTGTATGTGGTTATCCTACATATGGATGACTGCTTTGTGTTGCAGATAAGCACAAAAGGTATTTCAAGCACTTAACATGCCTGACATTTACAGCCTCTTCGTTATCTTGCGTGTGCAGAGAGGAGGTGAAGAGCTCCAAATGTAATTTCTTGAAAGGCAAGATATCACATTAGCAATAAATCAGCTAGTTTTTCATGTCACTTGCGTTAACAATACTTTGGTGTAAATCTGTAAGCCAAAAAAAAATTGACTTCTCAAATCCTGTTTTATGTTATATCATCAAAATCTTTACTTTATAATCATTACACAAATAAAGTTTATGGGAAGTAAAACTGCATATTTAACCTTTATTGAAGCTAGCCTGGTTGTGACCAATTGACAATTATGTTGGGTTTTAATTTTAAAAACAACAGCAGAAAAGGAACATCAAAATTTCCATTATTTTCAGATCTAAACACCAATGCTGCTGCTGGAATGTGTTTTATTCTTTGCTCCATTTCATATCAGAACTGCCCTTCTTACCTTTTTTTTTTTTTTTTTCAATTTTAGCTTCCCTTCTAGCAGTCCCAACCTGTCCTTCGATTAGATTTTATTATTCTCTCAAACTAAATCTTATGACACCTTCAAACCACATTTCTTGGTGTGTTACCACTTGGCATTATTGTACAGGAACATGTTCTTAGGCATCATCGTTTGTTCAAGGCAGAAATCCTTACTCTTCCTTTCTTTCCTATACCACTGCCTTCTTTTGTATCCCTACGCAAAGCACATCTAGGAGGGATATTCAAAATCACAAGTTCATTTAGMCAGTTTTGCAAATCTCGCCTCTAAATTATTTCTGCCTCCCTTTGCATTCCAATGCTGAGAAGGACATAAAAATACTGTTAGTTGAGAAGGGGCTACTTTCTTTAATGACTGTGATGTGTCTGGACCTGAAATACTGGGAGGTAAGTCGGTTACTTAGTTGAAAGTTCATAAACCTTTCAGCAGTGGTCCTGTTCCTGCTTGAAATGCTCTGACCTTTGCTATCATGTTTCTTCTGGAAGTTGCCTTACTAGATAACTTTAAATCCTTGATGGATTTAATAAAACAAGCAAAGGGCTGCAAAGTAACTGTGAACTCTTGACCTATCTAGTTTCTACTTAAATTGACTAGTTTGGTCACTCAACTAATGATGGCTCCTGCAGTAAGTTGGCATAGATGTTGGTATTCCTAATAGTCTTCGCTAAAAGTGGGTAAAGTAGGTTTCAGTTCAAAAATAATTTATAAGCTTCAGAAAGCGTATCTGAAGAGAGAGAATCATAGAATCATAGAATCATTCAGGTTGGAAAAGACCTCTAAGATCATAAAGTCCAACCGTCAACCCAACACCACCATCCCAAATAAACCATGTCCCGAAGTGCCACATCTACACATTTTTTCAACGCCTCCAGTTTTGTTTGGTTTTTTTTTTTTTAACTAAGCAGTAAAATTTAGCCTGTAAATTATACATTAACCACACAGCAAAACCTTTCATAGTGAAGTTTTTACACTGAAAAAAGTTTAATCACATCAAACGCAGTACAGAAAAGCAGAGCACAATAACAAAGTTACTTCCTACTGCTGTCCATCGCTGATGCAGCACGGACGTTCCCAGCAGAAAGAACAATCCTAGCCACAACTGTCCTGTCACGAGCAAACTCTCAGTTAAGCAGAGAAAATAGCCATTTGGGAGTGGGGTGGGGGTGGGGGGGTGGGAAGAACACCTGATGAAGAGCTGGTAGAAATGCAGTATCTGCTCTATACCAGTACACCACGTGGAGATCAGAGCCCAGGGTGAGAGATACTTGCAGAGATAACCTTAGGAAAAATATCGTAGGTACCAGTTAAAAGTGCCATGTCTTTATTTTGCCCATTTAATGATAAAAGCAAAATCAGAGAGACAAACAGACAAACGCTTTGTCAGTGCTGCCTCATGGCGACCAACCAACCCTTACACACTTCCTTACTGCTTTGGTATTGACTAGTTTTTGTACATCTCAGGTGAAAGATAACACTATTGGGCCATCCGTGAATAATTCATTTTGCAGTGAATCAGGGTAAAATSCACTACGCACAAATTTCAGAGGCCTCTGTGACCTGTGAGAATTGTCAGTGGAAATGATTGCTCTGGCCTGTCTCTGAAACAAACGACTGAGCAGCAAAACCACTGAAGCTTTGTGTCCCCCACAGCTGCACCTGGAGATGCAGTCCCTTGGTGGACTCCCTGAACTCCAAGAAAGGTTGTAGCCCTTCCCCAGAGGGGGCATGCATGGGTCTCCTCCCTTCTTCTTGACCGCTCCATGTAACCTGCAGGAAATAAAAACTTGGAGACAACTTCTTCCTTTATCAAATTTGGCCGATAGATTCAAAGATGTCTAGGAGGGGCCGACTGCCAGATACATGCACRTATGGATATGCACAAGAACATTTTRTTTTGGTAAACAAAAYGACTTTCAGGCCTTAAAGATCAAAATGTTCATTATAAAGAACAGAAAAATACGAGCCAGTCCACATGACATTTCATGATCACAAAAATGTTTCTATCTCTTATAAGGTGATAAAGACACTATTTCCGTGGGCGTACTGTTTTGCTAAAATTTATGAATTCAAGTTGTAATAATATAACTTCTGTAGATACGAGCTGAAGACAAAGCATGAGATAATGCATTTAATCAATGGCATATAATAAAGAATGAGCTTGTTTTAGTTAGTGATTCTTATTTGAAACTGGTAAGTTCCTGTTCTTTGTTACTGAGATTTTCAATTCACTCTCATTTTCCTGCTGCCTGGTTCTCTTGTAAGGAAATAAAAATAATGAGATTCTTTAGAAAATACTCTGATAATAGGCAGATCTTTCTACATCAGTGTCTCAGGAGCWGACACTTTCCAATATAAATTTTTTTCRTAATARAAAATAATAAAATCAAGGCAAATTMTTAGCTGAGGCACACACTCCAGCAATATGAAAGAGAAAATGCAATGGAAATGATTAATTTCTTGTGAAARTCACCTATTTTTTACTTTTTCATAAAAATTTTTCTCCTAACTATTTGCTTCTGCRTAAGGCCATTAAGAAAGAGGAATGAATATCTGTAGTCACACTCTCCCCTATTACAAGCACTTACAGGCTGCTATTTGACCAATGTGGCAGACAAGCTCTTTTACAGCTTTTTACTCCTGACATTGGTGTGGGAGGTTTCTGAGGCCAGAGCCAAATGTGTCTAAGCACATTCCTGTTCTGCTAGGGATCACTGATGATCTTTGTGTGAAAAAGGTAATTCACGAGAAGATTAAGTGTATATCTGCTCTACATACAAGCCACATAACTGACATATATTCCTTTGTTTATTCTGGCAGACCTATGAAGAGATACAGATGGGTTTCACCTCAGATACTTCAGTGTCTCCCAGACTCTTGCTCTGTCCAGGCTGGCCAGGATGAGATTCCCACAGTGTCTCTACGGAGTGTAACATTGCCCTCAGACCAACACTGATACTAGTCTTGCATTGCAAAATTCATCAGCCTGTGAGTGGAGCCCAATGGCTCAAGCCACTGAGGTACCTCATAGCCTTTGGCAGGTTCTTCTTTTCATTTGGAAGCTAGGACTCAGAAACTTGTCCCAGGAGAAGGCATGTAGGGTCATGCCTACGCTTGACCCAAGGAATGACTTATGGTAAGCAGTCACTGAGCAGCATCTCTGGGAACTGGGACATGGGTCTCCTCATATCCGTATGAAATTCCCAACTGTCCTGATAACGGAGTTGAGCTTCCTTTTTTTCCTCTCTCACTAGACCTCTGAACACTTCAAATTTTTCTTCAGGAACTCAGTAGCTTCAATTTTGGAGGACAAAGAATCTCCCAGGATCTAGTTATTAACATATTAAACTTGTCTGGCAAAAGTTTTAAGTCTGAACACCCTCTGGCTGGACAATTGCAAGGTCTCATACATGCACAATGTCCCAGCAATCCTTTTAAAGAATAGTGGCAAAATCTGCATTTGGAGGTTTTATTCTGCACTTTATATTAGGTTTGCTGAAAAAAACTGCTTATTGTGTGGCTGCTTCTTGGGTCTAGCAAGAAAGATGGCAAAATTTTGAGCCTAGGGTATGTATATTAATTTGCACACTGTTGAAATTTTAGGTGCGGGGTAACTGTCAGTCCAGATATGAAGGCCTCTCTATTTGCTCTGTAGAATTCTTTGTATTTAAATTTTATACTTGGTCACCTATATTTGACTAAGTTTTGTTTGGTGTTTAGGTATAAACAATAAATATATGAGAAGAAAATTTATCTTTGATCTGATAGCAAATTATCTTTCCTTACACACTAGAATTGCAATTGTATTTGTTTCAAGCTACTACAAGCTCTTAGTTAATGGATCTTATGTTCCATATGTCTAGGYGGGATGTGCATTTATAATTGTTTGCGTCATGAATAAAATCTAGATATTAGCACCCGATTGCTTAGTGGACTACAACCCCTGTCTCCTGAGCGCAGTCCAAGCGAAAGCCTTCAAGCAGAATAGCTATTTCAGGGTTTCTAGGAGCGTTCCACYCTGCAGCAGTGAGCTCTGAATGTGCAATGAATTTCAGGCATATCCGCCCTGTGATCACTTGTCTAAAATGTTTCTCTGTAACAATAGCACAAAGAGTGAATAGTTTCACCTGTAGAAATACTGTTTTTTAGCTTTTCTGTTCTTAGGTTCTTCAGGGGTGCACTACACTGAGCGGTTTTCCGTAGCAAGTAGGGAATGTGGATTCACTTTCTCCTTACCAGCTATGCTAGAACTGTCTCAGTTCTGATATATTTCAGCCTTCTGCATTCAAAAAGGTAGGGAAGACACAGGAACTGGTGTACTATTCTGAAAAAGGTTACTTTTATGTTTGCATATAAATTTTATGTGCCTCCTAACAGATGTTGCACTGAAGATTACCAGATACACTCCCTCTGACAGAAAATACGGATACTGACAAGTTATAGAAATAGATTAGAATTTGTGACCATTTTTTAAGTTTAGAAAGGTTATTTTTCTATTAGTCTCAGTAAGCATCATGGTCTTAAGCCTGTTTTGACAAATCAGTTGGTGCTAAGGGTTATGAAGGAGTGATAGCCTTGCTTGCACTCCTAGCCTTGAAGTTTCATCCCAGTTCTTTGCATCCCTCATTTTCTATTTTCTTCCTTTGAGCTGTTCCAATGTGACTCTGTATTCCCTTCAGACTACAACTGAAGGTCAGTGTCTGTCAAACTTAAGCTTTGCCTTGGGAAAGGAGAGTCACCAATCTGCTGGAATTTCACAGTGAATGAGTCTGGAGTTGATAAAACCAAACAAGCTTAGGTCAAACTTTCATTCCTGGATTACTCCAAGCAGGCTGTGCCAGAGCACATTTGTGCAGACAGCTCAGATMAGATTTCTTGACTGGAGCCTTGAATTTCAGCAAGCACACCATTCAAGTGAGTACATATGAGAGCATGGCAATTATCACCTAAGGAAAGGGAGAGTATGCACTGTGCACGAGCTCTGCATGCTTTTGTTTTAAAGCAATTACAAATGAAGCACAACAATTTTTATAGAAAGGTTGGRGATCACTGACACACTATCTAATCTTTTTTTTCCTCAACATCTATAAACATTTCTTAGGTTTTATTAAGTGTATATTAAGCATTTCATAAAGTGTATATTTGAGGAAATGTTTTGCTCAGTTTGCATTCTTTGCTTTCTTGGTAAAGCACTCCAGAGAGACTCATCCATGGGCAGAGGCTGTAGATGAAGTAAAACCGTGGAGGAACATCCATAACTACCTAAGTGCTCCTCAGTGCTTGGGCTTCCACTGTTGTGAGCTGYACACAATCACCTCCTGACTAGACTGTGTTTAGCTCTAGATCACTCCACCCTGTATTGTTCATATGTATTTCTGCTCCACATGGCCCACTTCATCTCTTCTCCCATTAGTGTTTTYTTCTTTTAGAATATGCTGATGGGTGCAATCTGCAAAACATGAGAAAGCCAATCTGCACTGCTGGGAGAAGGTGAATTTTCAGGTAAGAGATTCCTAGGCAAAAACTGAGGACACGGGATTAGACAGTTTCTGTAATACTCAGTACCTAAAAATGGTTGACTGTCTTTATGGAATACTTACATATCTCCCTTGCTATAAGTAATTTATAAGCTTTCTGAAAATAATGTAGAGAAGCTAGATACATGTTCTTAAAGATGTGTAGGGACTTGTATATGTTCAGTGTTACTATGGATGGACCAGAAACATGGGGTGCAAAGGTTCACCAATAGACAAAATACAAAGATAAGTGCTCCAGAGGACAGGGACAGGGATAACAGTAGGGGTTACAAATGCATGGTGCTGATTATATATTGCTTGCATTCATTAAAAAAAAAATAAAATCTATGTAGAAAAGCATTTATGTGATCACCAGATGGAAAAGAATGAGATCAAATACATGTTTAACTATAATACAGTCTTTTTTTTTTACCTGGTACTGACATGTACAGTGATTTATGTAGTGCATGGCATAACAAACCCCAGACATAAATTTTTTTCTCAGACACTTATCAACACAGCAATGAGAGATCATGTTATTGCCAGCAGAATTACCACATTGGTATGGCCACATTTATCATCTCACTTCATATGGGTCACATGGATTGCAATTAAAAAAGTTAATACACATATATATAAACACAAACATGCATATTAAAGCACATAGGTATTCTCATTGAAATTCCTGCGTTTTTTAAGATAAGTCTCCAGCATCTTTTATAATAATTGTATTTACTTATTTAAAGTCACAGATATACAGCAAACTATTGATCAACAGCTACACCTGCCTTCCTTTCTAATTTATAGATCCTGTATCCTGAGATGGAGGAAGAGATGGAGGGAGGCAGGGAGATTCAAACTCAGATAATTATAGCAACATGTACGTTGCAGGACTGAATTCCCTTGGATGATCATCAGCGATCTAGTGTAGCTGGATCAGAAAATGGAGCAGGAGAAAGAAAGGGTAGTAGTTCTCATTTGCCTGCTACATTCAAAACTCTAAGGAAAAGCCAGCAGAGAAGTAGAGCAGGCTCAGCTCTCGGAGCTGGCTGGAAGGACAGTCGTGCAGATGGGATTCAGTGCCCCTTCCTTACACACAGGGACAGAGGAAACCACTGGGCTTATCCTGATGCTGCCTCTGCAAGTCTGAAAACTGTTGCTTGGCAGCTCCCGATGGTGTATTAGTAAGTGGTGTGTTGCACAGACAACTGGACAGCACTGCTCAGTCATAGCTAAAACATCTGTGTCATCAACACTGTTTTGGTCACAAACCCAAAGCATAACACCATACCAGCTGCTATGAAGAAATTAACTCCATCACAGCCAAAACCAGTACAACAGACCATCTGGATCCTACACTTCATAATACTTAGATTCAGAGTTTAGATCAGCAGTCAGAGTGTCTGAAGCCAGATTCAAGTATCTCCAGAGTGTAGTACAAATAAATGGYTTAAACTTGCAGCCACCTGCGGYAAGGGTTATCATCCCTTGACTCTGAAGAGAGAACAATTACCAGAAACCCTTGGATGGTTTGCCCTGTCTGAAACACTGACAGGGGCGTATCGTGCTTAGTGTGGGCCCCAGCAGATAAATGAAGCGGTGCTCCACATCCAACTTGCTAGTGATTTTCCCCAGCTTTCCCCGATTTTCCCGGGTCTGCATGTTTGAGAGTTGTGCCACTGCATATTTGACAAAGRGGAGAAAAAATGACTGTTCAATACTGCTTTGGTCACTGAGCACAAGCAGTTTTGCCCTTGTGCTCATTAAGGCTGTGAAAGAAGCTCAGCATGTGATTACATCATTACCTGAAGCTTCTCAGATGCAAAGTGCAAAGCTTTTACTGTATGGGCAAACTTATCTTTGACACCACATACTAGTGAGTGCTTTACCTTGCAGCCTCACCACTGGTTTAATGGAGGCTTTAATGGAACCTTATTAAACGTGAAAAAGCATTGGCACCTGGGGACAGATAACTCAACAAATGTTAATGAAGCAGGTAAGTAAGGAGCAATGTTAGTAAGAATAATACTCTTCAGCACATTGCCCTTCTCCTGTCTGGGGTTTAGGGGGTCATTACATATGTTGTGATTGCAGCTGTGTACTTAATTGCAAGATTTTGCTAGTAATTGACGACACGATTCTCTTCCACAATAAAAAATTCATCTGATGAATCTGTAAGGTTTATGGAGCTTATGTAAAGCTTAAAACAGAACAGAAGTCATCTTGAACTGATGCAAAATTCCCAGGACAACAGAACAAGCCATGGTTATAGTAAAATTTCAGCCTGCTCTCACAATATTTTTAAAACATACGCAAAAGTGAATACTGTATATTCTATAATAATAATTTACTTTTAGAGATACCTAACAGTAACCAATTGGCCAGGAGCACTGCCATGTGCTGATAATGAATTATCTTTAAGCAGCACTTTGCATCCCACTGATGCCAATGATGTGCTTTGTTGGTTAAATACTTGGCTGTTGTAGCTCCATTTCAGTTTGAGTGTTTTCAGAGGATCTAAACTTACATACATGAGTAAGGATGCAATGATTTTTTTTTTTCATGGGCATTGATATTCAGCCATAGATGAACAGCTGTATATTAGCTCACAACACTGCTTCATGTGAATTCAGATAATACTTATCTGATTGAAACCTGGAGGAAAATGAGATAGACCTGAATCATGGACTGAGAGTTTGGGCATGTATGAAGCTGCCTGGGACCAATTAGTAGCGCTGTTACTGATTCACATATTGGAGCACATAAGACAATTATTTACCTTTYGATTTTTCCCCATTAAATCTGTCCAAGAACAGACTTTTTTGTGTACAGATCTGTTGTTGCACCACTTTGACCCGTAATCATTACCAGTCCCAGCACCAAACACTTCAGGGTGGCAGTGAGATATCCCCCATGTAGCTTCTTTGCATATCACAGTCCTGATATTCCTCCCACGTGGCAGAAATATCACAAGAGGTCAGGTAAAAAAAAAAAAAGTGATTCAGAACCTTGTGATT
Organism: Oceanodroma leucorhoa; assembly: GCA_030449065.1. Classification (NCBI taxonomy): domain Eukaryota; kingdom Metazoa; phylum Chordata; class Aves; order Procellariiformes; genus Oceanodroma; species Oceanodroma leucorhoa. The sequence continues at coordinate 17,993,845 of JASVER010000004.1, read as the reverse complement.
AATCTTGAAGCATTTTATCTAGGATGGGGCAGCTAACTTGAGACAGTTATTAATTACCCACATCTGTTTCTGCAATAGGTGGGCCTTCCAGAGCTCTCCAACACTTGGATCCAGAAGGCAGCTTTCATGGGTGCTTCACTCCGGTGTTTTGGTTGGGTTTATGCCATCTCTCGTTTTTCTGACAGAAAATTGTTGCATTTCAAAACAGAAAACTTCATCTGCTGTACGGGAAACTGAAATAGTAGCTAACATCAACATTATTTCTCTTGTCCATGCTCAGGGAGGGAACTGCCGTTCAAAAAGTACTGTCACAGACCCATAAAGATCCAGATAGGCTGTTTGTTTCTTTCTGAATCCTTGTCACTAAAAGGTAGTAGCAACAGAAGAAAAGCAGTTGGTCCTGCCCCATGAGCTCCATGAAGGTGGAGTTGTTTCCATGCAAGAAGCCCATTGGGACCCATATTGCCGCAGGGGTACACGGCCACGCAGGTCCGTGGAGTCACTCCCACTGACCAGGAAAATCTGGATCAGGCCCGAGGGCTGTGCACAACTTCCCTGATGATCCCAGTTTTCCACAGCGCTCAGTGCAGCCCCAGAGCTCCCACAGATCTGCTGGTGGGTTCGCAGTAAGCAGCAGCTCCTGCAAAGCCCCTGGCGGAGGCTGGGCTCTCTCCTGCAGGAAGGCATGGGACTCCCAAACAGTGGCCGGAGGACACAAGTGAACCGCTGCAGGACAACGTAAGGCTGTCTAAGGGACGTCATTGCAAAAGCTTAGAGATTTGCACTTCAGATAGCCAGTTCCCCAGCAGAATACAGATCCCGCTCTGTGATGGTGTGCATACTTTGGTGACTCGTGGCAACCGCTCATTAATTTGTCTAAATATTTTCCATTTTATGCACTCCCAGCCTCTCTGACTGCTCTCACTTGCATACTGCAGAGGCATTAGGCCCATAACTGCAGAGGCAGGCATAAGGCTGCTGCGAGCTGGGGAGGCTGGCGGYGAGGAGAAGGTGGCCGTGACCACGTGGCAGAGTGGGACAGCCTCTCCCCTGCCCCGGGCAGGCAGTGGTGTCTGGCACAGGGGGCCAGGGAGCGGGGAGGAGGCGACACGCTGGGATTACCTGGGATGTCAGCAGCATGCTGGGGCATCAGGAAAAAAAACCCTAATGTTGCAGGGTAGTATCCCCTCAACAAATCTGTTAAAAAAAACCAAACACCCTAAACAGTTCATTATCATACTACAGAACTACAGAAAGACCCCACAGGAGTAACGCCAGCTGAAACTAAAGAAACCAGTAACTCTAGCGGAGACCAACTGGGAAAAAGACCTTATGCAAACATATGATGAAAAGGGAATCTGTCAGCTTATTATTTTGCTCTGGGGTTTCGGGAAACCTACCTAATGTGCCTGACATGAAACTTAAGAGATTTCAGATAAAACAGCAAAATGCAATCAGTGAACTTTATCCATTTGTCAAAATGTCAAAGTAGCTTTTTAATGAATTCCTCAACACAGCAGCATTTTTATGGCCCTTCCAGTGGCCTAATATCTATACCTGGTGTTTTTCTTCTGGTGTATATCAGGGAAGGGATGAGGAAAACTGTACTTTTGTCATTGGGATCACAARTTTTTGAATGTTGTGATCCCAAGTCAAAAAGCATTAAACGTCACTGCATGAGTTATCTCACTGAATTCAGAAAGGCATTTATGATATCTAACATATGTCTGAATGCTCTGATTGAATGTCAGAGCATGCACCCCCTTGCAGCCCTTAACGTGATCCAGCCTGTGATAGGTAGGGGTCACAATACAACACCCTCAGAGCTATCCTGGCAGCCCCGTGGGTCACTGTCCACTCACTGCTTTCAAAACTCTACCTAAATACCGAGCTACAAGACTGTGAGATACACTCATAAAGCACTTCTTATTTTTCCGGGGCAGTAGCTTGCTCAGGTGCCACTCAAGCCGCATTGCTTTTTCTTGATCACTCTGTCAGAAGACAGAATTTGAGGCTTGAGAGTTTCCGAAGATTTATTAAACAACCTGGAAAAAAACCCTAGAGCTAGCTAATAAAAACATTTATAAGTAGATTCCAGAAAAAAAGTATCAMCCTGCTACAAGAACAGCATTTCCGAACTGTTTTTAGACACAGGATCCATGCCGGCCAATCAGATCATATTTGATAATCTGAAGAATAAAATTGTTTTGTGATCCTTTAAGACGAATACCTTATACACAGACAAATGAGCTACACTCTCATGTCTGCTCTCACGTCAAGCTGTCAGACGAAGTGCTACAGTAGCAATAAAACAAATACCAGATTTCCTTTTTTATCTTGCTTTAAGAAAAGTACACCAAGAGCCCCAAATAAAYCCTCATTATGTTACTTTCTTAAAATAAGATTAGTGAGAAAACAGTTTAGCACATGAAAAATTCTTGTTCCATCATACTTCATTAATATTCTTATTATAAATTTTATTTGTTATCATTTTCTCTCTTTTTTATGTTGAAAAATGCTGGTGGGTGAAGGAATCATACTATCTTTGGCAGGACATTATTAACCTAGAATTTGGGAAGCTGCAGTTTGGTCATGGAACCATCTCTCATCTGCTCACGGAGCTGATAAACCAGCCAGCAAAGCCTCCTGCCAGGGGCGGGATGCCTTTTGCACCCGCTGCACGCCCAGCACAAGGCAGAGGACAGGCACCACAGCCCTCAGCACTGCCCTCGCACCCACGGCGTCAAATGAGGGACATTTCCCTTCTGCACATGGGTGGATCTGGGGGGKGTGTGGGGAGTGCTCATTCCCAGCGGCTGGTGGGCAGGCACCCYGTGGTGCCCTTTTTCATCCCGGTTGAGTCTTGTAGGAATGAAATCTGCCAGCAAGAGCAGCAGGGCACAGGCACTTCACCTCGCCTTGCCTCTGCCAAAAAGCTGCCAGGGCCACATCGTGCCCCTGGTAGCCCAGGAGTTATAGCTCAGCTGGGAAATCCAGCTAATAAAAATAAATTGGCACCTACATTGATAAGAGTCAGAAAGCACTGACAAAACCATAAAGGCAGGAATAAGCATGATTTTGTTGCCCTTTTGATTCTAACTGCTGATCCCTAAAAGCTCTTTTTCTCTCTTTCTCCTCTTCTTTCCTGGTTTGCTTTCAGTCCCCTCTTCACAGCTCTGTGATTCTTGTGACCTTGCCAGGGTGTCTGCTTACCCTTACACAAACAGAGCTTCAACAAGTGCAAAATTAAAACTGCAAAATTTGGAGTGGTATTTTTCTCCTGATACACATTTCCTCCGAAATGCAGGAGCAAGCTTCCCACCTGGGGCCATCTTGGTGCATCACAGAAATATTTTATATACTTAGAGCAGTGTTCAAAGTATTGAGAGATGGACACCAGTCTGTTACACACCTGGGCTTCTTGTTCTTCTCAACCTTCTTGGATTTTTTCAGTTGCTTATCCCTGAAAGCTCCTTTTCTCTCTTTCTCCTCCTCTTTCCTGGTTTACTTTCACTTCCTTCTGCATGGGTATGTTTTCTCGTTCTGTTTCTGCAGGTTTTGTCTTCCTGGGAAGAGCCTGCAGATCCTTCCATTCAATAGTATTATTAGATAAGTAAAGCCACGGTAAACTTGAATCAATTCTTATTTTAGTCAAAGCTTCTTCCCTCTGACAAGCTGTTCAGTGGTTCAAGGCACACGAGGGCGTCTGCCACGCTTTCTGCAGTGACCGGAGGCAAAGCTATAGGCATATATGATGAAAATGTAGAAGTTAACAGGTGGCAAGGGCCTCCCTGGAGTAGTAAGCTACTGCTTGCCAGATTTCTACCTTAGCTCTTAAAAGCAGATCACTTGGATTGGTTTGCATTATCCCTATTTCCCACAGTCCCCTGCCCCAAAACAGACTTCATGAAGCTCTGATGAAGTAGGATCTCAGCTCAACTTTTCTGAAGAGGACAGCTTCTAACAGGACAGCTCAGCTGAGCAAATTCTAACAGAATCATGGTACAAAGTGCAAAGGCAAACCTCCATTAGCCTTACTCTTAACTTTTGCAGGCTGCAGACTGWTGACCTTGCTTGCCCTTTCATCACAGGATTTTAGTCCACACCAAGAAAGACAAGTCCGTYCTTGAAAGACACAAATGCCTGGGACCTTCTCTGAAGACGATCATCTGTTTCTCGCTTGTCTTAGTAACATGACACWCTTACTTCCCAGTCCACACTTGTCTGCTTCGTTTCTGTCCCAGAGGCACAAGTTTGGGGCATTCAGCGTCTCCGTTCATCACTGTCCTGTAAATGCTCATTTTCTGACTCACTTTCTATGGCAYCAGCCACAACGGGCATCTCCTCCTTCTGGAAGGGGCCTCGCTTCAGAAATATGACCAGACTTTGAAAAGGGGTGAACATTTCTTGTGTAGTATGTGAAGAAAGCCCAGCTCGGTGTCATTAATGGAATATCAGTGACTGTCTACCCTTCTGTCCTCGCTCTTTGCCCCTGAATTCCTGCGGACTGTTCTGCCCTCTAGTGACCGCCATGTTGTCTAACTGTGTCCCCCTCCCTCTCCCCCACCGAAGTGACACTGGCTGTGGCTCTGAGCAGAGGCAAGACGCTGGAAACCTGGGGAGACCTCGCAGCAGAGCCCCGGGCACAGAGCCAGCTGCTATGGATGGTCACCTGCCTGCCCCGGATGGTGAGTGCCTGGAGACGGAGCGAGGAGACAGAAGAAGTAGATTTGGAGGAGGTGGCGGCTGTCAGGAGGAGCAYGGCTTAGGGCGAGGTTTAGGGTTGAAAGAGGGACAAAGGGTAGAGCTGCAAAGGGGCTTCCAATGGAAGGGAGAGGCTGCAACTTCAGACTTAGTGTGGTTCCTAACTCTAATCCTAACCCTAACCCTCGACCTTTGCCACAGCTGAGCTTTGACCCAGACTGCTAAAGATGGCCGTCCTGAAAAAGTAACCCAGGAAGAAATCTTTTTCTAGCCTATCATCCCCTTCCATTTGCAGCCCCACTCCAAGGTCAGCTCCATGCTTTCTCTCTCTCTGCCCCAGCTCTAACCCTAACCCTAACCCTAGATTGGGTCTCATCTGAGCCTTTAGACCAAGACACTGAGACACACCCTAAGAGGAAAAGTTCTCCAGGGAGAACTATTTAGTGGCTTGCCTCTTTCATTGGCAGCCCCTTTGCAGCCTCCCTCCAACAGCTGCTCTATACTTTGTTTCTGTCCCAAACTTACGCCTAACCTTAACCCTAGACTTTGTCCTTGACTGAGCCTGAGACCAACACTCTACTATACACAGCCCAGGTGAAAAAGTTCACTGGGGAGACCTACTTTTGCAGCCTACCTCTTCCATTGGCAGCTTCTTTGCAGCCCCACTCCAGTGACACCTCTATGGTTCCTCTCTCTCCCAGCCTTTACCTTCACCCTTATCAAGAACCTCTATCCTGGCACTGCTGAAAAAGCTCATRGGGAGAAGTCTTTTTGCATCTTTTGTGCTAAGCCACTGTTCCTAGCTGTAAAACAGGTTCTCCCTCATGAACTTTTGTGCTGAGCTTTGGCTGGAGATCTTACAGCTTCTATGGCTATGGTTGGGAGAGAAATAAAGTGTAGAAATGCCATTGGACAGGGGCTGCAAAGAAGCTGCCAATGGAATAAGTAGGCTGCAATAAGAGTTTTCTATCTCTTATTTTTTAACCTGGACTAATGTTGGTTTACCTAGTAAGGCTCAGCCAGCCCAGGGTCTAGTTTTAATGTTAGGGTTAGGGTTTGCATTAGGGTTAATCGTAGGCCTGGGAGAGAGAGACAAAGCTTATAGCTCTTGTTAAAGTGGGAGCTCTCTCTGCATTGCTGGAGCATCTTCCGTATGTGGAAAGGCTGAGAGAGCTGGGACTCTTCAGCCTAGAGAAAAGAATGGGGGGAATCTCATCCATGTGTACAAATACCTGATAGGAGGGAGTGAAGAAGAGGGAGCCACGCCTTTCTCAGTAGTGCCCAGTGACAGGGCAAGAGGCAATGGACACAAATTAAAACAAAAGAAATTCTATTTGAACGCAAGAAAACAATTTTTACTGTGAGAGTGGTGTAACTCTGGAACAGGTTGCTCAGAAAGGTTGTGGACTCTCCATCCTTGGAGACATTCAAAATCTGGCTGGACATTGTCCTGGACAAGCTGCTGTAGCTGGTCCTGCTTGAGCAGGAAGGTTGGACTAGATGATCTGAAGAAATCCCTTCCAACCTAAATGATTCTGTGATTATTGGTTTTAAGCATGGCTAAATTTATCAACATCTATTTAAAATAATTTATATAATTCCATTAGCTTGAAAAATTCTATCATCAGCTGCATTTGTATGTGTGTGTGGGCCTTTAACCTGGTGTGCCTGCACGTATATTTTTCAGAGACTCCTTCTAGCCTTGGACTTTGTGTGTCTGAGGAAGCTTTTCATGTTTTTCAGATTATATGGTTTTCTCTTGAGCTTTGTACTAAGAACATAACTAAGATTAAGAATTTTACTCCAGGGACACAAGATTTTGGCTTTGGGGGCTAGAAGAAACAATTATATTTTTTTTTAATTCTGAGCACAGTTAACAAGGTGGTTCATCATTGGCAGCTCTTGGGAACAAACTGTGGTTCTGGTATCTTCCTCATGGGCTACACTTGAAAGCTTTGTAGGAGGTAAATCTTCAGCCTCGTCTCTCTATTCCTATGTTGAAGCAGGAGCAGCACCTCCCAGCTAGGTGTGAGCAATCATTCTTTTTTCTCCAGAAAAAAAAACGGAATAGGTGGATACATGCTGTAGACCACATTATTTGTATCTCACTGACTAAATATGGTATTTTTGCCTTTTTCCCCCTCATATGTCAGAAATCGGGCACATCTGGGGATATGATGACAGATATGCTGAACCACCAGTGTTCTAGTGAGACACATGCAGTTTCCAGCTTTGCCTTTTGACCACATCAGTTTGAACTACCTGGAATCTGTGTGCAATGTTAATAACCTGTGAAACAATCATTATAAAGTTATAAAACGACACGGCATAATGTAACACCAAAGTCAAGTTTGTAATAAGGGATTTTGGTGTTTCATAGCCAAGCAAAGCATTACTCTTAAAAATAGGTTACAATGTCACAAGGAAACATTTATTGCTTCTGTCTGAAAAAAAATTAAATAGGAGCTCATGAGGAGTGAGTAAACACATATGCGAAATAATTAACCACACAAATAATTTGTATCATTGTTTGCACTTGTTATCAACAGTAAAATTTATATCTAACTAGTCCTTTCTATCATTTGCTTGCATGTGATCAGTGGCAAAAATTTACCCCATTACCACAGGACACAAGGTCATGTGTTCATTTCAATGACAAAGTGAATTATGATGCTTTGTTCTYGCTTTGGTTAATTACGATCCCCGTGCAGCTAGGGCCATATTGAACAAGCGGGAGCATGTAGAATTGCATTTGGTAGCTCCTTTGACATTTCTAGTTACTTTACCTTTACTCTCTAATTTTTATAATAACTTTGGGAGACAAAGTGCCCACTAGGTGTTCATTATTACAACAGGATTGTGATGAGACAAACACTTACTCATTTCTAGATTTTAATTATACCTAATTAACATTTTTTTAACTCTGCAGCTCCTTTTTCATATTGTAAAGGAACAGTGCAGAGACAACATTTTGTATGTTGAAGAATCATGCTGTTTAGTTTAAACTGTGGGCTATCACCTCAGTCTGCAGAACTGGTGTCTGGTGGAAGCTTTAACACTTTCTTCTAAGGACAGGCACAGATTTTCATGTCTATGCCTAACATCCTTCTACCAGTGCCAAACAGTATGGAAAGCCACACAAAAGAATCTTGTCTTTGTTGCTTCACCTTAATTAAGCCTTCTTTTGGAAACATTATATTCTTCTACCTCAGGTGCTTCCTCCAGATGCTCAGAAAACAAGTTTATTATGGTGGGCCCACCCTGAAACCTATAAGCTGCATTAGCTTTATTCTTGTTGGGTTTCTTTGCAGATTGTAGTACTGATCACATTGTGGCTGGAATGAACTATGCAACAGAAACAGATCTTGATTTTGCAAAGTAACAGATGGTCCAAAGTGAAATTTGTCATTATTTTGCTGTCAGAAACACTGCTAATGTCACTATGCAATTATTTGTTTGTATTTCTTGTTGGTCTATGTAAAATTCTGTGAATATTCATAACTTCTGGAACGTACTGCCACAGGAGTTAGACAAATTCATAGATAGAAAGTCTATCAAAGGACAATGGAATGACTAAGCAGGAAGGTGCCTTCTAAAATCACTTGTGCAATAATTGTGGATGCTGGGGAATATGAGGGCAATGGACAACAGAAGGTGGCCTGGCTCACATGAAATTTCCAAATAACATTCCCTTTGTCATTGCCTGAGACAAAAATGTTAGCAAAGACAGGACAAAGGATGCTTTTAACTTGATATAATCGCGTATCATGTTTCAGGGACAGAAGCCTAGCCTGTACTGGGCTCTTTGGTTATTTTATCCCAGGTGCAGGACTTAGCGCTTGTCTTTGTTAAACTTCATACTGTTCTTGCCAGCCCACTCCTCCGCCTGTCCAGGTCTCTCTGTAAGATGGCTCTCCCTTCTGATGTGTCCACCTTACCACCCAGTTTGCTGTCATCAGCTTTCAATCCCATTGTCGAGATCATTTATGAAGACGTTGAGCAGTGTGGGGCCCAGTATCGCTCCCTGGGGGACCCCACTTGTGACAGGCTGCCAGCCTGAGTAAAAAAACATTGATCACCATGCTCTGAGTGAGGCCTGTGAGCCCGTTTCCTACCCATCTCACAGACCACCCATCCAATCTGTATCTTGCCAGTTTGTCCAGGAGAAGGATGTGGGAAACAGTGTTGAACGCTTTGCTGAAGTCCAAGTAAACAACATCCACTGCTCTCCCCATGTGAACAGAAGATGTTATTTTGTTGTAGAAGGTGATCAGGTTTGTCATGCCTTTGGTAAATCTGTGTTGGCTTTTCCAAATCACCTGCTTCATTTGGTTTGTGATAGTTTCTAGGAGGACTCTTGTTCCATTACTTTATCAGGGACTGAAGTACGACTAATGGGCCTGTAGTTTTCTGGGTCCTCTTTTGGGTGCATCTTGTAGATGGGTATGATGTTTGCCCTCTTCCAGTCATCAGGGACATCCCCTGATCTCCACGACTTTTCAAAGATTATAGATAGTGGTCTTGCACCAATGTCAGCCACTTCTCTTAATACCCTGGGGTGGATTCTGTCCAGGGCCATAGATTTATGTGGGTTGAGCCCTTGCAAGAGGCCGCAGACCAGCCCTTCCTCCACTACTGCTGGGTTGACACATGCATTGTCATAGCTACTTGACCCCGTGATCTGGGGTCCAGCTGCGCCAGTAAAGGCAGAGGCAAAGATGGTATTGAGAACCTCCGCCTTCTCAGCATTATTAGTAAGTAGTTTCCCTGCCCTGTTCAGCAATGGGCCTATGTCTTCCCCATATCTTCCCTATGCTTCTGCTTACTGCTCAGGTATCTGAAGAACCCTTTCTTGTTGTTCTTGATATCTTCGGCAAACTTCCGTTCTAGCTAAGCCTTAGCCTTCCTGACTGCATCTCTGCATGCCCTAGCAAGGTTCTTGTAGTCCTTGATGGGTATTTGGCCGCCTTTCCATTGCTGTTATGCTTCCTTTTTGCTTTCAAGCACACCCAAAAGCTCATTCTTGTCCACTGAAATTTGCACTACATAAGTGCCCAAAATTTAAATACTCTGTCTCGTACAGTGGGAATATGAACTTCCATTTCTTTCAGGTAAAAGATGTTTTATGTGTTTTTGTACTATCATATATAAAACTTCCTATGTCTCATGATGACATAAGCCGTGGTCAATGGCTCAATGTCTGGATGAAGACCAGTGACAAGTGGTGTCACACAGGGGTCCATATCGGGACCAGTACTGTTTAATATCTTCATCAATGACATAGACAGTGGGATCGAGTGCACCCTCAGCAAGTTTGCAGACAACACCAAGCTGAGTGGTGTGGTCGACACGCCTGAGGGACAGGATGCCATCCAGAGGGACCTGGACAAGCTCGAGAAGTGGGCCCATGTGAACCTCATGAGGTTCAACAAGGCCAAGTGCAAGGTCCTGCACCTGGGTCAGGGCAACCCCCAGTACCAATACAGGCTGGGGGATGAAGGGATTGAGAGTAGCTCTGCCGAGAAGGACTTGGGGGTGCTGGTGGATGAAAAGCTGGACCTGAGCCGACAATGTGCGCTCGCAGCCCAGAAGGCCAACCATATCCTGGGCTGCATCAAAAGAAGTGTGCTGGTTTTGTCTGGGATAGAGTTAATTTTCTTCATAGTAGGTAGTATGGGGCTACGTTTTGGATCTGTGCTGAAAACAGGGTTGATAACACAGGGATGTTTTCGTTACTGCTGAGCAGTGCTTACACAGAGTCAAGGCCTTTTCTGCTTCTCACAGCAAGTAGGCTGGGGGTGCACAAGAAGTTGGGAGGGGACACAGCTGGGACAGCTGACCCCAAGTGAGACCAAAGGGATATCCCACACCATATGACGTTATGCTCAGTGTATAAAGCTGGGGGAAGAAGAAGGAAGGGGGGACGTTCAGAGTGATGGTGTTTGTCTTCCCAAGTAACCGTTACGCGTGATGGGGCCCTGCTCTCCTGGAGACGGCTCAACACCTGCCTGCCSATGGGAAGTAGTGAATGAATTCCTTGTTTTGCTTTGCTTGTGTGCGCGGCTTTTGCTTTACCTGTTAAACTGTCTTTATCTCAACCCACGAGTTTTCTCACTTTTACCCTTCCGATTCTTTCCCCCATCCCACCGTGGGGGGGAGTGAGTGAGCAGGTGGGTGGTGCTTAGTTGCTGGCTGGGGTTAAACCACGACACCTGTTAATATAGTATCTCCTAAAGTTACGTTGCTCTTCTTCCAGCCCAGTCATGCTCATCCGTTCAAATCCCCTCTGCGTGGCTCAGAACTGGAACCTGAACTTGGCTTATCCAACTCTCAGGAAAGAGGCCTCATCAGCAGTTTATACAGTCAGGAAACAGGTTTCCCTTAATTTCTTCTTTTGGAACTCTTCCCCGTGGATACACTCAATTAAACATCAATTGTCCCCAGAGAAAAAATTAGGGAGAGGGTGACTTCTACTGGGTGAAAATCTCTGCTCTGATGAGTATATACTTATATATGGAAAACAGAGCAGTTTTTTGCAGGGAACAGAAACCATTCTGGGGCACCCCAGGTGCAACAATTCAGCTTTCCACCAGTTTCTCACTGGAAATGTTTTCCCTATTGAAAGAACTGGACGATGCAGATGCAGCATTAATAGTGTGCTCCCTGGGCTTTTTGTGCAGGACTAAGCATATCCTGAGCTTGGCACACAGGCCACAGTAAGTATCCATCTTTTTAGACACTGTCTAACCATATATAGAGGGCTCTGCTTCATAGATAACAATGCAAACGGGAGATAACTGATCGGTAAGAGAAAACACATCAGTGAACTCCAGCTAATTCAAATTTTCCATGGAGCACTTTTTCACACTGAAAAGTGCATGGAAAGACTGATTTGTAACACTTTTATTTTGAATTTATCAGATTGGCTTTGCCTCCCAAGAACTGAAACAGAACTTCAAAAACAAGTTAAAATGTTTCAGTTTAACATTTTGATTTTTTTTCCACTTGTTTCATTCTGAAATATTTTAATTTTTTTTTCTCAGAATTGGGTAGACACCAAGATAATTTCAGGAGCCATAAGCCCCTATTATTCCTGTCTCCTGAAACAACCTGAAAAGTCTTTTTCAGACAGAAACTGAATTTTGTTTTGGCTTCAGTGAGAAAACTTCAAAAGCTTTGATTTCAGTTAACTTTTTATTATTATTCAAGTTCAGCTACGGAACTGAAAACTCAGCTGCTTACAGAGCTACAAATTAAGATGACGGTGCTTTAGTACTCCACAAATCAGCAGTAGCAGCCCATCAGTGGGCATGCTAGAAAGCAGCCCATGGCTTTGTAGGCATCACAGAAGAAATTAGCTTTCAGGAAAGCTTAGAAGGAGAGCAATGCAGTGAATTTGGCAAGGATAGGGGTTTGATGGAGGACAGGATCATCAGGAAAGCAGAGAAAAGGCTGATTCTTTTCACTCTGAGGAAAGGGATTGCATCAAGCTGAACTGCCACGGTCCTCCCAAGGCAAAGCCCATGGTCAGTGGTTTGATGATAACATCCCCTCAGATTCAACAGGAAAATAGGGCCAAGGGTAAAGCAGCAAAGGTTTGCAAGTTCAGTTTAAATAAGCATCCGGAAAACCAGAAACTTTATCCCAACTAACTGAGACTGCAAAGCAGAACTAGAAGTTACCCCAGAGCAACCTCTTTTGTGAGCTTCCCAGTGCTTTTCCCAGGTCATAGAGCCGTCTCTCAGCTCTGCCAGCTGGTGGGTATGTGCTCGTGGAGCTGATGAACCAACCAGCAGAGCCTCCTGCCAGGGGCAGGATGCCTCTTGCACCCTCTTCACCTCCAGTACAAGGTGAAGGACAGGCAGCACAGGCCTCAGCGCTGCCCTCACACCTGCGGTGTCACCCGAAGGGACTTTTTTCCCTTTTGCATGGTGCAGGGGAAGTGCGGGGCCACCACGGAGTGGTAGGAGCACTCGGCCCTGGCTCCTGGTGGACAGATGCCCTGTGTTTTCCTTTTTTGTTCTAGCTCAGTTGTGCATGAATGGAATCTGCTGGCAAGAGCGGCAGGGCATGGGCGCCTCTCTCCTTGCCTCTGCCAAGAAGGTGCCAGGGCCACATTGTGCCCCTGATAGCTCAGGAGTCACAGCTCAGCTGGGAAATCCAGCCAATAAAAATAAATCGGCACCTACAACGATAGATTCAGAAAGCACTGATGGAACCATGAAGGTGGGAATAGGCATGATTTAGTTCCTCTTTCTTTGGGAAATACAATTCAAAAGGAATTGGTTATAGCACAGAAGAGAGTTCTCCAGTTCTCCACTACTCTCTGGTAGTCACCAGCAGTGACTACAGCATTGCTTGTCCCCTTCTAACCATGTGTAATAACCTCAGAGAACTGTAAGTTTACAGCGATTTACAGGGCCCCTTTGCCGTGCAATAGGGCTCAACAGAGAGCTCCTGGGAAGCTATGATGCAGTCCTTTCCAAAACCTGAGCAGCATAATCCCTGACTGTCCCTTGCTAGCAATGCAGGTTTACAGGCCATGCACACTCCCTTGGCCACCAAGCTGGCCGGGACTGCACTGCTTCCAGGACTTAGGCCCCTCTTTCTGCAAAACACCCCACTGAGCTGTCTGGTTTGATCAGTTTGCGCTGAGCCATCCTGGACTGCCTTGCTCTCTAGTGCACAGTGCAGAAAAAAATACAAAGGCACCAGACTAGATCCCTTCTGTATAGGGCCAAGGTGTTTTTGTCTTTTAAAATTTTTTATTTTCTCTAAATTATCTCAGGAGAAATATGACCTTTCTAAGAAGTGCCAACATTGTCTAAAGCTACTTGGAACAAATCCTTGCCGCTCATTTGGGATTCAGACAATACAAGCCAGCATTAGGATTGCCAACTGACATGAAACAAAAAGTGGGACTTTGCCTGTTTATTTAAATAACAGGTCAAATAGCTAAAAACAGTGTTTCTTGTGACATTGCCAGGGTGTCTGCTTACCGTTGTACAAACAGAGCTTCAACAAGTGCAAAATTAAAACTGCAAATTTTAGAGTGGTATTTTTCTCCTGATACACATTTTCTTCCAAATGCAGGAGCAAGCTTCCTACCTGGGGCCATCTTGGTGCATCACAGAAATATTTCATATACTTAGAGCAGTGTTCAAAGTGTTGAACACTTGTGCTTCTCAACCTTCTTGGATTTTTTCAATTGCTTATCCCTGAAAGCTCCTTTTCTCTCTTTCTCCTCCTCTTTCCTGGTTTACTTTCACTTCCTTCTGCATGGGTATGTTTTCTCGTTCTGTTTCTGCGGCTTTTGTCTACCTGGGAAGAGTCTGCAGATCTTTCCATTCAATAGTATTATTAGATARGTAAAGCCACGGTAAACTTGAATCAATTCTTATTTTAGTCAAAGCTTTTCRATTTTATCTTCTTCCCTCTGACAAGCTCATCAGTGGTTCAAGGCACGCGAGGGCGTCTGCCACGCTTTCTGCAGTGACCGGAGGCAAAGYTATAGGCATATATGATGAAAATGTAGAAGTTAACAGGTGGCAAGGGCCTCCCTGGAGTAGTAAGCTACTGCTTGCCAGATTTCTACCTTAGCTCTTAAAAGCAGATCACTTGGATTGGTTTGCATTATCCCTATTTCCCACAGTCCCCTGCCCCAAAATAGACTTCATGAAACTCTGATGAAGTAGGATCTCAGCTCAACTTTTCTGAAGAGGACAGCTTCTAACAGGACAGCTCAGCTGAGCAAATTCTAACAGAATCATRGYACAAAGTSCAAAGGCAAACCTCCATTAGCCTTACTCTTAACTTTTGCAGGCTGCAGACTGATGACCTTGCTTGCCCTTTCATCACAGGATTTTAGTCCACACCAAGAAAGACAAGTCCGTCCTTGAAAGACACAAATGCCTGGGACCTTCTCTGAAGACGATCATCTGTTTCTCGCTTGTCTTAGTAACATGACACTCTTACTTCCCAGTCCACACTTGTCTGCTTCGTTTCTGTCCCAGAGGCACAAGTTTGAGGCATTCACTGCCACTTGAGAAACAATCTTTACATTTTTTCTTATTATGTATCATTCTGGGGAAAAAAACATAAGAGATCTAATACCAGGAAGAGGCACAGCAGCAACTCAGAGTCTGTTTCTGCTGGGTCCTGTTTCTACATTGGAAAGAGTTATGCTCAGCATGGGAATTTCTAGCTGAGGGAAGGAATACCACTGCTTACGCAGAAGCAAGCACCGGCCTGCTTTTTGCTGTTCACCTCATAGTAGACACTGGATCATATTTCATTCCTGCTCCCAGTGAGGAGAACACCCTATACATTTCAGCATCAGCTTTACACCAGAAATTATACCATTATGCACAAGATGTTGTCACAGTGTTTGTGGACCTGACATACCTTTCCTGTTTCTGCTTCCACCAATGTATCTCGCCCTGCTCCCTGGAGGATGAGCAGAGAGGGTGGTGCATCCAGAAKTGTTTCTGCCTGATGCTCTGGATCTGCTTCTCCTATACGGTCATTTTGCTTTCCAAGCGCAGCTCTAGAAAGCAAAGGCATGTGCTGTGAAGTGACTTCTTGGAACTGAAAAACAACTAAAGCAAAACCCACCTGAAGCCCTGTACCAGTTTTCTTCTTTGCCCTCCGATGCCCTGTTTTCTGCCACATCTGCTGGGCTGAATGGAAATTATTTGGAAAAGGACATCTCAGTCAGCAGGTTTCAGAAGACAGTTGGGGCCATCAGGCTTGAGCTTATCCTGAAGAGTATTCATGCCCTGAAAGGCAGTGACCAAACAGAGGCCATGGGACAGGCAGGGCTGACAGAACAACACTTTATGTCCAGCCCCACCAGAAGCGATGTCGAGGTAAGAGCATCACTCTCAAAACATCTGCTTGATGTGCAAGTGAGGGGCAGATGCAGGAGAGCAGCCGTGATGTTTGCTTTTTGAATCCTGCCATTCTGAACCTGTGGGAAGCCTTCCAGGAGGAAAGCATCTCTGTCAAGTCTCGAGCACTCAGCAGCTCTATTTGCACTGATGACCACCAGGAACACACTAGGGAATAGGACCAGAAGCCCCAGCCTATGACAATCCTCAGTCCATCCTCACACCTGTGGAGCTGTCGATGGGTGCTGCCGATTCTTTAGCTGAGGGCCTGGAAAGGCCACACATCTCCTCCCAAAGACTTCTCTGCAGTTCTCGTTGAGAAACTCCACCAAGCCTATCACTTGCACACATCAACCCATGGGTTTCAAGCCAGGTGGCTGAAAACATATCAAAGAGCCTTCCCCATTTCTGACCCTTGCTTTTGCGTAGAATGCTGCAGCTGTGGGGCTGCTCTTTCAGGCAGCTACTCCACAAGCATTTGTTCAAGAGAGGAGGCAGCAAGGTACCTCTGAACAGCAAAGCTCTGATGAGCCTGGAAGGCTGTAGCCAGCTGGTAAATATAGCATACCTTGCCAGCACTTCCAGCAGGTTGTCCTCGGCTAGGCTCAGTAGATTTGGCTCAGTGCGGATGGCCAGATTGCTGGAGCTGATCCTGCTGGTGGAACAGTTTCGGCTGATGTGGTGGAGCAGGGAAAGCAACCACTTGAGGAAGAGGAGATTGGCTGCAGGCAACTTGTTGCCACCCTGAGGAAATGGGAACATAATGTTAATAAAGAAGTAAAAGTTGCCTACACGGGTCACCCAGGATTGCCTAGGGCACCTGGAAGCCAGCGGCTGTGTTGCGTAGCTTTCCAGGTGCTCTCAGCCAGCTTTCAATGCTCCTGCGCGTCAGGAAGGAGGCACGGTGTTGCTTCCCAGCTCCTGATTTCAGCTAAGCCCACTCAAGGGAAGGCTCCCCGGCCACATGTGCTCTACAGCAGAGGGACAATCTTTACTAAGATGTTGCCACCTCTCCCACCTTCTGACATAAATCACTTCATGGAGCAATCTCCAATGCCTTCAGGAAGTGCTCTAACTGGAGAAATGCTTCTCTGTGCCAATTTCCCCCAACATCCAACCGCAGAGCAGCAATAGTGAACTGGCAGAAAACACAGCTTTTGCAAGGAGACAGTCACTTTGCAGGCAAGTCCCCGGCCTCCACCGGTCCCACCGGAGCAGGCAGACGACTTGCCACACTTACTCTTTTCAGTTCTGCCACCTTCTCCTGCTTGCTCGGCTTCTACAGAGCGCGCATCCATTTCTCATACAGGTCAGCCAAGAGGAGCTTGGAGGGGATGTTTCGGAGGAAATCCTGCAATGCCAAGGGCTCCAGGTGAGGCTTTGAACACTGCCGCCAGCACCACAAGGAGCAACCCTGGGATTCTGGCTCACGAGGAGGCGTGTGGGTTCTGGCTACTTGCTCTCACAGGTACCCATCAGCGCTGACAGAGCGAGGAGCTGCTAGGCTCCAGGCCAAGCAAACTCCTGTTCACCTACAAGCGGACCTCGCTCTCCTCTGCCTTCTGGTCACCCCTAAATCTCCATGTGCCTCCCTGAGGATGCTGCAGAGGAGGAAAAGGACATGAGTTTTCCAAGGGCATGCCAGAAACCAGGGGCAGAACAAAAGGAACAGAAAAGAAGACAGGACAGAGAAACACCCTGTGCAGAATTCAAAGTCTGACAGCCAGATTGTAGCCAGGGCTACACTGTGGCTTTAGCTTGGGGTCCCAGTGAGGTCGAATCCTGCCACAGAAGTGGTCCCTGGCAGGCCAGCAAGGGCCTCTTTGAGCTCCAGGTCAGAGGCATTCACCTTCAAGATGACTGCCAGCAGATGTGCAGGCTGGCTTCCCAGGTGGACATCCCCTTTGATGTCGAGGGCCACCCTCAGTTCCAAACCAGCTCTCTTGCCGTCTGCAAGCCCGGGTATCCCCTCGGTGGATGGTTCTTGCTTCTGCAGGATAGCCAGCTGCTCCTGCAGAGGACATTGGATGACAGTTCTTTCACTGAAGACAGGCCCAGGGCAGGTGAACCATCATCAGAGACAGGAGGAAGCATGGATGGCTCTGCCTTCACTGGGGCAGAATCAAGGGATGGCTGCATGTAGCTGACATGGGGAAGAGTCAGCTTTGGCCATGACCCCCACTTGCACTGATGTCGTAAACCCATGGTCCCTCTGCTGGGGACACTGCCTCTCAGGAGAAGCCAGAGGGATGGGACCCCCTTGCCAGGCTTGCTTACCTGGAGGGCCTGGGGCAGCGTGCCATTTTCCTGCAGAGAGCTGCCAGGGGCTGGCCAAAGAGAGCCCCTCTGCAGCCAGACCCCGACTGCCCGGGCACTTCTGCAGTAGCCGAGGTCCCTCACAGCACAACGGGCTAGGGCAGAGCTCTCCTCCTCCTAGTCCCGCCTGCTGCAAAGGAAAACAAAGCAAAAAGCCATGCAGGAAAACCACCAGGCAAGCACTCTTGGACCCTCTCAGCACTGTCTGCTGGGAATGACTGATGTGCCCTGTGTGATGGGCAGCAGCAGCCCCAGAGCAGCAGAGGTGCCCATCTGCAAGAGGAGGAAAGAAGGTCCTACCTGCCTTTCTTCTCAAAACTCACCTGCCAAGTGGCCAAGCCCACCGTCATTGCCAGATGGGACCGGTGGGGGCCATCGCTTGGGTCCAGCCTGCAAGAAACATGCTGCACTTACCAAGCAGCCCTGCAGCAGAAAGGGTCATGTAGCTAGCAAGCTACATCAGCCACCTGGCAAGAGGTAGGGACGGCCAAGAGGCTTTGCTGTAGTCAGCGACCCAGGATGTGCCCAGCGACCCACGTCGCCCACACTCTTGGAGGCTGGGACATGGGACCCTCCAAGAGAAGCTCACTCCACTTGCCCGACACAGCAAGAAGTGGGTGAAGTGGAGTGATTCCTACCTTTGCTTGGCCCTTGACCAACATCTCCAGGCTCCTGGCATCTAATGTTGCTGACTAGGCAAGAGAAAAAAGCAGAAGGTGAGAAGCGAGGCATCTGATGCTCAGCTGCAGAACCAGCGATGCTCAAAGGTGCTCTGGTGGCAGAGCTGAGACGAGAGATCCTCTCAGCATTGCGGCGGCTCAGCTCCTTTGCTAGGAGCTTAGTGGAGGACAGTTGGGTCACCCTGGCTCCCTCTGCTCCTTCTGGTCATCTGTGCACAGGGAAGGCACAGACAGGAAGCTCTGTTAGTCTTAGAAGTGATCCCAAAACACCCAGATACCACCCTGTAGTCAAGCAGAGAGCAGAACAAGGCTGGGCAGGTATTGGCTGGACACACATGGCCAAGCAGCTCAGCCAGCTCTGCTCAAGAGGTGTCTGCAGCTGTGGGGGCACCTCTCCCCACCTTGGGATCTGTGTTTCTGCATATGGCTACTCCTGGAGCGTCCCCCACATGTGAGCATTTGCCCCACAGACTGAACTGCCAGGCAGGGCCTACCTAAGGAGTGTGTCCACCCACAGCTCTTTTATTGCTCACGAACTGCAGAAAGAGAGGACAAAAAAACTGTCAGGCTCCGCTGCTCCCCAGCCTCTGGGTAGACATGGGCACCTGCACAGCTCTGCCCCATGGAGACAGCCACAGAAGCAGGACGAAGCTTTGTGGGGCATGACAGAGGCACTGCCAAAGCCCTGGCTCCCTCTTTCCTTTCAGAGGAGCTGCTTCTGTCCTGCTGTTTGGGTGACAATAATGTATCACTGGCCAGGGGATGGAGAACACGGAATGGCCCCTCGGCCCTCTTGTTCCAGCTGCCTGCATGCTCACTGCTCAGCCCCCATCTGGCAAACCCAGCCTTCCTCTCTCCCTCTTGGCATGCTGCCCACTCCCTGCCCAGGCGCTGCACAGAAGGCAGAGGCAATTCAAAAGATGGCAGGGGTATGTTCAGGAACCTCTCCTGCCCCTTGCCACCCCCTGACTGGAGCTGCCAGACTCCAGAGAGGACAGGAGGCGATCATCACACCGCACCACCCAGCTTTGCCGTGGGACGTGGCACCGAGACTCACCAGAAAGTGGCAACACAGGACCAGATGAGGATGAGGGAGTTGCTGTCCGCAGCACTGCCTTACTCCTCCTCCTCCTCTTCATCCCTGGCCGCCTTCTTCCTGCTGCTTACCACCCACAGCTTGCCCAAGGCTAGGTGGAGCTGCGGGTGCAAGGTGGTGCCAGGTTTGCAAAGAGGAGTGGCAGGGAGTGACCTCGAGGTGGCCTCCTTGGGGGCCACTCGGGAGTCCTGCCCAACAGAGGCCCCCAGGCTCTGGTGGCAGCAACTGTCCATGGGCACTGCCCCTTGGGCACACGCTGGCTGCTAAGAGCCCRGTCGCTCACCTCTACCATATGTCTGCCGTAGGCACAGACATTGGTGCATCCAGCACCAAGGTCAGGCTGCTCCCAGGGTGTCCCTGTCCTGGTATCAGGGCCATGGCTTGGGAAGAGGAAGCTGTGGCCTGAGACTCTTTAACTTGGTGATGAGCAGTGACTCCCTGAAGAGGAGGTGCCTGTCCCTCATCATGTGGCCCTGGGTCACCCGCATGCCCTCACTGAGCACCAGCTCAGAGCTGATGTTGGGTAATGCTGATATGGGTGCATGCTGATCCGTGGGGCCCAGCTGTGCCATTGTGTCCCCAAGCCACGGGGGGAGCCCACCTGGAGCTGCAGCAGCAGTTCACCTGGCCCATCCTGCTGAGGCCAGGAGGACCATCCCATGGGACACACTCGCGGGGCTCAGGACAGTGCCCAGCTGGCCTGAGCAAGGCTGGGAAGTGGGGTCCCAGTGCCAGGCAGTGCTGCTCGGTCGGAGACTGCCTTTCCCCAGCACCGCTCTGTGCTGGCTCGGTGCTGTCCCTGCAGGCACTGGGGTCACAGCTGGGGCCAGTCCCAGGTCAACAGAGCATCCTTTCTAACCCCAACAGTTGTACTGAGGCTCCTATCTTGCAGTGTTCATCAGGGATGGTCTTCACTTTTCTGTCAGCAATTTAGCGATGAAGCTGTGGCCTGGGTTTCAAATCAGCAGGAATGTGGTGTTGCCATATGCTTAGCAAGGAGGTCCCTAAGCCACTGTGTTTTGTTCATGAGTATGTGTGGCTTTCCCTGAATTCTTCATGCCCATATCTGTGCCATCCACAGTCGGTCCTACTCTCTTGCTACAGGTCTCCCTGCGCTGCTGCCACAAGGATCAGAAGTGCATGTTGTCTCTAACCAAAGCAGTTGCCCAAATGGAAAGGCTATCTCTTGTTATGGGACAGGGAGAGAGAGGATGAACCTTGGCAATAGAGTCCAGAGATGGAGAGGCTGAACAAGTGTGTCTGTGTAGATTTGAGTCATCAGGCTGCAGCTCTGGGATTACGGACTACATCAGTTTAATGTAGCATGAAGACAGAACAAGATTGCTCTCCAAGTGGTTTTGGTAATGAGGGTACAATAATCTGTGTTTTTCCAGGCATATGGAGTGCACTTTTTCAGGTCGATGCTGAGTGTTTCTTTTGGTTTGGTATGGACTGCCACAAAGCATAAAGCATAAGTACAGGAGCATGGTTATCTGTGCACCAGAAACCTCACTTCACTCACAGAAAGTGTGCTGGAGATGTGCTGCAGCAGAAAGGGGTTTACCTCCAGAGAAGGACTAAGTCTGTGCCAAAAGATGTGCTTGATATCTGCGGGTT
This sequence comes from Oceanodroma leucorhoa, assembly GCA_030449065.1. Taxonomy (NCBI): domain Eukaryota; kingdom Metazoa; phylum Chordata; class Aves; order Procellariiformes; genus Oceanodroma; species Oceanodroma leucorhoa. The sequence continues at coordinate 17,972,543 of JASVER010000004.1, read as the reverse complement.
AATCCCACCCCTTCTCAAATGCTTGTATTTCATTGCTGGCTATTGAGCAAAACTAGATGTATAATTTTGACTAGACACTGACCTTCCATGAAAGTGAAAGGGGGGAATAGGAATCCAACAACCCAGTTGCTGTCAAATGAGGTTACCTCTCCTCACTACCAAATGCCCAATGTTTGAAACACGGCGTCTGAGGAGTGCTCGGGTACTACACTAGACATGTTGTGTACCTACTGTTGATACTCATGCAYGGAGGAATTCACAAAAGAAAGCTTCATGCTAGGGACAATTAATTCGACTGTCCTTTAGGAYGATGCAGAGCACTTAAGACAAAGTTTCATTATAGGTTAATTCTAAGGGACACTATCTCTCTCCACAGCCTTTGTAGGGATACTGAAATTGTTGACATTTTGTTAAATTCAACTTCTGGCAATTGTTTCTCTTATTCAGATAATCCTTGTCCACTGAAATTTTGAGCACATAAGTGCTCAAAATTTGAATACTCTCTCTGGCATGGTGGGAATATGGACTTCCATTTCTTTCAGGTAAAAGATGTTTTATATGCTTTGTACTATCATATATAAAACTTCTTATGTCTCATGATGATTAATAGGCACTGTATAAATAAGCTAGGGTCGGCATTTTTGCCACTGTGTAAAAATCTTGGCGCACATACAAATGCCATACAAATATGTCTGCTTATTTTTTATGAAAAATGGATGACAATGACATCACTCAAGTGCAAATATGATGTGAACCATAGTCTTTAGGGTAAAGTTAACACAAGCTATCGCACAGCTGTGTTTAAATATCACTATTCACCTAGCTCATTTGAATGTAGAGCTGCCTGGAAGGCATTTCTCCATTTCTTGTTCATTGTAGTGAAGTTACTTGATATTTGGAAACTTGTCTTGGCATGCAGGTGTGATCTCATCAGCTTCTGGCTGCAAAACACATATCTCTTCAGAGCCTTATTTCTGACTCTGCTGTCTACATTGCATAGCATCAGCTACAGATTTATCTGTGGCTCAGACGAAAGCAGAGTCATTACTGAGTCACTGTTGCCTCAGGGACAAAAATGTCAACATCCTGTCATCTTGCCCACCTTAATATATTCATTTTAGTATGAAATTAATTTAGAATACAATAGATAAGTGCTGACTCATTGGTCCAATTTTCTGCAGCATATTTTTGAACTCAGCTAGAATTCTGGTAGTGCTCTTTTTTTCAGTATTATCATTAGTAGGTTTGAAAGAGGAAATGATCATACATCTGGTAGCTGGCCAGAGCTGTGCATAGTGTTCAGAAGAACACTTGGCCTGATACAGAGGGGAAAATGACCACTTTGCTGGATATTTAATAAATGTAGCTGGCACCGTCACACTCATTTGGGGTTTCATTATTTCAGAGACAGTTACCGTCATTCATATACTCATCTACATGTATGGTGGCAACACCTTCAGTCATGAGGCATGACCCAGCTACAGTAGGTACTTAGGTACTGTATACAGATGAAATAAATACACAGTCCTTGCCCTCAAAGGACTTACTAGCTAATGCCAGGCCCCGGATGATTTTTGACAGCAGACTTTCTGGTAAGATTTCAAGTGCTCAGGACTTTGCGTCAGACATTGAAACAATGCCGTCCCTGTGGTAGGGCTGGGACACTAGGGCAGATTTTCAGGGCTGTGCTACAGGCGCTCTGGGAACAGTGTCTTYACACCAGCCAGTCCGTCAGTGCCACATACTACCCCCATCTACAGGCTGGCTGTTGCAATTCCAGCCCTGTGTGTGGCACTGGTGGCAGTGGCAGATGCACGCACACAGGAATACAGAGAAATGTGGCTGCAAGTGGGTAAAACACGTGTGGATTGCACTGAAAATGAGGCTTGAGAAAAATATAGCAAGAGTCCTAAGAAAGAGATGCAAAATGCTACCTCTGGCTTCCATCACACCTGCTAGGGAATTTTAAGCTTTCTCATAAAAATGAAATACACTGGCAGCTCTGTTTATAGCTGCTCAAAGGCTTGATCAAATTACTGTTTTGCTTTAACGCGGTAGTCAATAATACTGGATATATGTGCTACACTGAAGCAGAATAAATCTTCTGTCTCCGCTCAGCACTGAAGTGAGGGACTTGCTAGGTAACTCTGCCTTAACCCTTCCTATGTGGGAACAATGTTTTTTTCTTCTCTTAGTTCCTTAACTTATGTCTTAGGTCTGRGTGGAAAGAGAGAGCATATAGCTAAGGCAGTTCTGCCAACTCTATCTTTGGTTTCTGAGATGTGAGCTCTAACTGGGTCATTAAGGCACGTGTATTCCAAGGATGTTCTCTAACAGATTCGTGTTCTCTAGGACCTCAGCAAGACTGATCTCACATTGTGTTTTTTTCCTTATCTGTGAGACCAATAGTTATTCTACCACAAACCATGAATTTTTAGATAGATGGGATTGGAATTGGTCCACTGGGTCAGACATTTAGCTAGTGCTAAATGGTGAATAATAGATGAGGAGCAGCACAGGAGACAGTTGTAATGGGTCTTGAATGTGTAGAACAGTTGCTGATAGTTGATGAAGCTGAAGAGAGTAGGTAACAGTAGTGGTGTAGTAGAGGTGGTTAAACTTAAAAAAGAAAAGATGTTTGCAGCAGCATTCAGCACACAAACAGGTTTTGGAGAAACATTTTTGGTCATGGTCAGTGAATTTCCAGCCCGCTGGTATCATGCTCTTAGTGCAAAATGTCACATTTTAAAGAAAGTTTGCTCTCTTTTGTCTCAGAAGAAAATATTTGATGAAGCGTGCCAAAGATATTATGCATTTTTCAGAGTTTAATGTCCAAATGAAGAGCACAGTCTTTGCCTTACACAGGTCAGTAAAAGAAATCCTCCCTGTGAACTGCCATGGGGATGAGCGCCGTATGTCACATGGCAGCTCCAGCATCCTACACAAAACAACTGTCTCCAGAGTCTCTGGGCCACTTGTAATCACGAGATTTCATCTGTTTTGTAAATGCCATTAGTCTTGGTCAGTGATTAATAAAGGGCCTGAAAGAACTGGAAAATAATTGCTCCTCATTTTTTATAATATGATAAAWATTTGATAAATGATGCATGGTTATTTAGTCTTATAAACTGGCATCCGTTTATAAACATACGTAAGAGAAGACCTTGAAACACACTGTCCTGCGTGTATTTTCATAGAAGGCTTTGGCAGGGATTCTTCACCAGAACATAACCTCTACTATTGGATACCGAACCCCGCATTGGCAGCGTACTGTGGCTCTGTTTCTCGTGGTGCAATTGTCCGTCTTGCCCTGAGCCGTGTGCGTCCCGCTGGAGGTTAAGAGCGCATTTCCCAGGACTGTCGGTGCACTTCCAGCACTGCCGGGAGCATCTACCACACTGCAGTGTGGAGGGCCAGGATTTATACATTAAATTCTTATTTTCACCTCCATCTGCGATCTCTTTCCAAACGAGAGCAGCAGAGCGTCTCTCGGATCCAACCGATGGAGTGATTTTGAAGAGGCGTTATTCTGGTAAGTGCAGGGACATTGATGGGGTAAAAGAGCCTGGGATTTTTCAGCGAAGCGTCACCGCTCTCTGGCTGGACATGGCGGCCTGTCCCACACAGGTGGACGGGACAGCTTTGAGCAAGTCCTTTTACTCGTAAAGTCGTTCACAACAACTTGTTTCTACTTGCTTATGGGCTGGCGTTTTGAATTTCAGAAATACAGGCCCAGGTGTTTCGAGCGTAGGCATCTGTGAGAGGCAGAATTTGCTAGATTCGGCCCACAGCAGTCACCCACGGCTGGGCGCTGGGCAGCCCGCGCTTCCACAGGAAGAGATGAACCTGACGGACGTTTCCTCTCACGTCCCGCTCCCGCGCTGCTGCCGCCGCCCTCAGGGCCAGGCCCTGACACCGAGCCCGGCCAGGCTCGAGGCCGCGCCCGTTCGCTGGCGGCCCCGCGGCGGGAGGGCCCCAGGCCGCCGTCCCGCTCGGGGCAGCGCCGCGCAGCGCCCGCCAAGCGGCAGCACCCGCCCACCGGCCGCGGGCGGCTGCGGCCCTCTTCTGGGCCGGGCTGGGCTGGGCTGGGCCGGGCCGGGCCGGGCTGGTCTGGGCTCGGTGCCCGCGGCGCCTCGCCGTCCTCCCGCTGCGGCTGGCCGTTGGGGCCGCTGGCGCACATCGGCCGAGTGAGGAGCTGCAGTAAACCCTGTGGTTCATCTGCCCTGCCTGTGACAGCGCTCCGGACAGCCTGTAGACAGCACCAGTTGCCCGTTGTTGGAGTATATACGGGGAAGCGAATGCAGGGTTTGGCAGATTGAGGCACAAACGTGCCTTGCATCCCGCACTTGTGTCAGTTCCCGTTGTAGGGCATGGCTTCCCTGGTGCCGAGCCCAGACGTTTCTTCTCAGCTGCGGCAGCGAACGAGCGCAAGCCCCGGCCTGCAAGGCTCGGCCGCCTCCCGCCGGCCCCGCCCGGAGCGGGAAGCGGGGCGGGCGCTGGTCGCACCGGGCTGAGCAGCCACCGCGGCACGGCCGAGCCTACGGGCTGAGAAATGTGGGGCGCGGGGAGATGTAACTGTGTTGTGAGCTGACAGCAGGGAGCAGAGTGATGGGGATTTGACCTCACTACGGAGGGAATGCAGAGGATGTGTACAGGCTTTTGCAATGTGTTTATGTTTGATATAATCTTTCCTCCCCCTCTGTACGCAAGTTGGATTTAACTGCACAAACGTAGTGCTTTGCCTTCACCTTTCAGAGCAACTTGACATCACTATAGAGGTATCGTCACTGATACAGCCTCACACAGTCACAAGACCCACTGCAATAGAGATGGAACATAAACCACGTTTATATGCACATCTGAACCACAGTAATAACACAGACAGCACACAGGCAAATGCAGCTGAGCTGGTGCCTTCTGAATACGCTGTGGTTTTGAGCTCCATTGTTTTGGGGTCTTCTTGGGTCAGCCCTATTGTGCATTTCCCTGTAGTCCTTCAGATGCTCTCTCCTAATCTGTACGCCCTGTGCTAGGCACGCTCTATCCAAGTAATTAAATTTCCATGATGAAACCAGAAACAAACCTTATAAAGCCTGTCAGAGGCAGGAGAAAGACTCACTGTTGTTAGGTGGCAGGGGTTAAAATGTAAAGCCTTAACGAGAAGAAGGGCTACCAAGTCTTTTCCGGCACAGGTCAAAGGGCCAAAAAGTCATGGACTTGCAGCGGTTCTGAAACGCATGCTGTAGGTCCAGCAGGGCCAGACGTCCAGAGGTGGTGGTCCTGTACGGCATGTTCTGCTGTGTTTCAGGGAGTAAACAAGAGATGGTTGTATCTGTCACATTTACCCAAATCCTTTCATCTAAGGAAGGAAAAAGGAACCAAGATGAATCCCCAAATGGTGGAGGAACAATTTGTGTTAGATAGGTCATATTTTCTATAACTTCAGAAATAATTCTGAGTCAACATCTCCTTTGCATAATCCAGACTGATTTAAACTTGATCTAAGTTGAGGCGTGCCCCTAGTAAAGCTGTAGGAAGAGCTTCCCTCCAGTTGCTCCCTGGCAGACTCCAGCAGCAGTGGCAGGTGATTACAGAAGCTGTTCGCACGAGACCTTTGCACAGCCAAGGGAGAAACGTTCAACCCTGCTTTCATTTGCGAGGTCTCTCGGGGTGGGCAAGAAGGGAAACCAGAGAGAGCCAGACTGCACCCGGGGCTGGCCAAGTCACTGCTTTTTTCTGTCATCAGGAGCAAACACTAACATGCCATAAAACTTAAGAGTTGGAGATCTTTTCTAGAACTGTTGTATTTAATGCCTGTTTTTTTATAGAATGATTTTTTGTGTATGACTTTTTAACCTATACAATGTCTTCCCTATCTCCCCTAAATCTGTGACTTTGTGTGTCAGTAAGCTTATTACCACTGTTTCTCCTTTCCTTGTTCATGAGAAACTATGCTATGTTATTTTTAGGTTGTCTGATTTGATGGGGTCTGTACACCAATAATTTCTGAGTGCACTCAAGATAGCCTGTACTATTCAATACTTGTTAAAGGTCAAGAAACGGAGACAGGGAATGTAAGACGTGTCATCACAAGGTGAAGTCTATGAATGTCTGAATGCAAATACATGCGTGTTTGTATTGACAATAGTCATCTGATACGTTATTTTATCTCTATGTTGCTTAGTTTTCAAGTTACGTAGAAGCCTAGAAAATGGAGCTGCTGTAACTGCGACTAGGTACGTCTTTGTATTCTTTGCATTGTCTTTGCATTTTATGGAAAAAAGACTTTATTGCTTTTTGTATGTGCATAGTGGGTTTTTTTTCTTTTAGCATCAATTTTGTCTTGAATTCTCTTACAGACTTTGTGTATGATTGTACCTCTAGATTTATATTCCAAGGCACTGATGTTTCCTTAAATTTTCATGAAATTCTTATCCTTAAGTATCAATATTTATTTCTTTGGAAGCTTGAAACTATACTAGAAAACAAAATATATTAAGCAAATAAATATAGCAAGAGTAGCCAGTGAAATAATACAAGCGAGGAGGACATACTAATAATTTCAGAAGTGAAAAAATTTACCCTAAGTTCATGAAACTGAGGTTTAACAAAGGCTTGCAGGCAGCCTGCCTAATAGCAATTATATAATAGCCACCCCCCCACCCCCCGATAAAATGTTTAGCACACCTTGTACTGCACAGCAGCGGCTTGAGCACTTGAGCTCATTGTTTCGCAGTTTGTACTTCCCCAAATGCCTAGAATTTCTGGTTACCCAGCAACCCCAGGGGCGTCCAAATCCTGCACTTTGCAAGATGTGATCATGTCTGTATGGTCTGGAGCAGCCTTAGGGCTGAAAAGCCACGGTGCTTGGACCTGCAAAAAAGAAGGAGTGAAACCTGCAAACTGTAGTACCCAGATTTCATAAGAGTGGGTCACAAGGAGCATTTCGGCCACGGTGATTTATGAGTTTGGAACCACTTTATCAACATTGTCTTGCTTCTACTCATCCTGTCTTCCTGGACATTTTCCGTGCAACCCAAGACCGTGATGCCTGGTAACTGTAGGACTGAAAACTGTGACACATTAAATAGACCTACATGTCATGGTCTGAGTTTTTCTGCATCCACTGGCTCTGACCAGTTTTAGAGAATGATTGCCTTCACCTACAAAGTGCTTATTCATGTAAAGTTGCAACAGTGGTATTATAAAGCAGTGGTATTATAATGCAGGAAGGGCTTGGGTGCTAAAGTTTGTTTCACTTTCACTTTCTGGTAGGAAAGCATGTAGCTTAGGTGGGATCAGCAGGGTAAGGAAAGGGAAACAAGCCTGGGAAGGAACTTACCCGTCTTTTCCTCTTAGCTAAAACGAAGCGTTCCATATGGGAAACAATAAACTTCATGAAAATAGCCATTAACTATGCTCTCATCCCTTTTGTGTCAAAACTTTTTGTGCAGAAGTAACAGACAACTTTTGTGAAYGGAGGAAGCTTGACTCCCTTGATGCTACAGCTTATGGAGCTTTCACAGTCATGTGGATCTTCCTTTCCCAGATCATCTCTAATTTCAGTCCTCCCCCCCAAAATTGTAAGATGTCCATTTTGGAGCAGGATGTTGGAAAAAACTTATTAAGCATATTATTCCTGGTTAGATGCACTCTGATCTCACATGATTGTAGTCTGCTGTTCAGAAACAGCCTCTTCTTGTAAATCAGGCTTTCCAAGAGAATGATAGTGAGATAGTGAGAGTTTTGTGCTCCATGCACTGGATAGGACCTTATTGAAAAGTTGTAGTAGGGCTCATGATGTGTGTAAGAGACAAACATTTGACTGACGTCCTTAGCCTCATACTGCTGCACATTGATCTGCTAATGTCATTGATAGAGCAACCTGTAGATACTCAACTGCACCTGGTGTTGCAAGATCACAACACAACGATGCMTGGAGATTCTGCTAATGTCATCCTTCCAGGGCTGTTCTTTCCATCTACCTGTTAGAAATCTAGTATACTTCTAACGTCAATGAGTTTCAGGTTGGGAGTCTTCCTTGATTTGAGAGGGCAAGAATTAATATTAATGATGAAAGTCTTTGAGGAAAAATGAAGATTAACTACCAGTATGGTATGGCTATACAGTTTTCAGAAAAGAGAGGAGTGTCGGGGGAAATGAATAGCCAGTTTGTGTCTGGAAGGCACAGAAATGTGAACAGTCTGCCTGATCCTGGTTACTCCTCTTTCTGTTACATTTAACCTGAGAAATTATGGCRAAAAAAAGCAGGTTTTAGTTTTCTAGCTCAGATATATTCTCATAAGAGTATTGTGCTAATTCAGACCTTATTACCCCATAAGGTAAGTCTGCTAACTCAGGCTGTTCTCAAGAAACATATAAAGGCTTTGAAATCTTAGTTGTGGGAATGGAGTATAGATGTCACTTAACAGGAAAAGTGCTTGCAATGTAGACAAGTCTTTTATTTGAAGACTTTAGATGTCCTCCCAGAAGATTCAAAAGCTGCRTGTGCACTGTGGAAAATGTAAGGGAGAAATGAGGTACAAATGCACATTTAGTTCTAACTGACCTCTCTGGGAAACAGCCAGGRAGATCAAAAGCCAAGCTAAAACGCTTGAAAAATAAGGCATGAACTGATATTATCAGAAAATAATCAAATCACAGTGAAAAACAGAGCAAGATGAACTGCTGAATGTTTGCAGAAAAACAGAGACAAAAAGTCTGGATTATTTGGATGAATTATCCACAGAAGGAGAGTCGAAGTGGTAAAGGAAAGAGACGCATTCATAAGGGAAAGAGATAACAAATGTAGTGGAGAATTTGGAGAAAGGAAAATGTCTGCTCCAGAATTGGCCCTTGTAGATTGCAGAATGAGGATAAAACACATCAGGAGTTCAGAAAGATTCAATCACGAGTGGGACCAAGACAGAGACTGAGATGCTTCAGAAGAAATGAGGATATTTTTTGGGGAAAAAATAATGTTTACTGAAGTAATCGTAATTTATAAGTAGAAGAAACTTGGATTGAAGGACAACACTGAGAAACCATGAAATACTAATACTAGCATGTATTATGATAGAGCTGGTAGTTCATGAATCCTGGAAATTAAGGTAGGAGCCAGTTAGGAGAAAAGGTAATAAATGTTATATTGTGTGTTTATGCTATTACCTTAATCATTCTGACTTTTATATTAAGGATGCTTAAGCTAAAAACCCTGCTCATCCCCTGTATAAATATTAACATAAAATAGAAGATGTCTTAGATCGATATCACATCCAGAAGCTATTACATGCCTTGTAATCAAACAAAATATTTAGTTTGTTTCAGAGTCAAGTTTATTTAGCGTTTTATTAACACTAAAGCATACTCTATCGTCTATCTGTCTTATTATGGAAAAAATAATTACTTTTTAATTAGGTCATTGCAGTCATGTGCTGCTGCCATTATAGAACAGGTAGAGCAAATAGACTTTGATGATACAAATTCCTTTCCTGAGTCCTGTCTCAGTTCTGACCAAACCTAAGGCTGGCAAGGTAAGTTAGGCTCACTTTTCCTAACTCTGCTATGTAAGAAGACACAAGTTTATATGAAATGCCTACACTCAAGAGTCATTCAATAACCTCTACTTTTCAGTGACCAGAATTTTGACAAAGACCAAGATATGATTATCCCATATACCTAATTCTGAGCTATCGACACACACTACCTCATTCTTGCATAAGGTAGAGTCAAACACAGAAGTGGGAGGCATTTAAGGGTAATGTTGGTTGTTGCTCTCTTGGAAAGGAGATGAGTGATTTTTTCAGAGCAAGTTCAGTTTGGTTATCAGCTAAAGGAGTTTATTGGCAAAAACTATACAAATAATGCATAAAAATACATTCAAGCAGAAAGTTCAGAGAACATTGAATTAAGCCTCATTTAAATTTAGGTTTATTCTGATAAAATTATTTTAAGAGGTAGTTTTAAAACACTTTTTATATAAGACTGTTTAGGCTTTGAAATGTCACTGTATTTTTTTGCCCTTAATACAGTATAGAGCATATTTTCATTATATAATAGGCATATTTAACAATCCATGGTTCTGAACTTAGCATTATTGCAGTTCTTTGGTAAGCACAATTACAGATTCTTCTACAAGTAATGATAAAGACAGTTCACTGTTTGTATATGTCTGATGCTGCCACTGGAATATTATTGCAAATGGGCACATTATACAATTTGGCAAAATAGTAATTTGTTAGTGAAGCACCACATAGCTACTGTCCAGAGTGTCTTTCAGTTTAGTAGTAGCTTCTTGGGTCTGGAATAGTTTAACTACATATTGGATCCTGGGTAACCTTTTCCCCAGAACCCTTATTGTGGTGAAATGTCAGACTGTTGTTGTACACCACTTGTAAAGAATAATCATGAAGCAGAGAGGGTGAGTTAACAAGGTCAGTGAGTGTACAAATGACTGTGCAGGTCTATATGAAATAATCATCCTGTATTGCACAACTTGCAATGGTGTTCAGAGCTCTTCTGTTTGCAGCTGTTGTTCTGCTGACGCTATTGATTAGCCCTTTGTCTTGTGTGCTTTCCAGTCCAAAAGCAAGCTGTTCCTGCTCAGAGCAGCTTTTGCCTCATCCTAGTCTCCATTACTCTGTGTGCAGGAAATAACTGATATGAACTGATGTTAACTGCACCTAGTCAAATATATCTTTCAGGGTAGAGATGGCTATGCTTTGGCATGTAAGTTTGTCGTGGTTTAACGCCAGCCAGCAACTAAACACCACGCAGCCGCTCGCTCACCCCCCCACTCCAGTAGGATGGGGGAGAGGATCGGGAGGGCACACGAAGGAAAACCCATGCGTTGAGATAAAAACAGTTTATTAATGGAAATAAAATAAAGTAGAACAGTGATAACAACAACGATAACAACAACAATAACAGAATATACAAAACAGGCGATACACGATGCAACTGCTCACCCCCACAAAGGAACCGTGCGCCCAACCCCCAGAGTCCCCCCGGTTTTTAAGCTGGGCATGATGTCACATGGTATAGAATACCCCAGCTGGGTCAACCACCCTGGCTATGCTCCCCCCAGCTCCCCCTGCACCTGGCAGAGCACGGGAGGCTGAAAAGTCCTCAGTGCAAGCACCACCCAGCAACAACCAAAGCATCAATGGGCCATCAACATTCCTTTCATTACCAAACCCAAAACACAGCACCCCCTCCAGCTACTGGGAAGAGAGTTAACTCTGTCCCAGCCAGAACCAGGACAAAGTTCCTTGTAACCTGCAAGCAATTCAGGTACAGCTTCCATGCCAGAGCGATGTGCCATTTGACTGACAATGAGTCTATGCTAGCATAAGATCTCATGAGTAGCCTCTAGCTGTGGGAAGAAGTGAGCTAGTACGAGCTGATGAATCCGGCTCGTCACACCAGCACTTGGTGTGCATGCAGCACACACAGCCTGGCCCTGCCCACAGTGAGAAGCTGCTGTCATACGTGAACTATCCCCAGAATTCTTTCTTCCCTCAGCTTTTCAAAGGATCTGGTACATGTCTCATGACCAGTCAAATGAAGCTTTGGGTTGTGGCTCACAGGTTCTTGGAGCTCTTCCTTATCAGCTACAGATCTTTTCACATTCTTACTTTCCCTAACAAGAGCTGCTTGGTCCTTCAAGCGTCAAAATGTGTTATGTGTTTTGCCTGTCATGGTGGAACTATTATCAATAATGTCTTGATGAAATGCAGTCATTATGCTACCAGACTTCATCATAAATCAGCTTGTTATATCACCTTATAAATTATCCCTTGTTGGTTGTGAAAAAAGTTACCTTCTGTTAAATAGCCAGTTTTCATACTTGTCTGGCAGAGAGGTAGGTACAATAGCTTGGTATAGCTTTAGTCTAATAGAGTGCTTGATCCTGTGTTGACCACATATTCACCGTGAGAGTTTGAGAGACCGTCAGAAATGATGGTTCTTTCCTTTTGCAGGAGATTGCCTGTGTGTCTTTAATGGCATTCTCATTCAAGGTGCTTACAATGTAAAAGTGAACTCATCAATGACCTAAAATTCACTTCTGTTGATGGATACAAAAAGAGAAGTACACTCTTTTCCAAAACTTTCTGACAAATAATCTTAGTGATTTACTCAGAGCTGTTCCAAAACGAGTATAGGCATGAAATGTTGCTCCGAGTAGGCCATCAGTAAGGGAATCATTAGCATGAACAGTTTCTATTAATCCCTCCTACAAAGCTGCACGAAAAAACCAAACTTTTGCAGTTTGAACTGAGGCTGAGGACCTATTTTGTAGGTTACAGATCATCATGCCCCATGTCCTAAGCAGGACATGGTCTAGGATGCAGCCTCTTTTGATGTTCCTTATAACAATGAAGTGCTTGAAAAGGCTTCACTGACCTTTACTTTACCTTGCATCTCATCATGGAGATGTTTCAAAACTAATAGCTGCTCTTGGACAAGAGAGACTTTCCAGGAATCTTCAAAGTCTCTGTTTCTGATTGGATCAGAGGTTTTAATAAGCTCGTGAAAGCTATGTAAAACTCTAGTTTTTACTTCTTCCTTTTCCTGTCTTTGTATAGTGATAAATGCTATGGAAATTGTTCTATTGTTTGCCTGARAACTGCTTTTTGATTTCTTAAAATAAGCATTGGCAGCATATGAATGCAGCAACACTGGTGCGCTACCACCGAGATATTTCATCTAATACAACTGGATTCACTGACAAATTGACTGTAATCCAGCCTGTCAGCAGGTATGTCTGACCAAGATAACGCAGTCTGAGAAGTGTTTCTTTTCTTTTCAAACAGAAGCTGACTGGCCTTATTACTGCCAGCAAATCAGCTCGGATGCTTCCCCTTCATATTGTAAAACCGTCCCCACACTAAATGACAATCCTTATCTGAGCACTTTCTTCAAATAAAGCATACCCCCTGTGACTGTGCACAGTCAACCTCACTAGCTATTTTTATTCAGTGCAGCAACTATGTCAGTTGCCCTTCAGCGTTACTTTGCATTCTGGAAGGCAGTTTCATAATTTTCTCCTCTGTGTAGAGAAATGTCAAATGCTAGCTGCAATTGACTGCCATAATGCTTATTTTTGACCACAGCAAGGAGGGATTCAGCAGACACAGCATGTGATGCCTTCTAGGAAAACAATCCATTTTTAATTATTTCCCATTGTGGAAGGTTGCTCAGTAGTCCTAATTCACCATACAAGGTTATCTGAGAAGTCACAAAACAGTGCTGTTGTCTTTTTATTCATTTTATTACAGCACTCTGTATTCTAGGCTGGCTGTACACAACTTTATCCTCACATTACCACCCTTCTGCCTTCACCCCTTTCTACAGGATTTCTCCCCAGCACTGGCAATTGCAACACATCACTGCTACTGAAAGAGCTATAATGGCTTATACAGCACTATCATGGACCTTTTTCTGGGTCAATACATCATTGTGCTAAGTGTCTCCACTGTGAACTTATTATATAGGTTTTTTCACCATTTTTGTAACCAACAATTTGCATGTTAAAATTAAACATTCAAAAAAATGTCAGCTGCACATTCTGACAAAGCCACATATGTAGTTTAACTGGTCAGCCAAGCCTGTTTCCCAGGGAATTGCTGACAGACAAAATCATGACTACCAAAAGTCATGTGGTTGATAATGGAATGAAATGTGGAAATCAGCTTTTGTAAGCAACAAGACCAAGAAGATGAAGGTACAGCTGTTCTCAGTGCTAGTAATCTATTTCCAAGAAATCTGCATGTTTTCTTTCAGGGGATCAGGACTATGTCTCCTCTGAACGCTGGCAATGAGATGTAATTAATTCCTATGGTCTGAATTCAGTTTGAATTCCATTCTTTGAAGAATATTCAGGTCAAAACAAGTGGGAAAGAGTTCATATCCTGCTACTAGTCCAGTATAGAAAGATACTTAGAATTTAAAGGCAAACAAAAGTTTATGTAATGTTTTGATATAAAATAGGTGGTAGCTGCTCATCATTTATTTGCAGTTGATATCTGTAATAGCAGACAATTTGGTACACAATGTACAGTTATTTGTACACTTTGAAAGGCTTTTTACAATGAGCTGCATTATGAAACCAGTTTTGTGTAGTATATCAGTCCTGGGAGAATACTAATCTGATCAGAATCCTTAAGAAGATTGAGTAATGCTAATGCTTACTGAATAGAAATTTGCAAAGCTGCATGTGAGAAATATCATCAAAAATTATGAAATGTGAAAATAGTAGCTACATTACTGAACTTTGATTTCTGAATTGAAAAAGTCCATTTTGTGAGATATGTCATGAATCAAAATATGATAAATTAGAAGTATTCAGATAATATTACAATTCTCAATTTTGATTAGTTTCGATCAATCCAAATTCAAAACCTCTACTTTGTATTTGTTCTTGTAGAAGACCAAGTCCTTGCATTCCACCTACAAGTAGGGTCTTCCTCTGGCTGTAAACCAGAGACAAATTTTGTAGTCATTCTTAATTTTCCTCCATTTTCTACTTCTTCTGAAAAATAAAAATGTATGGCTTGCACAGATAGGAAGAACAAAAGGAACTTTGTAGAAGCAGTTTGTACTCCCTGACTTTGTAGAGTGTCTCAAACTCTGGTGATTTTCTAACATGAATCTTTTCATTATTTTTGATGGGGGTTAATTCACATACCCAAAGTAAACATCTTAAAATGCTAAAAACATGAAAAGCCATGAACAATCATCCTTTTCTACATTTTCCTATGCTGTTTGAAAATGTTGTCACCCCACTGCTTGTTTCTGGAGATAATTACAGTTTTCCTCTGATAGCAGCAGGTAGCCCACTTCACTTCACCTAAAACCATCTTTTCCACAGAAAAGCTGTGGCAAAGCTAACTTCTATCACTAGTGTATTTTAATCATTTGCAGAGAGTGTTGTAGGGTGACACTCTAATGTCGTTAGCTAGCCTGGCTGTTTGCAATGTAACTGCACAGTAATTTTCATCCTAGGCAAGTAGAAGTGATATCACTGTGAAATCTGCACCACTGGTCTCCAGGATGAATGAGCATGTAGAAGATTTTAACAGAAAGGAATAAAGTGGAGTGCGGACAATAGATATTTCAGGACAGAGCCTTAAACATGGTTAGTTTAACCAGTGATGTTATCCACTGACAGGGACTGAATTTTTCAATAACTTCTTGACAGCTGTTAGAGAAATGACTGAAAACTGGTTCAGCCGGCTCYGAACTGCTTTACTTTTTCACACCACCTCAGCCCCCAATCTGCAGAGGACATTCTGGGGTCATGCTCTGACCTGAGTAGGAGATGAAGCATTATCCCAATTTAAATTGTTTGAGAGATATCATACCTGAAATAGTCATCCTGGTACTTTGTGTCAATGGGTGAGGAAGCCATCAGCAGCCCCTTGGGTCAAAATTCAGAAAACTGATGTGAAAGCACCTTTGCTTTACTTTTTCACAGTCTATGCTGTGCCTTACAAGGTAGACTTACAAGCCTGGCCTTACAGTTTGTTTTGATTCCACATGCCAGTGAAAAGATTGAACTGATTTGAACTTTGTGAGATGGATAGCAGCTGTTGTACTAAGCTATTTAAAACCACCAATTTAGGTTTAAACCTTGGCTGAGTAAATACAAAACCTTAACCATACATAGTACCCATAATAAGCTTTCCTTTTTCAATTTCAGTGGATAGAATTTATTTTTAAATCAACAATATTTCACTGCCAGATTTTCCAATACCAAATTTTCCATTGCCAGGTACTGAAGTATCTTACCAAAAAGGAGAACTAAAAATGAAGCAGGTGAGTTTATTTTCATTTTTCATGAGTGAAGTCGCTGTTCATCACTGCTGAATGCAGTGTAGCTCTCCCCTCCCTAAAAAGGAGTAAAAAAAAATGCCCAACATTGGAATGGTACAAGCTGAAAAGTTATGTCTGTGTGTGTGTGTGCGCGCATGTCATACATTTCTGGAATGAGAGAAAGGAAGATGACGTGGATGAGAGGAAAGGTAAACAAAAACAGCCTGTGATGTGCCTGTACTTCCTCTTGGCTTGTGTAGCATTCAAAATCCAAAAATCCGTACATAAAGATAAGAATAGGAAAAGTTCCAAAGCATTCTTTCTGAAGTCAGTAGGTTGTTTCCTTATCACTGAGTAAGGCATCTAATACAATGCTGACATAAGTAGGATAACAACATCAATTTTTTACCCAGGAAAAAGAGAATGAATGAGCAGGTAATAGTGTAGGGACAGAAAGATTAGTTCTGAGAAGACACAAGCTTGAGGTTTAGTTCCTATTAYAGTCCAGACTTATACTTAACCCTAAAAAATCTGAAGGTCCTTTGCCCAATAACTCAGCATATCAGAGAATTTCTTGAGAATGCAGAAGCTGTCATTTAGTGGCAGCTTGACATAGAAATATAGAGCAAAATAGATTTCTCAGTATCTTACTGTATGTGAATCCTAGACAGAAATTTAAACAACAAACATTTTGTCAAAACAAAACTTAATTATTTTCCCAGGAAATAAAAAGAGAAGTGTGTATTATGTGGCTATTTCGTTGATTTATGAAGCATTTGCAAGCCTTGGCAGGTTTCATTACTACTTTGAAACCACATCCAATTCAGTTACAGATTCACACAGCTGCTAGGAATGCCCGGTCCAATTTGCAATTTTTCATTAGGATTAGAGGCCTCAGCTGTAGGTTTTGGATCGAAGGCTGGGGTTCGTACCCATCATTCTTGTTTACACCCACCAATGGCAAAAATCACAGATTCATATGAATGGCTTTTGGACAGAGCTAGGTGGAGGTCTGTTGTTATTAATAGGTTTTGCTCTGCAAATTCCTGCTCATTTGGATGTGAAACTTTAGCAAGAGAAACTAACAAAATCAATAGAGTATTTATTACCTTGTGACATGACACTTGGCAGTTTTGCACAGTGCAATCACTGGTGTTCAGCCACCATCCACCTCTGTGCAAGCACAAGCCATTTCTGAAAGCTAGGTTGATACCAAGGTATAGACTAAACTTTCTCACAAAATATCTCATCTATTATTTCTTTAATCTGTACTTAGAGGTAAGGTTAGATCCTTTTTCCACAGCCATCTCCTAGCATTTATTCTTTGGTACTCCTCTCTTTTTGTTTCTGTTTGTCTCCTCTGTAGTTCAGTTTCATAAACTGGTTTCCCACTTTTTCCTTTGTTGTTGGAAAGATACAAGAGTTTCCTTGAGAACTTTCTGTTCTGTCTTTTGAGAATTCCCTTTTAATTCATGGAATATTTGGTGAGTCCAACTACAAGCACCTATGTGCTACTTGAAACATTTGTCGTTAGAGGAAAGAAGAGTCTGTTCATTTTCATCTGGACCAACACTTAGTCAGTGTACCAGTACAATAAAAATGTTTTATGTTCTAACAAGATGTAACTTTTTGGTCCAGATGTCAATTGAAAAATTCACAGCTTTGTTTTTTTATACAGACGTAATAATCTTATGACATCTTGCTTTGGTATTTATATTGTCTCTACCAAAATCCTCCCTTGCAATTAAGTTCTGATACTCTCCTGACCCTGGGTTATGTATGYAATTTAGGATTTTGGTGATATGAACAGGGTCATTTTGAAGTAGAAAAYGTTGGATTAGGAGTTTGGAGATAACATTTTGCCTAAGTGCATACAAAAAAGCCACTCGTTACCTCAACATGGTTCATTATTTCCATATAATAGGTTTTCCTCTGAAATGGCTGTACAACAGGCATCTCACAGTCCTGTGCAGGACCATCTCACCCTATAAATTCTGAGCTGTTGCTACATTGTGATGTTTGGAGTRGGAGGCATCTAATATTGCTTATATGTAGGACAGCCATTATCTGTTAGTTTAGGAATTCAGTTTAGGAACACAAGGAGTCTCTAAAAAGCTGAGAGAAAAGAAGACTAAGATGATCGTATGCAGAATATGATGCAGGAGATAGTACTGCTGAGGCACTTAACACTTTGTGGATGATGATTCTGGGGCCAGAGAAAAGCTCTGCAAGTCTGGGATTCCCACACTGCATCAGTCGCTGACAGAAGCCTCCTTCTCTCTACTTGAACCAAGGCATGGCATTTATATATAGTGGTTCTCCTCTGTGCAAAAATCCCAGCTGACCACTGTGTCAAGTGCGTTAATCATCTCTGCAGACTGGCTATAGACAATAACACGAAGCTGGAATTTCCAGAATCTGTTCTGCCTGAAAAGCTAACTGATTGTGGTGTTCTGCATAGCCTCCTTGAGGTGGAGACTCTGCATTGGGCCAGGTGAACTCACTGAGGATCTCAGAAGCAAGAACCTTTGTGCTCCTGGGAACTTTTTAAAGGAGAAATATCTAACTTGCTGACCTTGGTGGGCAGGAACTCTAGAGTGACCATGTGGGTTATCTCCAAACAGTGCTGGCATCTCTTGCCAAGATTTTGTCCTCAGAGGAATAGGAAGTGACTTGCCTAGTGATCAGCTGGAAGCTGGTGGCTTTGATTAGTTTATAAACTACTTTCAAATCCTTTGCTTGTGCAGTGTTGCAACTGAGTCATGCTGGTGAGCTTCTGCTGCCGTTACCTTGCAATACTCTTATGTACGTCCTGGTAACAGACTTGCAGTGTGAGTTACTACAAGCTCACCACATGGTGCAATGCCAGTCGCAGAAGCCACAAGAAGGTAGTTTGCAAGACTAATGGAGCGTATTTGCAAAAAGGTACATAGGTGAGAAGTCAGGATGATGACCACTGACACATTCATGTGTGAAGAGGAAGGCACACTAACACRTAAACAGGGAAATAGCATCTGGAGCTGTAAAGACCAGGCAACTAAAGGCCAGGTTATGAGACAGTTCAAAACATCATGGAATACAGCTGGTGAACCAAAACATTAGCCTGGAATGAGAAGGTGTGTACACAAATATTTCCCTAAAGTTGTGGGACTTAAATAAAACAAAGACTAAAATGCCCTTGTTGACATTAGATTTACACTGCATAGGGCTTTATCATGTGGATGCAATTTCATTGAATCATGACAGATAGCTTTAGTCTGAAAAATGAGCTTATTCATGTAGTAAAGCTTGTTCATTTTTGCATACCAGACTACTTAAATATTGTATATTTCAAAGGGTATCAAAATGTGTATCCAGCAATGGCCACAAGTCAGTGGAGAGGCAGGCAGGCTTTTTCTGCTGCACTGATATGTCATGAAGCTTGCATTGTTGATACTTGTAATTCCCTCATCAGAAATTAGTAGTAAAGGATCATTTTTGTAATACAAGGAAGGGCTCCAACCTGACCTCAGTGAAGGACCAAATATTATTTTTAGTCTCATAATTGCATTTAACTTTCACAGAATAGCTGAAACGAAGCAGAATGATGCAGGGTTCTTCTGGATCTTGCTCAGTACTGAACAGAAATGGGGATGTTAAAAACTGACTGCAAATAGATTTTCAGACAGAATTGAAAATCTGCCATGAATATTAAAAGATGGATTTACAACATGATCATTGCATGCACTTCTGCTGAAACTGTCATGCAGGTTGATGCATGTTTGCAATGTCCTTCAGCCACAATACTCAAGGTAGTTGGCAATTGACTACTAAGGAGAAAAAAATCTTTGATATGGAAGGATCTGTGCCATTTTTCCCTCTGTACTGACATTTGCAATGCTTCACAAATAATAATAATGATCATAAAAATATATTTTGGGAAACTTCGTAAGTCATACACAGACAGGATGCTTTCCTTCCTGTGCACAGAGTCAACAAGCGTGCCACGACACATAAGCTTTCAAAGCAGGAATGAAATGGGGCCTAAGTGACGTATGGCCTTTGCACTGTCCTTTGCCCAGGAGTGAGTACCATGAACAGTGTGGAGATATCTGAGTAAACAGTTTACACTTGTTGAAACTATTGATGCTGCTTCTATTTGTATTTACGAATATGGTTCAAAAGTATCATCAAATCTAGAATCACATATTTGTTTACCAAATTCAGGTATGATCTAACTCTAAGAATTAGAGGAGAGATGAAGAAAGGTATCTGGTTTTATTAGTTTCTAAAAACCCGTCACAATATGTGGTAATGACAGAAATGAGAGACAAGATTACACTGGCATCTTTTCTACCCAAAATGTTAATGTCAGAATCATGAGTAGTCAAATGGCTATATTAATTATCTAATGTGTTYCCCGTATTTATATTGCTTGAAATGTGTTTATCATGCTTCTGTCACCACAGGATTTGTGAACATTTGCTTTAGGAACTGCTCCTACACATTCTGTACGTGCAAGTAGGCCTTATTGGTATGCGTCATTCCACCGGTTTCAGCAGATCTGTGGCAGAGAGGGGCAGGTTTACAGAGCACAGCGTGGATTTATGTGAGATGCTTGAGGTAGTGCAGGTACCGTGCTGATGTGCATTATGTCCTTTTGCTGTTGCTAACATGCCTTGCTTTCTGTCACTGCTAAGCAGCTTCACCAGTGTGCAGTATTATCTGGACTGTATCGTTTCCAGTATCCAACTTCCCAAGGCCAGCTTGTGGCTTTCTTTGAGGCATTGCATTCTGCCATAAAACCACAGTCCTAGATTAGAGGGGTCTGATGCAGGCAGGAGACAGAAAAGGAGACTGGAATCTACAAGCCCAAGTTAATGCCAGGCTCTCAATAGCAGCTTCTTGGCATGGGCTCACGCCTGTACATACTAASTGCTGAATGATCAAAGAAAATGGCTATTTGATTTTAAGAACAATGGACCTTCTATTTATGGATGTATGTCTGTGTGTAGTTAGCATGTACCACATACCTGCTGATAGAAATGTGATAAAATGAAGATTCATATAATTAAAATCCCAGTCCCTCGGTGGTGCTGCTGACTGACTTCATTTCCCTGGTAAGAACTCTAAGTAGATCTTTGAGGAAGCCTACTGTGCCAAACATTGTGTCGTGCTTAATCCTGTACTTGTCCTTTATGTGGTACTCCCTTTGACGTCAGTGGAAACTTGACATATGAGGGTGCAGAGGAATCAGGAAGAATTGATTTTTTTATAGTAAGATTAAATGGAAGTCTTCTGAAATGTACAGAAATCTTATTCCTTCCTACAACATAAAGGGACGTTTTCTGCTTTATTCTTCGACGATTCTTACCTATATGGATTTGTTTATGTGTGTGTTTATGAGAGACTGACAATACACTTGGACAGCACAATCGGCAGATTTAAAAGTGATTGCCAGAAAGTATCTATAATGAGCAAACAAGGAATTCCTAATAAATTTCTAACATGTGCATTCCCATTTGCTGTTYTACATCACATACACCACAGCCACTTCTAAATAACTTCTCTACATACAGTTTTGCCTTCACATTTCCATTTTGTGGTCGCTAAATCATCTTGAGTAGAGGCATGCAAATGTGAGAGGACACACACTGTGTTAATCAGTAAGAAGCTTTAAATATTTTCTGCTTATAYACGAAGAGGTCTGAGAAATGCCTTTAATTTTTATAAGCAATTTCCCAGCTGGTTCCTTTTGCTATTAGCAACAGTAACCACATTGTATGAATAGCCTTTCCCCCCCTCTTAACAAATAAAAACAAATGACACACATTTTATAATGCTGAATGTAAATGGCGGAGTTGTTATGGTGGTGTTATTCTACATTTACAATGACCTCACTGACAACAGAATTTGGACCTGTGTGGTTAAATCACAACAGAATAAAATTAAAACCATATTTGAATAAATCCTCTTAATAAGAAAATGGGATAAACTAATCTTACATTTACAATGTCATTCCCATATCAAAAATTGCTAAGAGCAAGAGGACACGGAAAACCATTCGAAAAGGATCATTTGCAAACCCACTTGTGTACGAGTTGCTTCACGGGGCCAGCCAGCCCCGCTGCCGCGCAGGGACAAGGAGACTCGGCACACGACTGGATTCAGCCGTTTGTAAAAGGGTTGTYAAGGTCTGATCCCTCCTGCCCTGCGATAAAACACCAAGTTGAGCAATATAAAAACATCTAAAATATGTATTGCTCAATTTTATTCTCACAAGTCCACCCTCGGGAGTGGTAGTTGAACCACTCACAATAAGTATGTATTTCCTAAAGGCTAAGAAGCGAATATAAGCACAGCTTTACCTGCCGTCTTCTCCGAAAGTGATTAGAAAAACACACACTATCAAGTAATAAGCAATAACGTCCTAATTCTTCTGAAGCGTGACCATCGCTCCCCTGGGCTCAGGCCGCTGATCTGCGCCTCCAAATCCCCGTTAATCCCTTCCAAACGCAGCACCGATGAAACCCCCCTCGCGGCGCGGCAGGATGCAGGCGCGCCCCYCCGCCGCTCCCTGCCCGGGCTGCCGAGCCCTTCCCTCCACCCCCGGCAGGGAGCAGCAGCGCATCGCCGTCCCGTCCCCACGCACACGCACGTACACACCGCTCACTCGCTCGCTCACACCCGCGCAGGGACGCGCGCACCCGCCGCCCGCCCGACACCGGCTCCCGCCGCCCCCGGCCCGCCGGCGCCTCCCCAAGGTCGCGGCGCTCCGCACCGCCCCGCGCAACGGCCGGGCGCCCGCAGGTGCGCAATGCGGGGGAGGGCCCCGCCTGCGGCCGCCCCGCGCCGCCCCGCCCGGCTCCCGGGGGCGCTGCCGGCCCGGCCCGCCGCAGCTCCGCGGCCCCGGCGGATCGCGGATTATAAGGGACCGCTCTCTCCGCCCCCAGCGGAGTCTCCCTCCGCCCCCGCCCGCGCTCCCCACCCCTTCCTCCGGCCGCGGAGAAGGGCATGGAGTTGGCGGGAGCCGATAAAAGCCCCTGAGAGCGCGCCGGGGCCACGGCGCTGCGACAGCCTCCGCGGACGCAGCCGGGCCGCGCACCATGTCCCACCACTGGGGGTACGGCAGCCACGACGGTGAGTGCCCGGTGGGGTGCGGGGCTCCGACCGGCGGTGCGCGGTGCGGTGCGGTGCGGGACACCTGCCGGCAGGTCCCCGGGAGCAGCGCCCGGGACGTGCCCGCTGAGCCTCGCTCCGAGCCCTTGCCCTGAGCGGGAATGAGCTCGGTGGCACTTTTTTCCTTTTTCTTTTTTTTTTTTTTCTTTTAACCTTGAGACGCCACCTGCGCCTGAGCAGCGAGCCAGGCGCGCCGCGCGATTTGCCTGGAGCATCTTCCAGTTTCCAACTGTCACTGCTTTACTTCGGTAACGGCGCAAGGAAGAGGGGAGGACGGGGCGCTGCTCCAGCAGGAAGGGGTGGCCTCTAGAAGGACCCCCCGGTAAAAGCTCAGCCTCCAAGGCTCAGGGACTGCCGTGTCCCTGCCTTGGTCCCCAGGTGGGATTTCCTCTCGTCTGTGTGGCCAGCACCGGCAGACGGCACAGATGGTTCATTATTAAAGGCTGATGCTAGTGCTAAAACATCCCGGTTTCTAGAGTGAGGGTTATCATTTACATCCCCTGAGCTTCGTGTTTTTTCCCACTGAGCTGCTTTATGCTGTCTTGCAGGACCCGCTCACTGGCACGAACACTTCCCCATCGCCAATGGAGAGCGCCAGTCCCCGATTGCCATTAGCAGCAAGTCCGCCAAATACGACTCCTCTCTGAAGCCTCTCAGCTTCAGTTACGATGCCGGCACGGCTAGAAACATAGTCAACAACGGGCACTCCTTCAACGTGGAGTTTGATGATTCTTCTGACAAGTCAGGTGAGACCTCATCGTGTGCAGGGGTGGAGATGGGAGAAACTGCTACTAACACTGCTATTAAAATGTCTACTGAGGCTGTAGGTTTTTTTAAAGACAAAAAATACCGAAGTGTTTTAGCTTCACTAAGGTCAGGATTCAGCCCTTAGGATTCAGCATCCCACATGGCTCTTTTAGACTAGAAGGATACTGAGGTCCTGTTAGAAGAGAACTAAGCCTATCTGGGCAGCTTTGAGCTGCCCTGCTCTAAACTCCAGAGAAGTGAATTGCCTTGTGTTTGTTTAAATCAGAAGGATTTGGATAAGARCTCAGCTGTGGAGAGAAAAAAAACCCAGATGATTATTTGACAAGAACAGTTTTAGGCATAGCTCATCATAAGCTACTGACCAAATGGTTAAAAGAAGAGGCAGAATACATCATAGGAAGACATTGGCCTTAAACTAACAGAGGATTACAGTTAACAACTTGAAGTAGAAATAGTTTGGAAATAGTTTTGTTGGTTATCAAAATATTATTTCATATTTCTAAAGCCAATATGCTCCCAGGTTAGCACAGAAACAGAGGAATGATTAGAAAATACCTCTTTGTTCTTCTGTAATTTAAACAAGCATTATCCCTGACATTTCTTGACACTGGGCTTTCTAGATAAAGATAATATATCTGACACATTCCTACAAAGTTTGCTAGCATGCAGTCGTTCCACCGCGTCTTACTGTTCATAGTACTTTATGGTGAAATAAAGCACTGAATCCTGCAAGCCTTTTAGCAATCCTTACCGAAAGGAATGTCCGCATTGTCAGGTAGACGGAATCCGAGCCGCAGTTGGAACAAGGGGTTTGTAGGTTGTCTTTAATAGTAGCTTTTCCGCTGGCTGAATTTGCAGAAATCATCACCCTGCTACAATGAATGTGCCTCTATTTTTAATTTAGACAGCAAAAACAATCCCATTGTAAGTCACTGCCTTCTCTAGACACTTGCCTGATTTAACTTGCTTGAGCAAGTGYCCTATTTTTCCTAAGCATTTCGTTGGCAATGTCATTTAGGGAATGGTGCTGAAAACAAATGATCCATGCCTACTAAAAATGTGGGGGTTTTGCAGGTAGTGTAATATAACAGTATAACACACCTTCAGCATTGCACTAATTTCACTTTGCTTTTAATTACAGTCTTTATACTGAACAATATTAAGTGGTCAGCTATAAGTGTTCACAGTCGTATAAATACACATAGGTCCCTGTATAATTTACAGATTCTCCTTATTAATATTTGTATGGTTTAAAAAAAAAAAAAAGGAAAAAGGTGTTCTGACTTCTTAGTGTTTATTTTTCTGAAGCATTGGGGAGCTCAAGGAGCTGAATACATGTTCATTTTAACAGTGTCATGAGGAATAAGCTAAATGATTCAGAGTACAAAAAAAGGGATTATGTTTTCACCAGATGCATGCGAGTCTGCTCTCACTGTCATCCTGCTCTCGCTGAGCCCTAAGGAAACAGGTTCTGGTCCTCACAATATAACAAAACTATTATGTGTTCACTTTGTGTGTGCATAAGTTTGGAAAGACTGTGAAAATTAGGTTGTATTTGGTAACTTGGGAGGAAAAAATGGCAGGAACATATAATAATCTAAAGAAATGTCTGTAGGAAGAATGCTTTTTATGAGAAAAGTCGGTGCAGAACCAGAACATCTGTGACAGGGATCCTCTGACAGATATGCAGTGACACAGCTTTCAGTGGGAGGATAGGAGGTGCAAGTAGAAATATTCTCAGTAGCTCTATTAGTGAATCAGAAACTGATTATTCTTTAGAAAAAAAAGCATTAAACAGATCTCTGTGAGGCCAGGTAAGGGTGGATCCTTCAGTATCACGCTTCCTATTGAAAATTACAGTGCATAGAATCTACCTGGCAGCATACTTAATGGCTTCATTTGTATGCAGTTAACTAGGTAACCTACTTTCCTTACACAAAATAGAGCTGTCTGACTTGACTGTGCTTGATTCACTCCTATTTCTGAAGCTGAGAGTAACTATAATGTGTGTATCACGCAACAGTCACAAGGAGAAACTATGTGAAATTATGTGATGTGCTGGTGTGTTTTATAGAAGACAATGGAACAAAGTCCTGTAAATACTTYCCACGGGCTATAGTGTGTGCTCCTATGAGCTGTCCCATGTGCAGTAATGAGTTATCTGTGGTAGTAGGTGCAAAATGAAGTAATAAGATCATTGTGTGCCATTACTCATGTCTTGAAGATYATTCACAAACAAAAAAGTCAATCCATTCATTAAGAATCTTCAGGCTCCTAACTAATGACACTGAAGTAAATTGAACAGCAGTTCTAGGTATTAATGTCTGTTTGATGACTCCTGCTCTTCAGGGTATGTAAAATGAGTTCCTGCAATAAAAAATACAAGTAGTAGTAGTATAGTATAGTAAAAATAGGTAAGAAAGCTAAAATACRTTTGGATAAAACTCTTTGAAAGTAGTTGTTACTTATTTCTTTGATTCAGGAAATATGTAATGTGAATACTGTTGATCACAAGTAACAACAAGTAGATATCAGAATATTTGAAATTTTGAAGTAAGATATTTTTTCCCCCAAATAAAAGGCTCTTCCTCCCAAATGTATTTGCTACATTATGTGTGTGCATACAAGAATATGTAGTATAAAGTTTCTTCCCAGATCAGTGAAAAACTAAAAATCTAAAAGAAAAAATAGGATTTCTTAAAATGATATCCCATCTATATTCTTTAGCATAGTAAGGATGTAAAATAAAAGTTTAACTTTTTAAACAAAAATAATCTATGTGCAATTTATGTGACTAATGTATCTTCACAGAAGAAAATGTGTTCTTCTCTGCTCTTAGAAGATCTCTTTACTAACAGATGGAGCTTTATAGACATAACTCTTGATTCAGGTTGTAATTATGCTGATGACCTATACAATTTTCTCTTACAAGGATGTTTTAATAGCGAAATGATGTTAAAATCTTTGTGATAGCTTTAGAACCTGACTTTGTTTTACTTCCATGTTAGTTTTATTAGATATGCTTAGATGTTACTAAGCGTGCTTAGAAAAACCCTCTTCCTAAGCAATTACCCCCAAATCTTCTATTTCAGTTCTTTTAGTACAATCTTTGAATTTCTTGGGCTACGTGACAGCCATTACATTCCGGAACACACTTCTAAAGGCTCAGTCAATTCCCAAAGTGAATCTCCTTCATATTGCACAGTTGATAGTTGGTAGAAATGGTTTACAGAAAGAAAATTCACAGATCAGCATTGCCATGTTTATGAACTTTTTTGTTTGCTGAAACGCCATGATTTTCTCTTAGAAAAAAGGATGCATTCTCTCTTGTTTCCCTGCAGTCTTCCGGAATGTTTTCTTGGACTTGTATGTAGAAAGCCAACAGCGTGAACTACCTCTTCCAGTTGTTACTTAGTTTCTCTTCTCCTTCAGTTCTTGCAGTTCCTTTCTTATTTCTCCTGTCCGCTGTCTTTTAATAGTGGTGAGAGTTCAAGTATTTTCAGGCATTCATCTTTAAAATTTCTATAACTTCAAATAAAAGCAAAAATTCATTATGATAAAAGTGTCACTAGGAATAAAACTACAAATTCAGTCTCATCCACTCGTGTATCTTGGGACCTGACCTTCCACGTATGTGTGAAGCAAATGGTGCTGATAACCATTAAATTATAATAATGCACCTTATTTTAGGAACTTTATAGCAAAGGAGTATCTCATTAAGGGCACTTATTTTGTCATATTGAACACTTTATATTATAGTCTGCTGTAAGGAGAAGTGTATCGTTTCACTCACTTTAAAAGATAGAAGTAAACAGCGACTTCTCAGAGCTGTAAAACCACAGGAAGTGACTTTGCTCAAGAAAGCCTCAAGGGCCTGAAAGAAGATTTTGTAACGTACTTACAATGTGTTCTCTATGTAAGTGTCCTGGAAAACTTTTCAGAATTCGCCTAAAACCTGAAATTCAAATGGGAAATTCCCACAACAGTAGGCGCTGTATCAGTATTTTCTGATCATGTGTATGATGAGCTTATAAAAGGAAGAAGTCAATCAGCAATTAATTTATTCCATAACAAGAATGTTAAAATATCATATTTAACTGTAGAACCTGACAGAAGTGAATTGCAACTATGGTCTAAGGCTCTAGAGATGTTACTAAATGGACTGGTAATTTCTGCTGGTGGATGAATCTCTTAATTATTTCCTTTTCCTTCATTGCTGCTGAGCTAGAGATAGTATTGAAATCCAAGACTGAGTCCCAAGTAAATCTGACACTTCTGCAGATATTCAGTCATAGTAGAACTTTAAAATAATGAGAAGACCTAGGGAAATGAAAATACTGTATTGACCCTGGAATTAGCACCCCTTGGGAGACTTTCAGTAGTAGTAGTCAAATACATTACCCAATTCTTCCTATAATTGTAAATATTAATGAGGAAGTTTCAACTGTCTTGAATTATGACTCACTGTAAACAAACCAATTTATTTTGTTATATTTGTTATTCAACAGCCAGTGCATTAGCACTGCTGGGTTGGCAGTGAGTKACTCTGAAAGTTGTGCCACTGTTGTTCTTTTCCTACACTTCTGCCTCAGCAGGTAAACTGAGGAAGAAACACTCAGGTCTGCTGTCCTTAAGGCACAACTTTTAATCCAAGTCACTGCTACTGGGCTATTTTTAGGCTTCCCAGTTCCAAAGGTGTAACATTAGTGCCAGAATAATAATGCGTGTTATCAGTATACAGTCATGGGTTGAAGGTCCACAGTACAGTATAACCTAAGCAGTGTGCTGACCCTTCTGAATCATAAATCAGGGAACTGATTGCTTATAGCTTATAGTATTCAGACACCCACCCATGTGTCACAAGTACTTTTGTGCACTGCTTGACTAGAAAGTCAGAGGTCCCAGAGGGTGTGTGATCATTACGTCATTTCTCTAGTGAACTGGGGTCACCAGAAGCTGCAAAGCCTACATAAGCGAGCGACTTGAGAGTAGTCCTAGTGCTTCCAGGAACTGGAAAGGAAGATGAAAGGGCTTGAGATCAGTCCTGCATGTTTCAGGCCTTCATGTCTTTACAGTGCCCAAAAGTGCCCTTCTTCACTTACATTTTTTTTTTTTTTTTTTTTAACATGCAACTTCTGAGCAGAAAGTTGACATGGATTGTGAGTTCAAGAATCATGGCAATTTCCTTCCCTTCTTCCGTATTCCTCCCCTAGAGGTGCTTTGAGTGCAAAACCAGGAGAAACTAGTCAGCTGTTATCAGCTAGGGCCACTTGGAAAAGTTTATTTTTAAGACGTAATGAAGCTGTGTGCCAGATGTCACCATGACTACTCTTCCCAGCCGATATATTTGTTCATTTACTTATAGGCATGAGGGACTGCTGCGTACTTAGAGGCAATGCTCACACCTTACGTTTCTTCATCCTTCATTAGATCTCAAGGTAGTATGAGCACCATGTCCAATACACAATTTTCAGTACTGTAAGCAGTCACTGAGGTTAGTATTCTAGCTATTACCATCAGAAATTAAACYAATTGTTACTTTTAAGAGAATTTTAATGCTTCCAACTCAGTTCTTACAAAGTCATTGTCAGCTCATACGGTGTGAAACATGAGGATTGAAGGCTGATCAGGTACTCGGTACAGCACCTTATGACTCTCAGGGAATCTCCATTTAAGAGACTACATGAGAAATAAACTCCACTGGTCCCAGGGAGTGGGAGGAAAGYTAAGAACCTGAATGACTTTGTATCTGTAAGCAGGTCAGAGTCTCTCTGGCTGCTACCCAGTCTGGATGAAATAGTTCAGCTGAGGTGAATCAGAATCACTGACCCGCTGCCGATACACGTCTGCAGACCTGCTGCATTTTGGCAGATGTTTCATTCTGGTCTATATCTCTGTGGAACATCCTTGTTGCCTTATCAGGCTAACCCTCTAGCAAGGTCAGAGTAGGGTGGTTTTTTCTTATGAGATACCAATTACGTAGTTTTTCTCTTGGTGAAACCCATTGCAGATGTTTTCTGCCAGTATGATCCCTACAGTCAGATGCTTGCGTGCTGTCTTGCTCTCTTGCTTGTCATGATACAGCGTCCTAGGAGGAATGTCTGAAAGAGATAACATAAAGAAGGAAACATCTCACAAAATGCGACGCTCTGTACTCCAYGTTTCACAGAAGTAACAGCTCACCCTAGCTGAACTCTTCAGTCTGTCAGACGGGGAAGCCCATCCTTGCATAAGAACACAAGGCTAATCCCTGAGCATCCTCATAAGAGCCTTTTTTGTGCCATTAATAGTGCATGGTGCTCAAGATTCTTTTCTCAAGTAATGCTTCACCCACTTTGTCTCCTCAAGGCCTGTTTTCTATTATACAGATGTCTGTGTATACACAAAACCTTACAAAACATTAACATTAATGTATATACTATGCATATATTTACATACATGCATACCTACATCATCATCTACACGTGCACATCTACTGTAGGCTGATACAAAATGATGGCTTGCTTTATGCCAAAGCAATGTGTGTGCAAGAGGGCTGTCCTCAGAGGCAGGTGCTTGAAATGTCCTGCTGCTAGGTTTTTGTTTGGTGAAATCTCAATTAGAACTAAATTTCCTAAGTTTGGAGCTCTGGACATCCATTATGGTGTAGTGGACCCATTATTTCAGCTACTGGAAGGAGCTTTGCTGTCAGTGATTTCCATTTGAAGAACATTTTCTCAGAGTAACAACCTTTAGAGTAGTATTTTTCTTACCACACTAATTTGTATGACAGAATGGAATTCATTCTAACTCATGAAACGATATTGTAGTTCAGACATTTTGACTATATCTTTGACAGGTTTATTGCCTTGATGAAATTTATTAGTCTCCTGCTCTGTATAGAGAGAACACCCTATAGGAGGTAACTAAATAACAGTAATTCCCCAGTATTCCTGCAAAAATTCATAGGTGTGGATGCTGCCACTTCCTGAAAAGAGGTATGAAGTGGTCCACAGTATTTTTTTACAAAGCTGTTCTGTTCTGTGTGGGAAGGGTAACTACCTGGTGACTTGCCTTTACATAGAACAGTGAAGTTGTGTGGCCTCAGCAAACAGCTGTCCCAAATGCAGCAAAATGCCCTTTGACTGCTGTGTTTCCAAATATCCTAAGAAAGTGTAATGGAGACAAATTGAATTCACCTTCTTTCTCCAAGAAATCCCACAGATGTAAACGGAACAGTTAATGTGGTTATTTGACTTTTCAAATTAATGGTGCTAATACTTATGTTCACCTAATTTAGAAAATGTTATGGGATCATTTAATAACAGTGCAATATAATTACTGGATGTTACTAGTATAACTTCTCCAGTAAAGGGTAGAAGGTTGAAAATAGTTACCATTTCTTAATCTAAGCAAAGTAACTCCAAATTTGTTTCACTGTAACTTTTCAAATAACTGCCAAATAGAAAAAAAAGTTGCATTTTCAAGCTGTCGCCTCTTGGGCTGTTACACATCTATGGAGACCAGGTTACTGACGTAGATTGTGTTGAGTAGGATGAACCTGTAAGAAAAGAATGTGTTTTCCAGGTTGGCTGGGGCTGTCTTCACCTGTGCTACATAACAAAATGGAGCACAGCTACATATGTATTTCCAGGATGGTGCACACTAATACTAGTTTCCAAAGGAAGGGAACTAATGATGAGATGCTCAAATATGGATCAGAATTTCCCCATCCCTCAAAAAAAGGGGATGGAAAGGTTGGACTTCTGTCATCAGTGCGGCCTGAATCGATGTTCGTGTCATGTGGGACAGGGAAGTTCCGGTGTGAATGTTGCTCTGATTCTTGATGAACTTTTACTTTGCAAAAGCTGGTAGCATTTATTCATGGTTTAAAAAGCTTGTGCTGGAAAGAAACGAAGCTGTAACATTTCTACTTTGCCTTTTAAATTTAATTTTAAATTTTGCTTCTTTGGAAAGGCTGAGAAGTATTAAAAAAATAACTGCTTAACGTAGGCTAGAACAAGAAGGGCTGTTCTGTAATTAAGCCTGCTGAATTTGTATTAATTTACACTAATCTAATTATTACTTTCTTTGAATGCTCTGCTATGAGTCAAAATAAGCTAGTGCTGGATTTGAGAACCACAGAATGAGAAAAGTAAGCAAAAACTGCAAAGAGATTTTTCTGCATCTTTTGAGTTTTATGAGACTATAGCAAACTGTGTAGAGAAATAACACTGCAAACGGATTTAAGAAGATTGCATGGTTCTGTTTTTCAGCATGCTTTCCATTGATTCCACAGATTAACTTGTGCTGTGCTAGTGCTTTCTGAGGTTGAGGAATGGTGGAACCTCAGTCCATTTGTACCTGCAATGAGCAGCAAGTCCATTAGCCGAAGGAACTGAAACTGAAACATTGCAACTCCATGGCATCATTTTTAAATGAAACATGATATTGTGTGGATTAAATGATTTTGCATCTGTAAAGACATAGCAACTAATTACTTCATTTTCAAAAGGAACTGATACACGTTCACAGTCACCATTCTGAAAAAAAGCATTCTGATTTGTAGTCCTGTGCTTGAAACAGTTATGCTTCTTGGCAACATGCAGAAACATAAAAGAATAAGATATGTTCCTATTTAATTACTTTAAGTAGCCACTGTTCTTTGTTTCACATAGCTTGGCAATAGGTAGGGCAAGTCTTGGTCTGTTGGCTGTTCAGTGTTGGCTACAGTATCGGAAATGACAAAGACTGCAGTGGAACATACATTCACATTTTTCAGATAGAAATACATGTTGGGAGACTTCTAAATATATTTACTGAAGAAGGAGCCCCAGGCAAATGCTAAATTTGTCCACTGAACCCAAATTTTGCATGTGTAACGCACACCAGTGGAAACTAATGTGTTTTATGTATATCTTATATTTAATTTTCATGTATTCCAGTTTTTTAGTCAAATCCTTCTCACCCCATTGCCAAGTGTCCACAGCTGTTGTTGTCCATGCTTGCATATAATCAGAATTATCCAAACATTAACAGACAGTGACCTTCTTCTATCTGCATTTGATGTATATTTTCACACATGCACGTATTGTGATAGTGTCTAGACTAACTGAGAGGAAAGCATCTTTACTGCACAGAACCATTTTGTTTGTGGCACATACACAGAGCACACTTACATGTAATATCTGATATCAATACTCTTCTGTCACTTTATTGTATATATCTATTTATGTATGTATATAGAGAAATTGATCTCTAAGATATATCACTTCAAATTACATTTTAAAATATCTTTTATTTTTAAATATTAACATCTTAAAGATTTAATTTTGAATTTGAGATGCCTAGCAAAAAAAAAAAACCCCACAGTGTGAAACCTTGCTCTAATAACTTAGATAAATAGCTCTATTTAATAGAACTATTTGTTATTGTTTTGTGCTTTATGCTGCACTGGAGGAGACATTGTCTGCGCCTTGAGCATTTTGCAGTAATAGGGCTTGATCCTGCATATCGTAATGGTGATTGGTCACGGTTTAAGTACAAGGTTAAAACTAACAAGCAGAATAAGGGAGCTCAGGGGAACTCGCTCCTGCATAATTGAAAGTGTGGCTGGGCACTCCACTTATAGCAGTCACATAGCAGGAGTAATGTCAGATAGTGGAGAGCATAAGTAAACACCTCATTTCCAATCCATATTTTTAAAAATCTACCTCTGCAGGCATTGCCATTCTTACCACCATTTTTTTAAACTCATTCTTGAGGAGTAAAGGATGRGAGGGACAAGAGATTTGAATTCACATCTCTGCAATGCCTTGCACTGTGCCTAGCTGCAACCCATGGCTAACAGGTGTTTAGGTTTAATTTGGAACCAAAAGCATTTTACTCAGTCCAATCCACCATGGGATTTGCAAGATTAAGGCCTAAATGGATAAACAGTCTAAAATGAAGGGACAGAGTACATTAGTAAGTGAAAGATGATTTGGTCTTCGAGTGTACTTTCATAGAATAACTCTAAATGGACCTCTTACAAAGGCTATTCTTGGCCTTTTTTATTTATTTGGTGACAGAAAAGTTACATCCTTAGCTCTCCTCATATCACCTGTAATATTAGCATGCCTGTTAAATTGCTGATGAGACACTCGCTGTAAAGTCACTTGTGATTTTATACCTTTATTATTGATTTTGGCGTATTGCAGCAATGTACTATTGAGGATGATCTGGAGTAGCATGGCAGCATGCAGAGCAATGAACTGTAATTCACTTGGAAGACTTGAGATGGACGTTCCAGTTTGAAGTGAGACTCGATAGCAAAGGTTATGGGAGATGCTAATGGAGGCTCTTTGCTTTGCAGTGCTGCAAGGGGGAGCACTGGATGGAGTCTACAGGCTGGCACAGTTTCACATTCACTGGGGATCCTGTGAAGGCCAAGGGTCTGAGCACACTCTGGATGGTGTGAAGTATGATGCAGAGGTAGGATATGCTTTACTTTCTCTAGTCTTCTGTGTATAATGAATTTTTTTTTTTAATTTTCCACCATGATAGCAGCTTCTCTACAAATCTTGATAGGGCAAGAGATTGTGGGGGTTACCATAAAAGATATTGGTACAGTGCCACCCCAGGACCTACTCCCTGCAATAGCGGAGGTTAGAATTGGAGGTCTCTTGTAATACTTTTTTTCAGCTACTTCATATCAAAGAGACTACAGAAGCAGAAAACCCCACATTAATKATCCCTGTTTTTTTTTCCCTGCTTTCCCGATGACTCATGAAAATTATGGAGAAATAGAATTGCAGCACCTCTGTACACGCACATCCCCTTTTCCTGGCTTCAATTTTTAACATCAGAGACATTTAGATAAACAACAGAATAATTTTGGGGCAGACCCTTTYATTTTTTGATACCAAAGAAGCAAGGGGAGCTGTGAAGAGGGCAGGTAGCAAAGTGAGACCTTGCAGGCACTATTTGTAATATCCTTAAGACTCCAGATGTCCCTTGGACCACTTAAGACTGTATTACAGTCTCATTACAGAAATGGAGTCACTTTAGTACCTTGCATCCCACCTTTCCTTGTCCCCTGTTTAGAAATCTACCTCTGGATGCTGTGACAGACTTCTTTAACCCTTTCATAAATGCACATTGACTGAACATACCTGTGGTTTGCATTGACGGATAAAAGAAATGGCCCCACAAATTCATTGGCTCTGCTGCTTTTTCATGGGRTAAAGTAGCCTTTGTCTTAGCCGAGAAACTTGCCATTGCCTTACATCTGTTCCCAGTACCATAATTACTTGCTCAACTTGACTTGCATATATGGGGAGACAGCCAGATGAACTTCAATTAGAAATAACTCAGAAATCAAAAATAAAGCAACATCCTGGCTCATGTGACCTGGAGATTCATTTCATGTTCTTTTAAAAGGCTTTCCAGAAAAGGACAGGACAGTTTTTTAAAAACTCCCTGGATTKCAGGTCAGATCTGTAGTTAATGCCTCTTCTCCCTGACACTGGACAATCATGTTTTTCAGTGTTGATAAGAACTCCAGGATATATAGCATTAAAATAGTATATCAAAATTCTGCAGGCTGCATGCAGGAAAAACTCATGCTGAACATAACAGGAGTTTCACCAGACTAAAAGCAGAACGATAATCACAGTTCGCCTTTAAAACTCATCTGGGAATAAGAGTGAGAAGCAAAATAAAATGCGTGACAGAAATCTCTTTGCATAAATAAAACTTGAAAGTAGATGAATGATTCAACAAATTCTTAACTGTACACAAAAGTTTTAAAATCTCAGCAGTAAAATGCCATCTGCTCTTAATGTTTAATAAATTACTTCCCTGCATCCTCATTTGTAAAATATTGTGGATGGAATATCATCTTCTTAGTGCTTCTTGTTTTCTTGCTCCTAGCTCCATATTGTTCACTGGAATGTAAAATATGGTAAATTTGCTGAAGCTGTGAAGCATCCTGATGGTTTGGCTGTGGTTGGCATCTTCATGAAGGTTAGTTAAACTTTTTCTTTTGTGTTATTTGGATGAGTCCAGTATGTTCATTGAGTTGCAGGGGGACCTAAGAGCCTAAAATACAGAATAAGGCAGCATTATGCTATACAGCATAAACCCATAGCAAACTAGATGGTGCTTCAAATTCTTGGCTTTTTCTACATATAAAAATTGTACACCAGCAGTGGAGTGCCACCATCCAGCACTGTGGTGGCCCGATAGCAGCACACTTGCCTTCATCATGACAGTGACTCTGCCGTAACTCTTATCAGTGAAAGGTGAGGTACATAACTGACAAAGTTATGTGTGTATGAATCTGCAGTAGGACCAGCCTAAGTAACACCTATTTTCCTTTTCCTGTCATTGGTAAATGTCCAGAGCATTTTGTCTTAGTTGAATTGTCTTCACAGCTAGTTGGAGAAGGTGATTGTGCCCCAGCAGTGTGCACGCTGTCCTGGCCTCGCTGTATTTTATTAGGAGGGTGATTTCTGTGAAAAAAAAGAGCAGCTCAAGTCCAAAAATAAATCCACACTCCGTAAACGAAAATAACTTTAGTCTGTCCAGTGTCCTTGGCTGACCCATTTGTGCTGACTGTCAACTGGCATGATTTTACAGAGACAGTTCCAGTCACATTTGCTGTAGTACTCCTGTTATGTAATGAAATAGTACCAGGAAAATGTACTATAAAACATTTCCTTGAGAACTGTAACAGAAAACTAAAGGTAGCATGAGAGTGCACAGTTATTTTCTTTCCATATGGCTTGTTTTACAGGTAGGAAATGCCAGGCCTGAAATACAGAAAGTTGTGGATGCCCTGAACTCTATTCAAACCAAGGTAATATTTGCTGTCTGCGTTGATTGACACCAATCACCACTGCACTGTTATCTTCTCTAGCGGGTGGATTATTTACTTCTTCCCAGTCTGCTACATGTACAAAAGTAAAACAGACCTTCTTGCCATCAGCAGTAATGCTCCTGTAATCTTAAATGCAAAAGAGATTCAAATGAAGTTGTGGTACAGGGCAGGGAATACTAGTAATGGTGATAATTTTGTATCTCTGTAACTATGCTTCTCTGTCTTTTAACTGCATTTAAACCTATAGGGTAGGATTCATCTTCCCAATCTAAACTACTCTTCCAGGTGCCCTTTCTAGTCAGTGGTGACAGATGCAAAAGGCACTTCCCCTCATCTCTGCGTCTGTGGGATAAACTTCTGTCCTCCAAGAGGGCATGCTTCACTTGGCTATTTCTAGAGGGAGTCCAGATAAGAATTTTGATCAGGATATATAACTCTTAGGGAAAAAGGCCTTTCTGTAATTTAAATATTGTGAAGTGTGTATGTGATCTTAATGAGATGAGTAATGAGAAAAGAAAAGTAATTCCTGAGTAATTAGGTACCTTCATAGTGGGTAAAGGCCTGTGCCAATGAGAAACATGGGCAGGAAAAGTAAAGAATGAGACTACGCTGTCGTCTTTATCATCAGGCTCCCTTTGAGGTAAATGGATGTTGCCATTTACTGCAATGGACTCTCCAACAGATCTCCCAGGTTCTCTATTTCCAGTGCAATCTGTGTATATGGCATCTGAAAACTCATTGTTCCTTCAAGGAGGGTCAAATCATATCTCTAGGAGCAAGGAACATAAATTCAACATTTGAAATGAGAAACAATGTCTCAAAAGTCTTATAACGTAAGAAATATATTACTGAAAGTCTTTAACCCAAAGGTACTGTAGGAGGCACTCAACACTACATGCCAAACTCCATTTCTGCCTTTCTCCAAACATGGAGTTTCCTGTAGGAGACTCTACTACTGCAAGCCCAGCATGTGTATGTGGTTTCTCCCCTGACGTTATCCCACCTACTTTCTTTATTACAGGGGAAGCAAGCTTCCTTCACAAACTTTGACCCCACTGGACTGCTTCCTGCATGCAGAGACTATTGGACATACCCCGGCTCACTGACCACTCCCCCGCTGCTCGAGTGCGTGATCTGGCACGTTCTGAAGGAGCCCATCACTGTCAGCCCCGAGCAGGTAGGTCTCCAATGGATGGTGCCAGTAGATGTGTACTGGAGTCGTATTGATTGCTTTGGTTCAGCCCTCCTGCTGATCTATGAAATGGCAGTTTATGTTACTGCAGAGCTATGCAGGGCATTAGCTAGCATCACATGTCAAAAAAATATATATTTGAAATGGTTATCCTCTTCTGGCAGGACTCCGCTTCTATGTGTGGAAGTAGAGTTTGCTGTAAAATGTAAGACTGTCCTCCATTTGGACACAGTCCAAGTAAAATTTGAGGAGTTTTAAAAATTTAATCAGGCTTTCCAGATACACGGTTAGAGGTGCCATGTGGTAAAAATGTGGGAAATTTGTAGCATGCATGAAAGGACCATTTGCACATGCTGAATTCGTCTAGCATGTATTGTGAGCATCAGCAGGTTTGCTGTACATGCACACATCACCTATCTGGGTATACTTGCCCTGAAAATACTGGGTTTACCAAGCATCTGAAGAGCATGTATTCTGCATCCGCAGTCTCACACCGTAGATCTGTAGTTGGTTTGTTGGTCTTCCAGCATTTCCAGGACACAGAGATCATTTTACAAGTTCTATTCAGCACAGAACAGACTGGTAAAATCCCACGCAGAATTGTGACAATCCTAACAAAACTGCATTGTTTGGAAGAGAGAAAACTTGCAGATTCCAGAAGTCTGCTGCCTGAAAAAATCCTTTCTGTTGAGCAGATTGAGGGGGATAGTCTTCCTAGTAGGAAGGAGCTCATGCAGATTAAATCACTCCTGGCCCTAGCTTTCTGCACTATCTATTAAGGAAATTACATAGAGGCAAGACTCCATCCTTGGGTTCACATCTGCGTGCTTCAGAGGTACAAATAGAATCTAGAGCCTATAAATATAAACTAGCCCTGACGGGCTTTATTTTACCCTTCAAACTCTTAAATTCCTTTTATCAATGGCAGCTGAGCTAACAATACACACATAATTCTGGGGGGTTTATTCAGCTGATGTGAAAAAAGTGCAACTGAGCTGTTGTGGGACTTAACGTAATAAAAGATAGAATAAATGACAAGGAAGCACTATTGGAAATAATAATTGTAGCAATGATTACCATTAATAAACTGCAAGGGAGCATTAAAGTTGACACTGTTTACTTGTTCTAAACCAGTGGTATTGCTATTGATAATCCAAGATTTGCAAATATGGTTTTATTATAGGGCAGGAGCACATACACCAAAATAGAGTTGTTTTTCCTACTACACCTACTTTAATCACCTACAAGTGGTAAAAGACACCACTTGTTTCTCCCACACACCTCCCCTCCATATTATGATCGACATTTCAAAGATGGATTTGAGATCACAACAGTGTGTGTGGCAGCTTGCCTTTTCATTCCAAAACTGATCAAAACAAGGAACCATAAAGCAGAATATTGACACTGGGTTTAAGTTGAATTGTTTTTCCAAAGATAGATAAAAGCTGGCTATTACAGCAGGGTGTGGTGAGCCTGTTATTTGCTGTAGTGACACAGCAGTTCCTGGCAGAGGTTGAGCTCCAAACTTTRTTCCGGTCAGTCCTGAAGGTAAAGACCTCTCCTGGGCTGGTCACTACTGGGGACCTTCCCCTTTGAATGAGGGAAAGCCTGGCCTGCAGCCTAACTCATACAAAATCCTATATCATACCTACATACTTCTGTCAGCAGTTCAGCTGTCTGTGTGAGATCACATTTGGGGTGGGTTATTATTTTGGCACAATCTTATTCTTAGTTTTGGAGATGCCCACTTAGACGTCCAGGTGCTTTTATTACATCAGACTGTGCAAACACCAATTTTACTTTAGGAACAAGCAGTAAAATGTTATAGTATGCTCCCATTGATGTGGAACAGTTTTCGCTCTCACAGTATTTGAAAATCACGATATCTTGAATGAATTTGGCTGCTTTAATTTGACCCAGGGGTAAGGTCAATTTTTTTTAATATCAACTGGACACAAAAAATCCAACTTTCAAAAGAGCCAAACCAGTACAACTTGCAAAGGATTCTGAAAGGGTTTTAATTCAGGTCTGGATCAAGGACAAACAGCTCTTTGTGCACAGAGTTCAGAAAAGAAACAAAGCCTAGGTCTTTGTTTTCTGTGCTTTCTTAGTTCTTCTTGCTAGGATATTTTGTGGACAGGAGAGCCTGTGTCAGGGACAGGAAATGGTGTGGATGAAATGCAGAGACACATGGGTGGTGACACCATCTCTAGACCATTAGTGCAGGCGAAACTTTGAGTGGGACCTCTGGCTCAGGCCCAAGGTGTATAATTCAAATAGTCATGCTGAAACAAGAGTACGCACTTGAGGATGTTTGTGCCTTTTTCCACAGATGTGCAAACTCCGTGGCCTTTGCTTCAGTGCTGAGAATGAGCCCATGTGTCATATGGTGGACAACTGGCGCCCCTGTCAGCCTTTGAAGAGCAGAGAAGTCAGAGCTTCCTTCCAGTAACCTTGGCGCTGAGTGTGTTAGAAATTGCTGTGTTTGTGAGGAGCCCTTTTTGCTAAGCACAAATCAAACCTTTGCCATGTGTGCCCTGGCAACATCTTGTCTCCCAGATCCATTCTTTCTTTCGCTCTGCATCTGAAATGCCAGCTAATGAAATGTGAAAGGCTCTCAGCCAAATGGGAAAGGGTTCTTATGGTGTGGGGTTGGGGGAGGCATGGTGGGGGGTGGCTGCGTGCATTTTGGTGACTATTACTGCAACTGACACTTTGGTATAACAAACAGTATGTTGGCTACTTGGGAGAGGATATGATGATAGCAAAATAAGCCATTTTAAGAAACCTCATCCAGAGGTGCGGTAGGACACATGACTAATGATAACTTGAAGCTTTGTGAAAAGCACAGGAATACAGAATCTAGATATGATTTAGGAAAAAAGGTATTTTGAGAAAGTAAAGCAAAATGAATATTGAGAATTAGACTACTTAGGTTTTAAGAAACTGACATGTAAATATTTTGGGACCGTTTTACATTTTTACCCATGCTATCAACAACCTTGAATATGTCTTAATGGTAGTGTTGGATTTTTTTTAATTAAAAATGTCCTAAATTAAGTATTATCTTTAAAAGTTGTTATTACCATAGAAATAATACAAAATTATCTTTTCATTGAAATAATATATGCTCTAATTTAAAGAGGAAAATAATATTGTATTTTAGATAACTTCTCTAATAAATCTATACTTATATTTTTGCTTCCATGCTGTTACTTTAATTCAGGAAAGGGGTCACTAATCTGTTTGCATCATTGCATATACTAAACATATAGTATATTGGGAATTGGTTTCAATGACACTGAAGATGAATGCAAACCTATATGCATATGTTAGGAAATTTTCTCTAAGTAGCTCTCTGATAGACAGCAGATGGAAGTGTTAGTTTTGAGCAATCACTACAAATTATCATCAAAGTTGACTGCATAATAAAAGATCCCCTCACAAGAATTTTGAACAAAGTCATACTGAAGAATGGGCTTCTCCAAACCAGTTGCTTAAACATTGCCCTTATATGGCAGCCCAAAAGCAAGGTGCCTCATCTTTATGCAGAACATCTGTTCAATCTGTTTCTCCAGCTAGACCAAATCTTCCAAGACTGTGTCCCCAGCGTTTGGTTTTTAGCCTCACAGTATCATATCATATAAATGATTTCAACAGAAGATTTTTTTTCAACAGATTGCTGAACAGACAATAGCCTCCAATAACTTCCATTGCTGGATCCTTACTAGCTGATTTCTTGTGTTTTCATGAACACGTATGCAATAGGTGATACTTAAATATAAATCTGTTCTAAATACACAGGATCCAAACAATACCATAAGAGGCTACCCTCCTCAGGCTGTTGTGAGAAAAGCCATCTTCAACTCTCATYTCATTGGATTCTGGTCCTAGTTTTTAAGGCAATGTATTATGAGCTTCCTACCCCATCAGGGATTGCTTTGTAATTTATAAGGTGTCAGTTGGGCAGGCTAGGTTCTGAAACTCCTGGGGTCTTGAAATGTGTGAGATGAGAATGAAGCCTTCTCAGAGTGCATACAAATATCTTTAGAAAACTCTGTCAAATCTCCCCCTTTGAAAAGCTTCCTCATTTAAAACACGCCTCACGCCAAAAAAAAGAAAAACACCAAAAAACTCAAAACCAGAACAGAAAAACAAGTGTTTCTTTGCCACAGGTCATTTGTTCTAAGTTCAGCTTTTCTGAATGGAGCTACAAAGGTACTTGTCTTTTCCTACAACTATGCTGACTAATTCAGGTTCTTTATGTTGAGTGATTTGAATACTTTTCTGACTCGAGTGTCACCCGCAGGCCTGAGAGCTATACATGTGTCCCCTAAACAATGCAAGGGAGGTTACACCTCTAAAATTAGAATTGTAGATCCAATACATTGTGGCTTAAAGCTGCTGAAGCAAGCCAAGAGGAAACACCTTACAGAATCACAGGATGGCTGAGGTTGGAAGGGATCTCTGGAGGTCATCTGGTCCAACCCTTCTGCTCAAGCAGGGCCACCTAGAGCAGGTTGGCTTTTGAATATCTCCAGGGATGGAGACTTATGGGCTTATGACCCACTTATTTCAGCAGGTAGTGTTCTTTTGCTGAAGCTGAAGTGAAGTGCTTGTTAGCAGTCACAAACACTAAACTCTTTCCTGGAATTGTGCATGTATGCCAGAACGTGCTCTCAAAGGTGGCAACCTTACTCTTTGCATAATGATTACGTGCACTCCTAAAATTAAAAAATAAAACATGAGCGCCCCAGTTTTTCAAATTTTAAACCCATATCTTGATAACTATGGTACCCTGACTACCAGGTAATAAGACTTTCTGAGAAATGGTAATCTCATTGGTACCTGTACAGCTTAAATAGTATCCAGGCTGGTATGTGCAGCGAATGTGAACTTCTGCCTAATGGCTAGGGTAAAAACCTGGAAATGCCTGTGAAATTCTAACCACTGCTGCAATAAAAAGTTCCATATCTCATACTTCATCGCATTTCAAGGTTTCTCCATAAATAAAGTAACAGCAAAGACAACCAATATCAGCCATATATTTATCATCTGGTTTGCACAAGCCTGTTCACCTGGAATGTTGCCAGTGCCATGTGTTTGCCTTTGCTGAATATGAAGTACTTTTGTATTCAGCCGGACAATGCAAGCTAGTGTTCGTAAGTCATATATATGGTGTTCAGGAAGAGCCTACTGTATGTCTTACCTGTGTAGTCTACCAGGGAAGACTCTTCTTCATTTTTCTTTTTCTTTTTTTTTTCTTTTTAAGTGAACAAACTTAGAGAACCACCCCCCAAAATCCTCACAAAAACCTCTCTCCAGCATAAAATGGTACATGGGCTTACCACAAATCCACACTTTGCAGTTAGACTCTTGTGCAATGGATAGCCTTTTCAAGACATGTATATTAAGGGCAACCCAGAAATGAAGAAAACAATTTCCCTGGCATTCATGATCCATTTCCTGAATGGTGGGTTCGATTAAGATAAAGGTGAATAGAACCATCCAGTTCTTCCTGACCTCTACTCTCCTTCACTATTTGCTCGTATGAAGAGGTTATAATGACGTCTTGCAATTGTTCCACAGCAGACTTAAAACAACACCAATTCTAACATCACACTCAGACCTGTTTCAACWGGAAAACTGTTCATGAATTCATAATGAAAAAAAAGAGACCACTTTGGTCATTCAACAGAAGATGATCGACTGCAGGTATTGTGTTACTGTCAAGTAGGCAGCTCTGATTAAAGTGAAATTTATTTAGAAGAAAAAAAAGAAAAGGAAGAAGGCTAGTGTGTTAATTTGAAGTCATCGTAAGATACTCAGCCAGCACTTTGATGGGGGAAAGAGAGAAGCATGTTCACTTGCAAACTGTTCATTTTGCACAGTTTGTGATCTTGTCTCGCACTTGTCTGCCAGCTCCATGTGTTAGAACATTTTATGGTTTCTCCACTGCTATTTCTAAGGGTTGGATGTGTCCTAAATTGACATGGGCGGGTAGACTGTGATTATAGATGTTCCCTGGGAGATTAGATAATAATGCCCTGCATGGAGTCAGCAATATTTATAGAAGTCCAGAT
This sequence comes from Oceanodroma leucorhoa, assembly GCA_030449065.1. Taxonomy (NCBI): domain Eukaryota; kingdom Metazoa; phylum Chordata; class Aves; order Procellariiformes; genus Oceanodroma; species Oceanodroma leucorhoa. The sequence continues at coordinate 17,928,685 of JASVER010000004.1, read as the reverse complement.
AGTTTATAGAAGAGTATCACTCACTAAATAACAGCTTTAGGATTTTCTAACTCTTCAAAGAAAAGCCCTGCAAGCAACAGCTTTGTCAAATCTAATATCATAGAAACAAGCAGTGAGGAAAATACAGGCAGTGGCTTTATTGAAAAATTCCCATGGACCCTCTAACATCAGCCACTTCCTCTTCCAAACCACAGCATCTCATACAGTCACATAGCACCTGGTGACAGTTGCTTACACTGAGTGTTTGATATGTTTTAAGTTTATTTGGCAACTGGACACTCCACTGCTGTCCCCCTTCCTCTTTCAGTATGATGGTAAAGGGCTGTGCTGCCTCGATGCCATCGATGATTCACTCAGGCCATGAGACTCTCCAGCCACCGTCTTCCTAAAGATATGAGTGCAACGGGTGCGTGTTTGAAGCCATCATGGCTCCATACCAAACAGTGAGAGGTACAATGACAAAACTTTTCAGGGATCCCTGACTAATTTTAGACCACAAGCCTTGCTATTTTTTTACCTAAGCCACAAAACTAAGCCCTTTCGGGTGTATCCCCATCCCAGAGTGGATTACAGTGTAGTGATTTCCCAAGCTCTCATGTTCATCCAACATCGAGCTCTTCAGGATGCTCACTTTAGTTCAGAGCTCAAAGCAATGTAGCTATATTGCCTGAGCTGGTGGACCCAGATTCTCAGCAGGGCTCAGTGCTAACATGGTATAGCTGTGTTGCTCCTAATCCCGGAACAGTCAGTTTTGTCCGTTGAGGATGTCAATGCACTGCAGCATATTAAACAATGAAAAGATGTCCTCAGGACATTTTGAAAAAGGCAATATATAAGCCCTGTTTTTATAATCTTGCATGGTATGAAGCATTGGATATAGGTATGACAAGAGGCAGCCACTGCTCTTTTGAACTCACACCCTGAAACAGAGAAGAAATGCATTGAGACAATATGCAATAAACAAGTGATTAGAGCAGACAGGTGGATATTAACCACATATTTTTCTTGAGGGGTAGGTTTTAATAAGTCTTGTAACATCACTCAGTATTCGAGGACCTGGAAAATTTGCTGCAAAGTACTAGAATAGACTATTTCAGTTGCAAGGGACCTACAATGATCATCTTGTTCAACTGCCTGACCAATTCAGGGCTGACCAAATTAAAGCATGTTATTAAGTGCATTGTCCAAATACCTCTTAATCACTGACAGGCTTGGGGCATCGACCACCTCTCTAGAAGCCTGTTCCAGTGTTTGACCACCYTCTCAGTAAAGAAATGCTTCCTAATGTCCAGACTAAACCTCCCCTGGCACAGCTTTGAACCATTCTCACGTACCCTATCACTGGATACCAGGGAGAAGAGGTCAGCACCTCCCTCTCTACTTGCCTCCTCAGGTAGCTGTAGAGAGCAGTGAGGTTGCCCCTCAGCCTCCTTTTCTCCAAACTAGACAAGCCCAAAGTCCTTAGCTGCTCCTCATAGGACATGCCTTCCAGCCATGCCTTTCACCAGCTTTGCTGCCGCCTTCTGTCTGGGAAGCCCCAAGATCAAACAGGGAAGAAGTGTTTGGGTGGCACTTGGGTGCCTTGGAGCAGGGATAACACAGACAGAAATCTTTCTCCATCTGCAGTGCTACACAAAGGGTGTCTCTGAGAGGCACGACAGACAGGCCAAGGCTGACAGGTTTCACAGAAAGCAGAACTAGGCTCTCTCTTCTGGACGCTGATCTACTAGCCCAAAAGCCAGGTCCAAAGGTTCAGCTCACTCCAGTAAGGTGGGAGGACTCCACCTGCAGCGTTCATCAGTGTAAGAAAGAAGTGGAACCCATGACTAGTAAGGAACCTCTTTGCTGATCATGTGCCACCCCATATATAGAGGAAAACACAGGCTAGTGTAAGGACTCATGGGACCTTCTCTCCCACTCTGCTCCACAGCTGGGTGTCCTCCAGTGCACCTAAGCAGGGAAGGACACTGGAAGCGCAGTGCCCTTTCCAAAAAAAAGGAGGAAGGATAGCCAATCATCCTGTTTTTGCAAAATTGTGTAGCAGCAGAATACTTTTTCGGAGTTAGTCAAAGGTCAGGGAAGAACTTCCTCTTTCCTCTGCCTAAATTCCTCTTCAACCAGCTGACTTGAACTTGATACAAGAAGAAGAACATGAGCCTATTTAATAGCATGATACATCAGGTAATACAGGATATTGTAATTTGGATGATGCATCTCTTCACTACTTTATTGATTGTTTTTCTTCCAAAAGTCACTATAAATAGCCTAATTACATTATTCTCAAATGACAGTCTTAAATAATATATTCCTTGAATCAAAATCAAAACCAAAAGGCCTCTAGATACTTGCACTGAACGTGTCTTTTGGTTGTTTTAGTCATTAATAACCATGCCCCGAGAAGGAACATAGAAATATTAAAAAAAATAAGAGCAGCATTTTGCAGAAAAAAAAGATAAAAACAAGGCTTGAAAAAAATACCATCCTCATTCAGAATGTGTTCCTGGGAGATGTTTGAAAGGACAGCATTTTGCAGATCAGCTTAAAAAAGGGTGGTAAACATCATTTCCTCCTACTCTCTGTAGAAGTGCATCAGACTCTTTTAAATGCTTTTAGACTAGTAAAGGAAATCATACCCAGACGACATTTTGAAACTGAAGTATTTTAAATTATTTTAGAGACATAAACAAGCACTCAATGAATGATAAAGCCTGCAGATAAAAAATGCAGTAATCCCAGAATGAGTAAAATGCCCCTCCTGTGACTTCTTAAATGTCATGTTCTGCTCTGCATTTCTCTCTCTGGAGAAGAACTCATCACATCATCAAGGGTGTGGGGGAAGCAGTATAAAAAATTAGGGCCTGATCATGAAAACTCTGATGTGACTAATCACTGACATGAGTAATCCCATCCATTAATCGAAGTTCAATTGGCTTGCCACACTCCCTCCACAGGAAAGGCCATTCTCCTTCTGTGAGGAGTGGAGTTAGGAGACTGAATACCTGAAAGGTCACATGTCCTGTTCCTTTGGATTTCAGTTTACGGACTTATCCTGAGAAATAGTGGGAGGGGGATAAGATGGAGGAATCACCTATAGTAAGTGGCTAGAGGAAATGCTCTTCATTTTTCCTCCAGCTTCACAAAGGTTCCCCAAAGACATGAATGTAAAATGAGGATTACTCCCATTCGCATAGCACATGCATGGCGGGCTATTTTCAGGCCTCATCCCCCAGGTGCCACTATAGTGGCTAAAGGACAAGAAAACCATGAATGGTGCAAGCTCCTTCTTTTCAAGGCTGCCAGACTGCCCTACAGAGTCAATAGAGAGGTCACTAATGAAGCGCTGTATAACAGATGGTCTCTGCATGGCCTCAACCTCCATACTAAGATCTTGACTTTCCAAATATCTTACAAGCTCACAGTCTAGCAGGGCAGACTTCAAGCACCAGCCTTGCTGAAATCTTTCTCCATTTGTCACTCCAGAGATGGTTTCTGTCTGAGTGGGAGTGAGCTGGACTGGTGGGACTGTTCATGTGAAGAAAGCTGACCATGCTCTTAAGTGATTTGCAGGATCCAACTCTTAGTTTCTGTCGAGTAAAGTTCTATTTCCATCTAGTTATCTAATCCTTGTAAAGTCCCCAGGTAAATGGAAATGTCAGATCAGTCCCACGTGAAAATACATTCTTATTTCTCAGAGGATTTTGCAAGCACTGAGCAGCTATCTAGGTTAAAGGAAGAGAGGGGACTGTGAAAATACCTTTGCCTTTCAGAAAGAAAAATAGCAAAGTCTAAGCTTGTAGAATATTAGGATGATTTTAATTCTGAGGAATAATTATGTCAGTGTAATAATGATCTGGTCTGTCATGCAACCACCATACTGTGTTTAATAAAGTTATATGTTAATAACAAAATACATGAATAATGTTTTATTAGATGCTGGGCCTCATATCTAACTACTGCAATATATCTGGCTGCATAATAAATGTCAGCCCCAATTCATGAGAAGGAAAGGCTTTTCTTCCTTCAGCGTATTGTGCTTTCAGTAATATAAACCTTTGAAAAAGTGTTTATTTTTGTCATTCTGAGACCACTTGTATGAAATAGAAAACAATATACCAATTATCAGCCAAAACAAATAATCCACATCAAAAAAAATATTTTGTACTTAGTTAGTAGTTGCTTTATCTTTGTCTTCAATCCTTTGCACTTTGATCAAAACTGTACCTTTTGAAGTGTTCACTACTAATAATAGGGAAAAACTGGGTCATATGTCTGCTCCAGCAAAAAATACCATGCATTTCAGACACCATACGTTTGCTTATGGTTGCTTACAGGAACTAGAGATTCCCACTAGGGTTGAAAAAAAGCTTTATTAAAAGATGTTTCAAGGACTCAAATGAAGCTAATTGCCCAAGAGGGATAGGGAGCCAAGTAGAAAGCAGGCCTGTCATAGACAGCCATCACTCCTAGTCATTGCATTCCCAGTGACTGAAGAGCTAATGACACCAGACTCTTAGGAAATTCACAGCCTGCAAGCTTGATTAGGTAAGACAGCAAGTCTAATCTGCATTTAATGAATGATTCAGGAATAACTTTAAGAGCCTAACTTTAAGGTAGCAGGGTATTGACAGAGATAGGTACATGCTCTATGCACATCTTGTGACCTAGCTAATTATGGGTATCTGAACATGTTATTACACTTCTTCCATCCAGTTTCAAAATCTGTTCTCTGCTTGTTCTGCCAGCTAAGAAAATCTAGCATTTTGTTAAAACTTATGCTACCGTGTAAGCAGAAGCTAGAAAAATAATGAGAGAAAAAGGAAAACTGACTAAACCTGTTATTTCTGCAGTGCAGTGTAGGCAGACAGATATTTATGCCTACACGGAGCCCCAGTGTTATTAGTGTGTATTCACAGTGATGTCTGCTAATCAATAAGAGGATTTTGGCCGATGTTGGTCTGAACATCCCAAGTAGAGTGCTAAAGACACACAAGTAAATGCAAAGAAAGAAAACTAATCAAATATAAAGAGAAGATTAGGACATTTTCATTCTTTTTAATCCCAATAGTATTTTCTCTTAAAATAGGGAAAATAACAATTTCCTTTTGAGAGGTGGTTCTTAGATATATTATTTTTCAACTAGAAATAATTTGTGAATCTCGGCAGCACTGCAAAACGTCATGAAGGGAAAACTGTATCGACATACACAACCTGCAGTGACACCATCAAAGTATCAGTCCTTCTTGGAGTTTGAAAACCCTCCAGCACCCTCCTTTTGATTTAGCAGGAAAAAATTGCTGAGGCATATTTAAAGTTGACTATATGTCAAGATTCCAGTAGGGAAGAGAGGTGTTCAAGAGACAGATAATTGTCACCCACACTTTTCAGTCTTTCACCCCTGAAAATTCTGAAATTTAAGCACAGAATTCATTCAGCAGGTACCACTGACACTTTCTTCCCTGCACCTTACTTCAGGTCTCATACAACCACCTTCACTTTCCCTCCATCCTCAGTACAGTGATCTAGAACTACCACGTACTCTCAGTATAGACTCCCATCTCATGTTCCCTATCTTGAAAATACAGACCCTGGGATAACCCGGGCACTGTGAAACAGCACTCACACTCTGTGTGACAAGAAAAAAGCTACTGCCAAAGCAATATAGAGGCAACCTTCAGAAGAGCAGCTGAGGGACGGCAACTTGCTCCTTTGTCATGGTTAGAAGATTGTGATTCCCCTGTCTGTTTTGCTGTGTTTTCCTGTTTTCCTGTCTAACTGAATTTCTTTAGTGCTCTGGACAGCAGTGTTGATAAAATCAAAGCATTTGGAATAGCTAACTATTACCTGCATTTTACAATGGAGGAAAGAAAAGCAAACACAGAAATAAAAGTGATCTCCAAAGTCATACTCTGTACAATCAGAAATAAAACCCAGGGCTCATACATTAACTATGAGACTATTCTTACTTCCCAGCAGTCAGAAATGAGCTACTGATCGCAAGAGCAATTGCAAGGGACGTGCTTGAGAGAATGAGGGCTCTCGGCCCTTTGAAGCAGTCAAGGGAATCTGGGTTAGACGCAGGTAGTAGCACCACCTCTCATGCAGCCTCTGCTTAAACAGTCAGCTTTGCACCCCAGAGCTTTTCTCCTGCGTGCTACTGTATATACCACAGCCTTGTAAAGACTATGACTCAAGATCTCTGCAGACTTATAAGGTTGAAAATATCCCCAACAGCTTCAGCTCTTGCAAGGCATTTTAAGATGTAASTGAAACCTGCTGCAACAAGCCCAGTCTGGATATGCAGAGTTGACAAAAGTGGCACACTGCGCAGTATTTCTATTATAAATCCTCCATTCCAAGGGACTGAAATGCAACTGTAATTAATCACTGCAGGATGGAGCTAGGCAAGACAGTGTACCAGACAAGTACATATTATTTTTCTTTCAGCAAATCTGAAAATATTGTACGTGTATGTGGAACACTGGGCAGATTACTCCAGGGCCTTGAGATTATTTCATTTTCCATGTTAATAAAAATAGATTTAACAGCAAAAACTGGCATACAACAGGGATTTGTAGCAACGGAACTTCACCAAGTAAAAATGCTACAACCAAATTAGAGCCTGTCTACCTCTGTTCCCATGCTTCAATCAAAGGTCTTTTATTTAGCCCTTCCACCAGTTATGAGTTCTGTAGGGGTTTTTTGCACACAAAATCTAGGCTTTTTCTCATGACTATAAACTACACCAGTGCCACAGAATTCCTTCACAGAGCGCCATTTGTGGTGCTCCATGAGTTTGGGCTTTAAAACGTAGTCCAGAAAATACATACACCTTAAAGTCCATTTTGTGACTGTGGCTCTGTGTCTGCTCCGGCTCCCGCTGGTGTTCTRGTAGGAGCTGTGCTGTCAATAATGTCTGTCAATATTTTTTTCAGTGCTTTTTTCCACCTACCCTCACTGGTGATCTGTGAGTCCTACATCCAGACCACCTAGTTAAATCTCTTCCTACAACCACAGCACCAAGAAAAAGAAAAAAGAAAAAAGATTCTCTGCAGCCACTTCAGACCTGTTTCCCAAGGGGACAGCAGGCAGGAATATTTACCTGAGATTTTGTTCTTAGTTGCTCTGGCTGGTAAGTTCACCGATGACAAAATAACCATGAGACAAATGTAACCCAGGTGATGTAAACACAAGAAACGCTTGAGCTGTTGCATGGCACATAATCAGACACTGTGGAAGAAGATGATGGTCAATTTTATGATTATTTATAGCATGTAAAGATAGATCCTGGAACTGAAGCAACCACAGCCTCTGATAAGTACTACACACTGTGGACACCAGCAGCTGTAACCATGCACCAGCAAGTCTTCTGTCACTGTTTATGTGCTGTTTGTTTCATTTCATAGAAGATGAAATGCCACAAGTCATGTTCCTTATCCCTTTTTTTTGATAAAACTCAAGCTTTTTTCAACAGATTCATAAGGCCTAATGAAGACTCAGTCATTCATATTTTATCTATTCAAACTGAATGGCTTGTTCTAATTGGGACTCTATGACAGTGTCAATCCTAATATTTTCTTATGCTAAAACATTTTAAGTGTTCATCTATAAACATGTGCTGAAGAAAGCTTGGAGTTTATAAACTTTGAATGGATATTATGCATTTTATCTCTTTTTTTTCAGTTTAATGTTACACACCTGGCCTTATTATGGGCTAGGCCATGGTTTCACCATCACACTGAAAGCAATAAAAGAACAACATACACTAGAGAGAGACGAAAAACAATATTTAAATATGTCAGTTATACAATAAAAGCTCTTGAATGTAGCAAACCAAGCACAGAGGAACCAACCAAAGAAAAAGAGATGGAAATAATTGCATTACTTTCTCAAGGTAATTGACACGACATTTTCTACCCTGAGATTATTCTTTTTGGCCATAAAGATAAACATTATCAGTGTTTTGAAAAACTCAGGACACTCACTTTCAAATTTCTTCAGTACTTGATGGTGTTCATCCCAGAAATCAAGAATAAAAGTACAAAGGACCTTAATATGCTATCAGTTTTTAAGAGGTCGCCATTGACTCCAGTAGGAAATCTAAAACCAGATAGCATTACATTGCCCAGTGTGTTGAGCTGATAACAAAATAGGTAATTTATCATTGAAAGGAACTACTTTTTTCCATACTTCTTGTCCTTATCTTTTAGAAAATGCATGGGCTGGAGTAACTGCTGTACTGGGGTTTGGTCATGAGCAATGGAGTCTTGTAGCCCCTGCTGAAAGTTACTAACTTAAATCCAATCAAAATAGAAAAAACAGTAGGATGATAAAAAATATTGTTTGTTGTCCAAACAGGCAGTAGAAAACATTTCTTCTCATCTTACTATTTTGCAGTCTCTTCTTCATCACTGTAGACTAATATCTATAATCGCATTCAACATTAATTCAGATCTATGGTGACAATTCCTGAGGTGGGACGGGGACTGAGATTCTAATCAAGAATTCATTAGAGGAAGTAGGCTTGTGTCCTTACCCTGCATGAACATGGAGAGAGGTTTAGCTCCTGCTTTCTTAGGTGAACATAAAATCAATTTCTTACAATATCCTTTCCCCCAGAATCCCATTCAGACTTCGTGGAGAGTGAAGATTTCCAAGATTAGGTTTAGTAACTTCCACTAGTACTACACTAACTTAACACCAGTTTCCAGGTTTTCATCTGAATGTAGCAAAAAGTTGTGGTGGGAGTAAATTACTCTCTGTAAAATCGAACATGGTGAGGCAGGCAAGGGCTTTTAAAAGGGCTTTGAATCATCTTAGTCATCTTCACACTTTCCCCACTGTTTGGCAAACGGTACAAGACGTCTCTCGTTTCTAAAGGTCTGTTGCAAGCTGCCTGGTTTGCTTGTGATTCAGCCTCCTTTTTGCAGAGACAGTTTTTTTGCAACCTACACACCAGGGAGGCTGTGAAACAACTTCAGTTCACTCAGTCTCCAAGTCCTGAAGTTGAGTGGCAATTTTCAGAAATATACCACTACAGAAATCATTAAAAATATCAGATATGTTGCCAAGGATTTGCTTAATTTTGCTACAGAAAAAAAACAAAACAAAGCAAAACAAAACAAAGCAAAAAAACCCCAACCAGGGTCAATCAGCCTATATTTGCCTGTATTTCTCTCTATTTATCTTTCATATGCAGTAGTGGTGAGAATGATTTTAGAACTAGTAGCTCTAGAAACTACAGCTGTCAGGCTGAGTGAGACCTGACTAACAGTATCTCAAGGTATAGCAACTTTACTAAGCAGTATAGTAAACTTAATTTATAGGTTTTTTTCTCTGTCAATTTTTTTGCAAGTAAAACTCACAAACATAAACCATTACATAGGCCTAAATGTATGCTTTTTTTTAATCCATCCAGGCAATCAGCTCTGTAATGATGATAATGCTTCCACCTGTTTTTTAGAGCAAGAAAAAAGGGGTGTTCTTTGGATGCTTCAAATAAAGGAGGTATTCTGATTATGGGCAAAATGAATGAATATAAAACATTTGGAGCCATTTTGGTCCAGTTATAAACAAAAGTGTCACTCAATGGCTTACAGTGAATTTCCTGGGATACATTTATCCATGACAGTGTTCTGGAAGTGCTTATTAGTTTGATTATGCTAATATTTCATTTTGGTTTTGCCAGATGGAGGTCCAGACATGCAATACTTTCTGAAGCTAATATGGGATATGCCAGAGTGGGGACTGAGACACTAACTCCATGGGTCATTGGAATAGAAAACTTCTGCCAGCCACAGGAGTGAGAGGGAAATGCAGTGTTTTAATGACAGGGATTGTACTTATGTTCAGAATGAAACAGAGCTGCTATTGCAATTTTCAAGAGAATAACACTCATAGTATTACATTCATTTACCAAAACTGACAATTACTGGATACCTACGTTTTSTGATACTGTCAATGCAACTTTTCTTCTTTGACTTAGCACATAAAAGAAGATATACATGCCCATCCATACAGTAGCTCACCATATAATTGTAAGTCTTACGTAAATCAACACAAAAATGTCTACTCCTAGAATAATGGAATGAAAGGAACAACACTACAGATCTCAGCTTGAACAAACAGAAAGGGCATTGAATAACTGCAAGTTTTTCTAGTGTTGCTCATTACATTTGTTTTTAAATTCCTAATGTATTGGGCATTCATATAAATATGCTTCAGATATTTCAAAATTTTGTCATATGTCTTGCCATGTGTATAACATCATGAGTTACACTTTTGAGGTCCCTATACTCTCAGTCTGGAGTTTTAATTATTCTTTTTATTGACCTCAGAAAGCCTATTATCTGCTTTAGGCAGTCTCTACAAAGGTGAGCCTCACACTCAATTAAATTAACATCTTTTGTCCTGTTTTGAAATTTAGAACATTTACATCCTAAAGACAGCTATGTCATCTATCCTGAGGTGATCTGCCAGTGAGCAGACCCTCTACATCCATTATCTTTGGGGGGTAGAAAGGGTGAAAGGGAAGTTATTTGCCTTCTGGAGTCTGATTCTACCTGAGCTTCTCATACACACGGTATGGGCCATCCCTTGCCACTGACTGTCAGGCAGAGCAGAAGCAGATGTCAGAGAGCTCTGTTTTACAACCAATCAGACAATATAAATTAAACTAATCTCTAGTCCAGATCCTGGACCAGACCTATATTTTGACATGGTCAAAACTCACTGACCTATGAGATCTGATCTATGAGACTGGACAAAGCATTCTGGGGGAGAATGGGGGAACGCCTACCCCCCCAAAAAAAAATCCGAGATGACTGTATACTGCCATTTTACTCCCTTGACACACGGATGATTCAACACCTACATCCAGACAGTCCCATATGGCTCCAGGTTTTGTCATCCAACAATGAATCCCTCTGGGAAGCATAACGACCAGAGACAGCAAGACTCCAGGCACAATCAGTCCTCAGGCATGGCCACAGTGGCTCCTACTCAGAGAAAAACCTGTGACTGGTGGATTTTGCCAGGTCTCTGCTATCAGAGAATTCCCTCAAGGCAAGAGATTTCCCAAATAACTGATTGCTCCTCTTGGGGCCCTTGAGGACAGAAAGGGGATGCCATAACCATGGACATGTCTTCGCAGGGATTTTACCTGGAGAAAGGTCTGCTGCTCTTTGCAGGTATTACTCATTAATGATATGAGCACTAATAGGAGCATCAGCTCAGCCATGCAAGAGCATGTGTAGAAAATGGGGCAGGGGGGGAAATCTTGCCTCTGCAGACAAAGAGGAGTGCTCCTATCAGAGTAAGATTACTTAATGAATCAGGAACTACAAATCATATGAACAAAAACATTGGCATTAAATGAAGGTCTGCCAGTGTTGTAGCATCAGAATTCAAGACAATTGCCTTTAAACATATCTTATGGGCTGGCTGTTTCCTTAAAAATCAGTGCTAGCCTAGGACCTTCTGTAAAAACAAAGCAAGCTACTTCTCATCTCTCAGAAGACATCAAATATTTATTGAAATCTTCATTTATTTAGCCACCCACAGAGAACCACATACAGGAGATCTTAGTTGCTGGTTTGACCTTGACTATTTAATGATATGTATAATGATGCCATTGCAGCAAACAGAGCCTGGCAGAACAAATGCAAGCAGCCACTGCACTAAGATCTCTCATCTTCTACAAAAGCAGCAGTGGGAAAAAAAGGTAATATTAGGTGAAGGAAACAAGTCTCAGCATGTGGGATCAACATATGGTGGCACCAAATATCAGATGCCAAAAGGAGAACTAATGTTATTTGCTGGCCTATTTCATGCCATAATTTTTTCTTTGTAAAACAGCTCTGGGATGTATTGAAGGGAACCTGCATGCTGTATGGCAGCTGGTAGCAGCAAATTTGATATTACTCAAAATAACAAGTATTTGAGTAGCTTCTTCCCTTTTGTATTTTTGCTATTATTTACGTCTGTGCAAAGCAAGTGTATTGTACTTACAAAACATAGCCATTTTGAGATGCTTTTTTTTAAAGAAGTAAATGTTTATCTAAGGGTTATGGCAGTGAAGGAAAAAAGCTCTTTCCAAAAGTCCTTCCAAAAGCAGCAGACAGTGTTAGAGGTCCATTAAGCTTGACACCACATAAAACTGCAAGATGTGTCTTGCAAGATGCTCAGAAGACAGGATTGCACTGTGTCCATAGCTCTCCATCTGGGGATACTGTGAGGAAACTAAACATAATTATGGTCTCYTGGGTTTCTTTATTGTACCAGGGGACAAAGTTTACAGTAACAAGTACAGAGGGAGTGGGATGCTTTGCCTACTTTTTCTTTTTTAAGTTTGCTTCTTTAGGAGGAATATTTGTCACAATCCTGCATGTGCCTTCACCCGAAAGTTTTCACCTAGCCAGAGGTGAGGATGGTTGTCTGCTGTCCCAGTTCCCTGTATGCCTAGTCACTGCAAGAGGCAGAGATGCCCAGCAATGTCGTATTTTATACATGCTAAAATACATTTCAGATGTTGAGGGCTTTTAAACCATAAGCATTATTATTAGGTAGTTAAGTCTAACTGTTCTKTGTATTCACCCATAGAGATGGCCTGTGTCATGTAGATAGCTTGGAAGAATTGCATATGAATGAGGGATGTGGAGGTGGAAAGGTCAACTGCTTTATAACTCAGGTCAAAGAGGCATTTTCGTGAATGGGAAAGGCTGGGTTAAAGAAAGTTCACAGTCTGATATGGGGGAAGGGGACCAGCATCTCTAAGAGATGCACATATGTTTAGGACAAGCAATTAATAAAGATTTCCAAGACAAAAATAAAGGTTTATTTTTCAGAAAAAGACCAAATAAACTCAATTTAAAAAAAAATCCACTTTGATTATCTGTTTCATTGAGGAACGCCTCTAATCCAGAGGTAGTTCATTGAGAAGTGATGGAGAAGGTGAATTCACATGTTGGCTATCTCCCCTAATCACCCCCCCCAGCCCCGTGTGAACAACCTCAAGGCATACTGTCTAAACCAGATGAACTCTCCCGCTCTATCTGACCGCACAGCCAGGCACACTCTACTAAAAACATGTTTTTAATGGCCAGAAAATTCGCCTTCAAAGCGGAGTAGTAAACCAACCTGTAGGCTATGTTTAACCTGTAGGAAGTTGGYGGACTTCCCAACAGGAAGGGCACTAGGGCACCAGGTGTAGACTACGAATATCCACCTTGGGGTACACTCACCCTCCAGCCTCTCTGTGCAGACCCATCTTCATCCTTTCCTGTTGAGCCGCTCCCCCAGTACCAGGGCCCTTCTCTATTGCTCGCACAGCCCCTTCCACGCCGCAGTATCAAATTAACGCTGACCTTTCTCTCCAAATTTGTTACTCCTGAACCCACTTGTGCTCATCTCTGGGAGCAGCAGGTAGCTTATAGACACGGTTACAGACAAGAGCTTACCCAAATCCCAGTATTACTGAGCTATCTGGGAGGAGAGTTTTTCTCCAGGCCAGCTCCTGCCAATGTATAGTAGCTACTTTAGCCTGGCCCTGGGGAAATGGGGATGATTGCAGTAAGGCTCTTCCACCTTCTTGCTCCTTTTGAACAGGACTGGAAGTAACGTTTCTAAGAAGCCTTTTTTGCGTGTGGACTGTAAGCTTTTACAGGCACAGGAGATACAGAGGGTAAAAGCATGCCTTGTACATTTTTTTCCCTTGCACAGCTCTGTAAGACAAGCCAAGCCACAGAAATATTTTTCTTCTTGGCCTGCATAGTTTCTTGGCAACAACTTTTCAACAAGCATTACCAGAGATATATCATTTCTTCTGCAGTAGAAATTGAAAAAAGATTTTCATTGTAAAAGAGATTTTTACAATGACTTTTAATCAGATTTTTTCCCTGATATTCACTTAGCACCCCAAGTTGATTCTCTTCACCAGAATAACACCATTGTGGGCTTGCCTTCACGTTAAATTCACTGTGTATATCTCCATGGACATTTTACAAACAAACAAAAAAATAGTCTGATCATATCTGTCTGTATTCAGTGGAACTTAGAAGTACACTTAAGAAGCAAGACTAGAAACTATTTTTAAAACCTACTTCTATGAGTTGTTTTTTAATGTTTCTTCTCAGAGGAAAAAAATCTTAGAAGACAGGTGGTATAAAATAAGTTAAATATATACTGGAGGACTATCACAAACTGCATGAAGCAGTTAATAAGAGGGTTTATTAAAACATCTGTTATAATGCAACTGCCACAGGCTAATGGTGCAAAAACATTGAAATGAGTTTTCCTAGTTAAGGTGTCCTCTGTGCAGTCTGGATAATAATTCTTAGGCCAAAGTTTTTTGACAACATGGGGATATTCTGCTGGATTTGATAGTCCCTCATGAGATCTCTGTATAACATTCTCCTGGAAATATTTTCTTGTTGAAATTTTTTGGTTGTCAGTCCAGTGGTAGAGATCCACTGGAGTTTAAGAGTGTAGTCATAATCAATGTGATCAGCTGCATAGTGTATTATCTATTGTACAAATCATCCACAAGGCTCAAATCATAGTCAAAGAATGGAATATTTAGATTAGGCCACCTAAACCTCAGTATATCTTCAATATATATGTTCTTGACTTTGAATTATGTATTTCCCCAAAAACTATAGACACAGTTGCCTCTTTTTTAAGCAATGAAATGGTGCAAAGATGAAAATATATCATTGGTAAAGCTTGATTACAAGGCTAGCTTCCCTTCTTGAAGAATTCAGAAGGACAAGCGAGCAAAGGCTTTATGGCATGGGCATTATCCTTTCACCTTTACAGTACACAGAGACAAAGAAAGCAGTTACACTGACATTGCGATGGGTAATGACAATTACCTCCCCATTTGGCTCTTGTGAGGCAGAATATCCCTAAGGCTTGAAATATGGGGAAGAATAACATGGGGGATTCCTGTTAGTAACACTCAAGAGGCAGAGTTATTTTCTGGTTTTACAGGTGAAGGTGCCAGAGGTTTGTTAAATCCATGCATTTCCAGGAATGGGAAGCCCTTGGAGGCTGCTCCTCACGGGAGAGATGAGAGGTACACTCACACATGCAGCTGCCCTCTAGGACCCTCTTCTCCCTCCTGCTCTGACATAAAGCCAAAGGGTGGTTTCGGGGAATGTGAAAACTTCTTTTGTTTCAAGGGCCTAACCAGCACATGTACACCCCTCGACAGAGGAAAGAGACCAGGGAGACTGTGGCTGCTTTTCTCCAGACACTGCCATGAAGTAGGTGGATTTTGTTCAAGACAGTGGCTACCAGAAACTCACAGGATCTAGCCATCCAGCGTAATTTACACCCAATCAGCAATGCATAAATTACAAAATGTCTTACCTCATCCCTGTAAATTGCCCACACCCTTTGCACATATCTCAACTGACTTCTTAGAGTCTCCCATGAAATGGGGGAAGGGAAGATTATAGGCTGGCTTTTCCACAGGAGAATGGAGTATCATATGACTTAGTGAGCTCTGAGAACATGTAAGGACGTATCACATAATAATTGCATATTTGAATATTTCCATGAGAACATCTCATTCCAGCTGATCCAGAATCCTTCCTTTTGGGAGAACAAAAGATCTCAGCCCTCTACAGAATGAAAGAAAATGAGAAAATGAGGGCAAAGCAGCGAGTAAGTCTGCACATTTTTGTCAACCTACAATGAACTGAAAAATGGCCACATTTTCTGTAGTAAGTTTCATTTGGAGAAGAAATTAAGGAAAAACAGAAGCCTCTTTTTAAAAAAAAAAAAAAAAGACAAAAGTGAAACCTTCGTCTTTTTGGTGCTCCAGTTTATAATTTTAAAAAGTTCCATAAATTGTGAGATTTTTTCATAGTTGATAGTTCCCTGCATCCTGCTGCTCTTTAGTTCCCAGGCTAGTTCTATTGCTGAGTGAAACAGAAAGATATCTTAGAGCCAACACTGCTTTGCACAGTGAGTCACAAGCTGGAATAGCTAAAAAGAGCTCTGCAATTTATTCCTGGTCTTAAATGGGAACTGACTTTGATTCTTTTGATCAAACTGCTGCTGGAAGCGTCCCCTTGTGAGCCATCATTAACACTTTTCGTCTTCTTGTGTATTTCCCTTGATGTTATTACAAGCAATAATCACCGAATTACGGAATCAAATGCATATTTGAGGGAATCAAGGACATTCAGAGCATTTCAAGGTGACTTTCACTTAGTGGATGAACTGATTCCAGATAACAGAAATTTCATGAAATTTTAGATAGACTTGGCAGTTCAAAGTCCAATGTGTTCTGTTATAGGGGATAATATATAGAAAGCAGCCTGTCAAGAATGGAACAGACTGATTCAATGAGACACCCTTGGAAGCTAAGAATTAATGTCATTCCATCTCTCTATATCAGGTAATCTCAGATGGTCACAGAAGAGTGACTAGAGGTGTGCTCGCACTGATTATCCATTTATTAGGGCTTTTAAAGGGAAATAGAACCTCAAAATTACCTGCCTATCAGAACAATTAAAATAATTCTGGATTGTAGGATTGATGTAGCAGAGCTTTTTGGTTATAAACATTGCAAAAACACCCAATACACTTAGTAGAGTGGCTCTGAATATATAGCAAGGTATCAAGACACATTAAAAACATCATCCTTTCAGGCTATGTGTTCCCTTATGTCATTAATTTCTTAATCAATTTTAAATCTACCCACTTCACTGCCAGTCTGCAACACTTCTTCAGACAGCTTCCCATTTATAAGATGATGTCCTGAGAGCTGACATCAATGGAAAATGCAAACATTCAGTTCTTCGCCAGATTTAGCTGCACACGGCTCAACAGCCTCTTAGAAAGTATGACATTTTTTCCACTACAGTTACTTCACTTAGTAGACAGCTTATTTCATACTATAAAATTCCTAGAATGTCAGCTTCTGGTCCTGGGATAAATTCAATATCCTTAAGAAAGAAACAATGAAAGGTTAGTGACTCTGCAAACAACTGAATACTAGAAAATGAAACGTGGATAAGATTTCTTATTTGTCATACATCAGAATTGAGTAAACTACCCAAATTAGAAGTGAGAAATAAACTCCACTGGAGTGGGTTCACTCTTGATTTAACCTTTGACTCCAAATATATAAACCCTTTTGTGTTTCTGCAAAGAGTCCAGCAAGTTTCCACATAAATTCCTCTGTTGACCACACTTCTGCCTCATGCTCTTCACCAGCCTTCAGAAAGTTTAAAAGATTCTTCTTCAGACATCCTCATTCCCCAAACATCCTGCCTTCCACCCCTCAAAGACTATTTTATGTTCATTTACTCTTATTTTGTCAGGAAGCAGAATAAATGCACAATGCAGATGTCGTGTTCCTTATTTTAGTTGGGGCCTCCAGTAGGGATAAACGTGCAAACTGGAGCGGAGTCCCAGGAGATGGTTGCTTGCAGTTTGCCAAACAGGGCTGTGCGCAGCACAGATGATTCACCCTGCTGATGCTGACTGTTTCTCAAACTCTGGAGAGGAGTTAGAAATGGCACGGTGGAGGAGCAATTAATGACAATATTCTTCTTTTCGATACAATATTTTCATATGGAACTGAATCACTCACTTTTAGATAGTTCTGAAGAGCTGAAACATTTTGTTCAAGCTCATTTTCTAAATGAAAGACATTCTTTTTTTAAACAAACATTTTCTTTTCTTTCAATATTTTTTTCATTTTGACAAGGACCTGTTTGTCTCCTGTTCCCCTGAAAAGCTGAATAAACATTGAAAATGTCTAGCTCTGCATCTGAATACTCAAAGAGTCAAGGCTAGGAAAGAGTTCCTTTCATGTGCATGTCTGCAGACAGTCCTGTCCAATGCGGATTTGTGGTCCATTTGTGGCCACATAATTTTGTGACTGTTGAGAAAATTCTTCTATACATAATCCTGAAACCACCAACTTGAATGGCTTCAGACAGGTTAGCCATTCAGTTACATATAACACCTACTGAGAGGGCTCACCTGAGAACTTAATTGGTGTCTAAGTCTTATTTGACTAGATTATAAACACTAGCTCCCATTCAAGATTTCCGCTCCCTGGATTCATGTTACCTGAAGGGCAGTGTAAGTCTGGCCACAATCTCTCATGACGGCTACATCCATTGAAATAATGACACCATGAATCACAAGAGTAAAACCTGTTTGTACAAGAAGCAGAGTTTTCTTGGCAACTGACCCACTGAGCTAACACTCACCTCTGGAAGACTTCCAGAAACCTTGATATCTTAGTAACAATATAAAATGGCAACAATTCTTCCATCTTTCCTTCCTGAAATACAGCCATCTAGCGTGGAGACTGAAAATGTGAAATCCAGAGCTAGGTCCACAAGGAAGTTTTAACTTGCTATTAAAAGACCCAACTGTCAGGATATCTCAGCCTTGAGTTAGGTAGCTAGTTGCATGCATTGCTTCACATGCAATGCATGTGAAGCCAACAGAAACGGATAAGATTAGCCAACAGAAACGGATAAGATTTAGATCACATCTCTAGCCTGTGGGGAGCCCCCTACTCCCATATTGATTTCAAACCACCCAACTTTGCCTTGGTGTGAGGCCCTTCTGCCAGTCCTTCTCACAAAGTATGGCCTTAGCAGTGGCTCTCTTCCATAGGTGAACTTACCCGAGTATTTATGCAAAAAAATGCAACTAGAATAGATTCATTCCTGTACTACAAGGTGGTTGAACTTACATTTTCCACTCCCAAACCACTGGAGCCGATGCTACCCTGGGGTGGAAAAGAGAAGCTTCTTCTCAGTCGTTCTTGTAGAAGCTATATCCATCCTCCTAGACTCGTTAAATATTCATTGTGCCCTAGAAAAAAGACAAGAGTGAACATGTCACTATAGCTCACTGCTTTCTTATGATTCTCATCTGGGAGAAGAGAAGAATCTCACTTTCTGCTCTCTCCTCCAATTCAAAATTTAAATATTTGAAAAGAAGTACTCTGTTCCACAAGAAACCTAAGGCTTAGCCACTTAGTGTTAATCTCATCTTGTTCTTCTTTCCTTCCTCTAACCTAATCAATATTTAATTATTCCCCGGGAAACAGAAGTTAAGAGAACTCCACTCCAGTGT
The DNA here is from genome assembly GCA_030449065.1 of Oceanodroma leucorhoa. Taxonomy (NCBI): domain Eukaryota; kingdom Metazoa; phylum Chordata; class Aves; order Procellariiformes; genus Oceanodroma; species Oceanodroma leucorhoa. Next base: position 17,909,575 of record JASVER010000004.1, on the reverse strand, counting down.
ACTGTCTGGTACTCTCTTAGAAAATGTATCCTGGGCCTTGTTCCTCCTTCTGTGGGGGCTCAAACTGTTGAAGGTCATTAGAGGTCTGAGGTAGTGCAACTACCACCAGCCTCTATATTTTGTGCAGGGCCTTTTCTAACAGATGTGGACTGGAAATACTTGTCAGTTGAGCAAGAGAGATGGAGAGGACCTCATCTGCAAAGTCTGAGGGAGTTATGCATCAACTGGCTCCTGAGAACTGGATATTGTTAAAAATGAGGCATTTCCGGCATACTCAAAAGTAAAACTTTAACGACTTTTTGCCAATGAGCACATAAGTGACTGTGGACTTGGATGACTCTAAGATAAGGCAAAGCAAAATGTTGCATTTTGACGACTAAAGTAGCAAAGAGAAGCTGAAGTCCAGTTAATTTCTTCTGTACTTTTCAGACTAAGAGTCTGAAGTCCTCTGGTGACCATAGCTTTCTTATGCTTGGAATTGCAACGACATGCCAGGGATTGCATGCAGACAGCAGAGGAGAGCGTCCCAGGTGTCATCTCTCCAGGGAATTACCACAGATTGCTCCGAGCTGTCAATGTCTTCACCTCCAACGTAAGACACGTGTTATGAGATGGGGCGGACGTGCGGGGCTGTCCCTACCACGCTGTGTGAGGCAGCCTGATAGACCAGGTCACAGAACGCCTGCAGGCACTTCTCAGACTGTGGCAAATTGTACTAGGAGGAGCCACTGTGGCACAGTAACACACATCTAAAGAAACACTGACACTTCCAAGAACTTTTCCCCAAATGCCTTGAGGAGTTTGACTAGCAGTTTCATACTCTGTGTCATGACTGTATTACAGGAGGAACTCTGAAAATAGCACATCTTTTTTGATCCTGCTGCCAAAGGAAGAGATGGGAAAGCTGGCAGCAGAAAGCTGCTGGTCCTGGCAGTAGGAGCACAGCCAGGAGAGAGGCGAGTCGGCACTTGCACTGGACATCAGGGCTCTAAGTTGCTGCTTACTCTGACTTTCTCTCAGCTCAGATTTGCGACGTGCAATTAGAATCATAGAATCATAGAATCATAGAATCATTAAGGTTGGAAAAGACCTCTAAGATCATCGAGTCCAACCATCAACCCAGTACAAATGCCCACTAAACCATGTCCTGAAGCACCTCATC